>JADLZK010009468.1:0-450391 GCA_015847255.1 Hyparrhenia diplandra
AAGTCAATTGATTCCTAAAGAAATGTGGGCCGGAAAGTAGAAGAATAATCTGTGTGCTTCTCAGCTTCTTGTTTCAGTCTGCAAAAGCCTTTCCTAATTAAAAACAACAGTCCATTTGCTCATTTGGGTCACTCTACTGTCGGTCCGTCTGAAATTAATTTTTTGAGGAGTCCGAGCGAGGAGGAATATTAGGAATCAACTGATCTCCTTGTTGACTTATTCTCAGGGTGCCATGCGGCTGCTAAGCGGCAGCTAAGTGCTCGCAGCCAGCAGCCATCTTTGAAGCTCTGCCACGAGTTGTCGCGTGGGACAGGTTTTATATGTTATCAATAGTCAACCCACGACCTGTCCGTCCCACGCGAGTAGGTATAGGTCTATTTACAATGCTTGTTGCACTGCACGTGTGTCCATCTCTAGTTTTTCTAGTGCTGCAAAACTCTCAAAGAGAGTATTGATCCTGAAAGCTTTTTGGACGGTTTATCAAAGGCCAAGTAAGAGTATTCAGGCTGATGAAAGATACAATCTTAAGAGAGCATTAGTTGAGTTTATAGCCTGCAAAGGGCTTACCAAGGCCAACAGAATTATGTCTCCTAAGCTGGCATCCTTGGTCGGCCTGCTCCTTGTCATCCATGTCCTCTCGTCGTCTGCGGACGACGGCAACCAGTTCATTTACCAAGGCTTCGCGGCGTCGGACCTCGCACTGGACGGGCTCGCCGCCGTGATGCCCGGCGGCCTCCTAGCTCTCACCAACGCCACGTTCCAGACAAAAGCGCACGCGTTCCGCCCAGCCCCGTCCACTTCCTCAACGCGTCCTCCGCATCGGCGGCGCGGGCACGGTCCTTCTCGACGTGCTTCGTCTTCGCCATCGTCTCCGTGATCGAGGGGATCAGCAACCAAGGCCTCGCCTTCGTGGTGGCCCCGACCACCAACTTCTCCGCGGCAAAACCCGGGCAGTACCTGGGCATCCTCGGCGCGATCAACGGCACGGCGAGCGAGCCCGTCCTGGCGGTCGAGCTGGACACCATCGAGAACCCGGAGCTCCGCGACATCAACAGCAACCACGTCGGCGTCGACGTCAACAGCCTCGTGTCAAAGCAGGCGGAACCGGCCGGCTACTACGACGACGCGGCCGGCGGCGTCTTGCGTGAGCTGCAGCTGAACAGCGGGAAGCCGATGAAGGTGTGGGTCGACTACGACGGCCAGGCCGGGCAGCTCGACGTGACGCTAGCGCCAGCGCAGGTGCCAAAGCCCAGCAGGCCTCTGATCTCCACGGCCGTCGACCTCTCCACGCTCGTCGAGCGGGGCCCGGTGTACGTCGGCTTCTCCTCGTCGTCGGGAGTCGTGGACACGCGCCACTACGTGCTCGGGTGGAGCTTCAGCCTGGACGGACCGGCCGCACCTCTCGACATGTCCAAGCTCCCCCGTCTTGCCACCCGTGGGCCCCAAGCCTCGGTCCAAGGTGGCGGTCGTCCTGCTGCCACTCGCCACCGCGCTGCTCGCGGCCGTCTTCTTCGTCGTGTGGAGGCGGCGTCGGTTCGCCGAGGTGCGGGAAGACTGGGAGGACGAGTTCGGCCCGCACCGCTTCTCGTACAAGGACCTGTTCCATGCCACCAATGGGTTCAGCGACAGGAACTTTCTCGGCGTCGGAGGGTTTGGGAGAGTATACAGAGGAGCAGTGCTCCCATCATCCAATGGCCTAGAGATCGCCGTGAAGAGGGTGTCGCATGATTCCAGGCAGGGCGTCAGGGAGTTCGTCGCGGAGGTGGTGAGCATTGGCCGCCTACGGCACCGGAACCTGGTGCAGCTGCTAGGCTACTGCAGGCGCAAAGGCGAGCTCATCTTGGTGTACGACTACATGGCGAACGGGAGCCTTGACAAGTACCTGTACGACCAGCAGGTGCCGGTGCTCCCGTGGCACGAGAGATACAGGATCATCAAGGGGGTCGCGGCGAGCCTCCTGTACCTGCACGAGGACTGGGAGCAGGTCGTCATCCACCGAGATGTGAAGGCGAGCAACGTGCTGCTGGACCACGAGATGAACGGCCGGCTAGGCGACTTCGGCCTGGCCAGACTGTACGACCATGGCACCGACCTTCAGACGACTCACGTGGCTGGGACCATGGGGTACCTCGCACCAGAGCTCGTGCGCATGGGGAAGGCGACGCCCTTTACCGACGTCTTCGCCTTCGGCGTGTTCCTCCTTGAGGTCGCCTGCGGGCGGAGGCCCATCCACCGCGACATCGACGGCGACGGCCGGGTCGTCGTGCTGGTGGACTGGGTGATCGAGCACCACCGCAATGGCTCCCTCCTGGACGCGGTGGATCCACGGCTCGTTGGGGAGTACGAAACCGCGGAAGTGACGCTTGTGCTGAAGCTGGGTCTGATGTGCGCGCACCCATGGCCTAACAAGAGGCCAAGCATGCGGAGGGTCGTGCAGTGCTTGGACTCTGACCGGACGGTTCCTCTTCCTGATCTGTCGCCGAGCTACTACACGAGCTACAGCATGATGTCAGTGATGCAGAATGACGGGTTTGATTCGTACATCATGTCGTCCGGCCAGTCCGATCCATCCATGGGTAGCGTGAGTGTTCTATCAGAGGGAAGATGATCCGGTCTGTTCTGTACGACATGCATGTGGTTGCTCTTTTTGAAATGGCACATTTCGAATGCAAAAAAGGCCATCCTTGTAAATAGAAATTTGCCTTTTCTAATGGAAACCGTGTGGTATACGGTTACCTTCTTTCCCCGTGATTCTTTTCCAATCCGGATTCCTTTTCTAGCCAGTTATGGGAGAAAGGATATAAATGTCTGTTTGCCATTGCAATAGTTGCCTGGCCTATCTCGTCCGAACGCAGGGCCAGTCCCGTGTCCAGATCCCCTTCCGGCGGTCGGCGAAGTGACCGAGCGCGCCCTTGTCCATCCGCGCCGCTCCTGCTCTTCCGCCCAGACCCGATCACCGGGTTCGAAGCGAAAATACTCGACCGTTTGCTTCGGGGCCCGATGAACTGCTATTGGGGACCAAGCGCGCGCCCTCGGCGCTCGGCGCTGGCCGCACCTGCACAAGGGATTGGTCGAACCTTGGGGAAGGTCCGGCTGGCCTGATCGCCGAGCTTGCCCTCGCCAGCGACGTAGCCGACTATGTCCGCTTCCGCGCCGTGTGCAAACCGTGGCGGCAGTCCTCGCCAGACCCGCGTGCTGTCGGCCTGGATGTTCGCTTTCTTCCCCGCCGGTGGATCATGCTTGGCAAACCACTCGCAGGGCGGAGCCACCATCGCTTCCTCAATGTGTTTACCAGTGAGTGCATTCGGATCAGCCTCCCGGAGCTATCTGACGGGGAGCACAGGTTTCTCGCGTTCACCCCCGAGGGCCTCCTGCTGCTTCTCCACGAACCCACAACGATTGCTCGACTGCTTAACCCGCTCACACGCCAGCTCATCGACCTCCCCCCTTTGACCGCATTCATGCATGGTGGAAACTATTGTGAGCCGGAAGAGCAAGGTCCTATGGTGAAAGCCGTTGGCCTCATCGAGGACTCTATAGTGGCAGTCGCCTTCTACGATCCCATGAGGCTTGCTTTTGCTAAGCCTGGTGACAACAGTTGGACTGTGGTAAATGATGGATACATAAATTCAGCTTTGGCTTTTGCGGGGCGTTTCTACTGTGCCACCTACAGAGGTGTCATGGTGCTGAATACCTCAGATCAGCAGCAGCCACCACGGCTGACAATGGTTGCTGACCTGAAGAAGTCATCTATTTATTTTTCCCAAATGAAGCACAACCTTCACCTGGTAGACAATGGTGGTGAACTGATGCTGGTGCGCCGTCCTGTTGGCCATGACGAACGCAAAAAGTATAATGTTTATAGATTGGATTTGGAAGCTGGGATCTTGATCCCAGTCAAACGCCTCAACGGACGGGCTCTGTTCATGGGCGAGCTGCGCACCATTTCAGTATTAGTAGAGGTCTTTCCCTATCTCACCGCTGATGCCATCTATTTGGGGTACGAATGTGATATCAATATTGAGGAGTACAATATTGCAGACGGAAGCCAATACAGTCGGACCTATGATGAGTCGGTATCCCCAAGTACCATTGTCCAAAGCCTGATCAACTGCATCCATGACCCGGACATTGTCAATCAAATTGTCTGCAGACCCTGACATTTTCAATCAAATTGTCGGAGCTCAAGAAATTAAGGCAGTTGTCACTACTTTATTGGTGCTGTATTTCTTGTGGATCAGTTGTGTCAACGCTCATAAGCATGCTTATTTATATTTGTGAAGCATATGTGCCTCAAATATATCAACTCTCATTATCGTTGCAAAGGTAAATACTGTACTGTAAACATTTTATCCTAAATTTAGCAGTGAAATGTGAAGTATTCACTCTGATCCATACCGTACATCCGAACAGATAAACAATTAGAGAAGAAATATGCTTGAATACAGTCTAGGATTTAAATCCACACGTACGTTGATCGATTGCTTTCACTTAGAGCAGCAGACTGAGCACGACTGTGGATGCAGTAGCAGCAAAAGCCATCCAACTGGTCCTTGTGGTGTCTGCCCCCGCGGCTGCCTCATTAGCAGGAGCGTGATCATCAGCCGCCGTCGAAGAAGGGGCTTGCTTCTGCGGTTTTGAAGCCGCCGCCGGTGCCTCGGCTCCATCCTTCACGGCGCTGTTACCGAATAGCGCCGGCGCGAGCAGGACCTTGTCGACGGAGTAGACCGCCAGTGGGTACGCCGAGTAGAGCGTCTTCCCTAGCATGGCCTCCATGAGCCCCGACGACACGTTGACCTGGCGCTCGCCGCCGCTGGTGACGTTCACGGTGTACACGCCGTGCGGGCCGGAGGCCTGCGTGCGCACGGGGTTGGTGGTGGTCTGGAACGTCACGAACGTGTAGTACTTGGGCAGGATGTGGAACAGCACCAGCTGCGACTGCGCCTGCGCGTCCATCCGGTTGAGCGTGCCTGGCCTGAGACCCGCGAACGCCGCGTCGGTCGGGGCAAGCACCGTCAGGCCGTCGGCGTTCCGGTCGCTGTCGAGCAGGCTGGCCACCTGCGAGGTCACCTCGGTGTCCTTGAGCAGGCGAATGAACGCGTTGTACTGGGTGGCCTTCCTCAGGATCTCGGTCAGATTGAGAGGCCCCGACGGAGCTGGACTCGGCGCGTCGACGACGCCTGCGGCCTCCGTCGAGACAACGGTAGAGATGGCTAGTAGGGCTAGCACAAGATAAGACATTCTTGCTGCTTGGAAGCAAAACATTTTAATCATTTGCCAATTTATTTGCGGGGAAATGGAGCATGTACGTGTGCTTCTCCAACAGTGGCATTGGGAGCTTATTTATATAGGAAGAAGTGAGAGTAGGAGGAATGCGGCTTTCTTGCAGTTAAATAACGGCCAAATGGTTGGTTAGGCTATCTTTTCCGAACAGGGGGAGGAAGACGTCCGGGATTTAAGCGTTTTTGTATTGGCTATGTTGCAGGTGGAATGTGCAGATCTAAGTAGGGGACCAGAAAGGTTGTGACAAAGCTAAAGAGATTGAGAGGCAGCGCTGCCTTGACCCAGAATTTGCTAATGCATTTGTGCCTCAGAATTTGCTTCCCATTTTTACTCAGAGCCAGTCACCCCTTATCTTCAATCAAACAAGTCTGAAAACTAACAAGTTCTTCAGGAAGGAACAATGTTCTAAAACCAGGTCACGTAGATTTGAAAATCAGCAAACTACTCTGCCTCACGGAGACAAGCGGAAGGGTGCCGACACCCTATTTGCTTTAGTAGCCTGGGAGATATGGAAAAAGTTAAATGCAAGGTGCTTCCGCAACGAATCCTCCACAACGCTCCCCACCCCCCACCCCACCCCACCACCCCCACCCACCCAAAAAAAAAAAAAAATGTTCCGCACTTTGTAAAAACTCTTCTTAATAAAAAAAAAGATACGCAAATCTTATGCGTATTTGAAAAAAAAAGTAGTCTAGGTCCAAGTCAATAGGTAGTCACCACTTCTAATTCCAGCACCCACACCTTGTGCAGGATCGGAACAACACGAGCTCTTCTAGCTTGCCTGTGTCAGCCTCACTGATCAATTTGTCTATGGCTGTACAAGCACGACCTAGAAAATTACCAAACATTCGTTTTTTTTTAAAAAAAAAAAAAAAAAAAAAAAAAACACCAAACATAGGTGAACTGGAAGTCTCAGACATACCTTTTAATGAAATGAAATGAAATGGGAATCAAGATAGAACACAATTCAGGTAATGAGTTTTGTAGTTTTAGCAATTGAATTAATTACCATACTAAACAGTAAAGAGGGCACATGTCAGATTCTTTGGAGGTTAGCATTTTGATATTTTGTAACCACATTAAGCATTATGGTTAAGTTACAGTAGTGGTCCAAGATGGAGTCGTAGTGGTTCTGCAACTGCTAAGATTGCTTTAAAAGTTGATTCGCTATTGCATCAAAGTGATACTTCTGAAATTAGAGGCTCACTTAGCTGCTCTACTACTACGGCAATAGGCTTACACAAGTATACAGGGTAACTATTGATGACCTGCTGTGAAACGAAAAAGGAGTAAACACACAGCTACATGCTGCAATATTTTGATCAAGCAAAGCAGTAAGCATCCAAACAAGAATTAAACTATTCAAAACATATAATCATCAGTCGCAAGCAATTGTGCACAGATTATTGCAAATCACAAGGTACAGAACCTAATAGCTTCAACCTATGCCGACTGCTTGCTGCTGCTGCCACCAAACGTAGCAGCCGAACCAAGTCAAACAAAATGTGCTGCCATAAGATCACCAATTTTAGAAGATGGCTATTTCCATCAATGAGAAGTGAATGGATTTTTATTTTAAAGGATGTGGCTAATTTTCAATTACAAGAATGTAATGATATTATTGTGTGCAAATTGGATGTTGGGACATGGTTCCGGAGGTAACCAAGGCCACGAAGAGACCATAAGCAATTAACGTGTGCTAAGTTTGTTGTTGTTTTGTTTTGTTTTTTTTTTTTTTTTTTTTGCGACAAGGAAAATCCCATTACATTCTCTCATTACAAAAGTAAACCAAACTACTCCATTGATAGGAGACAAAAACCTTGAAAAAACCATAAATTCAACCATCTAGGATAATCATCCCAAACTGATATGGCACGGACGCAAGCTCCGATCTGAACAACAGGGCCATCTCACCATCCACCGCCGTCATCCTCATACCCATCGCTTTTAAAAAAAGAGGAGTAAACTGCTAAAACTCCACATGCAAACATGATGAATTTGGCGTCGCCGATTACATCATCGAACTCGCCGATACGCCATCGAACTCATCGCCGTGGCCTTCACCCGATTCGTCATGGGAGAACACAAGTACACCCGACATCCGGATAGATATCATTGGAAAACTAAATCTCCCTAGCCCACCGCCATGGTTGCATAGAACCACGGCGAGACAAAGGAAGGCCTGGAGTACCTTATTCTTCATCAATGGTGATGTCTTTGTCTTGCCATCACCGCCTGTGAAACAACATGCTCCATTGCTCCATCGATGATCTTGACGACGCCTTACGTTAGGCCAATCTCTTCGATTGGATCTCCGGAGTAAACTTGAACCTTGAAGACTCGATCTACTAGGGAAAAAATATTAAAACGATGGATCCCCACTCCCTTCAACCCCCCCGACATGATGCTTGGGAGGAGAAGGGAGGGGACCAACAAAGGGTGGAAAGGAGCCGCCGGGGTGTCCCTAGGGTTTGGTGGTGGCGGACCTCTCTTTCATTCAGGTCATCCAAAGAATGCCCATCTCGCTAAGGTTTTTCTTATATGAACAAAGCGACATCTCCGCCTCAACCTCCGCCAATCTCCTTTTCGATCGTAAAATTCATGCGGAGGTCTTGGCACGAGGCCCAAGGCCTAGCGGAGATGTTAGCCGCATATGAAGACACATAATAAGCGTAACTAGGAGCGGAGGATGTGCATGGGGAGGGATGATGCAAGACGACCTTCGCTAGAGAGGGTCGGGGCCCCAAATGGACTGGCGTTAGGCCCGAAGCTAAGGCGGTAACTTGAAGGAGAAGACCATCTAGAGAGGAGTGTAGAATATCTTGGGAATATTCGAGGGTCTCAATTGTAATTGAACCAAGGCCATTGATGAGGATTACAAATAAGGAGCATTGACTCCTCGTGTGTAGTTGGTTGGTGAATTTATTTATAATATACCTTTTTGCTTATTCTGATTAGACTTAGCTTTTCACCCTAACCTTTTCTCGGAGCACCGACCGAGCGGAGGTATCCCGATACCCGTTAGAACCACAATTCCAACATTGGATAAGAAAACAGAAGCTTACAACTAAGTCCTTATATGATGCTCTTACTGTTTCTAATATGGGTCATTATCATAACAAAATCTGGAAAAGTAGAATTCCTAAAAAAGTTAATATTTTTTGATGCTGATGATAAATAATGCAATACTCACTAGAGATAATCTTGTTAAAAGAAATTGGCAGTCTGCTCCCAATCCTCATGGAGATACACTAGTCCGGATGTCACTCCTCGAATGATGTGTAGCCTTTGAGGCCAATCTATTGCACCTCTGCTTCCATTTCCATGATCGTGCAAGTATTTATCCAAGCTACCATTTGGCATGTAATCGTAGACCAAAAGCAGTTCACCTTTGCGTCGGCAGTAGCCGAGTAGCTGAACGAGGTTACGGTGCCGCAGCCGTCCAATACTGACGACCTCAGCGACAAACTCCTTCATGCCCTGCCGCGACTCGTGCGACACCTTCTTCACCGCGATCTCCATGCCGGACTTGCGGAGCGCGCCCCTGTACACGCCTCCGAATCCTCCCCTCACCGAGCAATTGCTTGTTTGTCACTGAAGCCCTTGGTCGCATGGAACAGGTCCTTGTACGAGAAGCGGTGCGGTCCGAACGGGATCTCCCAGTCCTCGTGGAGCTCGGCGTACCTGAGCCGCCGCTGCGCTAGGCAGTAAATCGTGACGCCCACGGCCAGCACCAGCGTAGCCGACGCTACGGGAAGCACGATCTCCAGCACCCTCGACCGTGGCTTGGGCCACGCGGGCGGCAAGACTGGCAGCGCCCCGATGTCCAGCGCCGGGGCCAGCCCGTCCAGCGCGAAGCTCCAGCCGAGCACAAAGTGGCGCGAGGAGAGCACCGCCGTCGCCGACGCGAACCCGACGTACGCCGCTCCCAGCACCACGTCGGAGAGGTCCACGGCGGTCTGCAGCAGCGGCTTCTTCGGCCTGGCCGCGCCTAGAGGCGCCATGGTCACGGTGACCTGCCTGGCCGCACCGTCGTAGTCCACCCAGACTTGCATGGCGTTCCGGCTGACCAGGCTCAGGTTCCGGAACTGCCCCGTGGCGTCGTCGTAGTACCCGGCGTCGGTGGCCCGGATCGACCTCAGGCTGTTGACGTCGACGCCGACGTGGTTGCTGTTGATGTCACGGAACTCGGCGTTGAGGATGGTGTCGAGCTCCACGGCGAAGATGCGCGCGCTCCGGTCGCTGTTGTCGGTGTCGTTGAGGAGGCCTAGAAACCGCCCTGGCAGCGCGGTGGACAGCACCGCCGTGTCCACGGCGACGAAGAAGGCCAGCCCGTTGCTGCTCAGGTTGGCGTACTGCCCGTAGATGGCGAACACGAAGGTCGTCGAGAAGGATCGCGCGGCCGTGGCGTTCCGCCGGGACCCCGGGTCCCGGAACGGCAGCGGGGACGGGTGGAACGCGTGGCCCTTCGCCTGGAGGCTGCCGTTGGTCAACGTCAGGAGGCCGCCGGCCGTCACCGCGGCCACTCCGTCGAGCGTAAGGTTCGCGCCAGCGAAGCCGTTGTAGACGAAGCTGCTGCCGACACCGCCACCGCCGCCGGTCGCAGCGGCGCTGCTGTACGCAGCTGGCACGAGGAGAAGCAGCAGAGTTGCCAAGTGGAACGGCAGGAACGCCAGCATGGCTTTTTGCGTCGCTTCGCCGCCGAGGAAACGCTCGTTGCTCGTCGTCTGCACACAGGTGAAATGACAACAATTTTCCGCCTCTCTTCTCTCTTGTGTCGCGTTAACGGTAGCTGGTGACTGCAATCGACAAACTGGAATTTCGTGGCTGCCTGTGTTTCTCTGCGCGCGGCGCGGACGAGGTCAAGTCAAGAAGACCACGCAGAAAGATCAAAGTCAAGCGAACAGGTTGGTGCTGAACGAAACGAATTCCATTTTCTTTCCCGCGTGTTGATCCGCTTGTTACGCGCCGTCGTTCCTGTGTGTGCATTAATTCAAAGAAAACGATTTGTTTTTATTTTTGACAAGATGAAAACGATTTTTTTTAACACCATACGGCAAGCTTTATTGATTCTGTAGAACAGTTACATCTCGAGATACAATACCTAGAATGATTTCTGGGGTTTCATCTATCCAAGTACATGAGTTACGAGAAATAAAAGCTTGCCTAGCTAAATCATGAGCAGCCATGTTAGCTTCCCGGTCAACATGAACGATTGATATATCATTAAAATCTTGCCAGAAACCCATGCATTCATCATATATCGGCGCTGCAGCAGTTCCCGAAAAGCCTCCATCCTGGATTGTTGATGCCACTTCAGAGCAATCAGTTTGGATAATTACTTTGCTTACACCAACACTTTGAGCCAGGATCAAGCCATCACGTAAAGCCCAAACCTCTGTCGAATGGGCGTCAATCACATGATTTATAAATCGGTTTGAAGCAGCCACAACTCCTCTAGTGCTGTCTCTGATCACCACGCCAGTACTTCCACATTGCTGTTGTACATCAAACGACGCATCAATATTCATTGCCAAGAACCCTTCCTTTGGGCGATTCCACCCTTGCCTGGCTCGTACCACTTTCTTGCCTGCAAGTTTATAGTTCATCGTCAGAGCAGCAATCGCCATGGCTGATCTATGTGGACTCGAGATTTGTTCGCCATGTGCAAATCTTCTTCTCTCCCACCAGATATACTAGCATCCTGTTAGCATGAGTTCAGATAATCCAACATCAAGTCCCGACACCTGCTCCCTCGTCGATGATTGCAGCGATTTCTGCAGCTGACTGTAGCCCGTCCGACAATAGCCCAATTTGTCTTCCAACACCCATAGAGCGCCACACCGCCCTTGCTCTATTGCAGGTAAACAACATGTGTTTCGCATCTTCCTTTTCTGAAAAGCAAATGGGACAGGAGGGATCATCACCAATATGCCTATTAACCAAAGACATCTCGAGTTGGTATGTGATCGTAGAGAATTCTCCGGCCATTTATCTTAATTTTCCGGGAACATCAGCTTTCCGAGTTTCTTCCATGTAATCTCCCTTCTGTCAGCATCCTGTGCACGAGGCCCATTTTCCCCAAATTTCCGAGTCCATTGACAGTGATATGCCGACTTAACCGAGAACAATCCATTCTTGTTGAAGTGCCACGCTACAAGATCCTCTCTTTCATTCATCAAAGGAATCAGTAAAATACGGTGCAAATCAACTTGACTGAAAATTGAGCTTACCAAATCGACATCCCATTGTCCCGTCATGGAAACGATTTGTTGAAGGAGACATGGAATTCCCTTCTCTCGACCGGTGAAAACTGGTCCCCGTATCGTAGTAGCATCAATTATCAGAACTGCTAATTAAAAGCTTGACGTAAAGTTGTATGAATTCCCTTTTATCTGGGGATGTAGGTACCGTCGTACTCCACGTTTTTTTCAGCTTCACTCTAGAGTAGTACTCCTCCGGGATGGTATTAGAAGTCGTTTTAGGACAAAGCGACACGGTCTCCATGCACTATACTACTCACAAAATGATCCAGTTGTGACAGCTCCATAAACTTTAAATTTTAATTTTTTTCGGAGTTACTATATGATAAAGTTTGTGAAAGTGACTCAGTAATTGCCCTAGCAGATTGATACTCACTCCGTCCCTATTGAGATTGTCGTTTTGGACTCCGTGCTATTGATCATTCGTCTTTTATAAAAAAATTGTTTAAATGTTATTTATTTTTTATAACTTATTTAATCATTGTAGATACTTTAACTATTTTTTTTAGAGAAAAGGGTTTCCCCACTTTTGCAATAGAAAAGCAAACATCCAGATCTTACAGTTCAGCAACGCCCAAGGACGTAAACAAAAACATGTGCACGGCGAAAAGCCAAAAGGAGATTACATTCGAGTCCTCAATGTTACTTAAACTAGATATGCTCAAAATGACTGAAGCCAAGGGCTGAGCATCCAATGGCCCCGACCCCGATGATGAGCTTGTCACGGGCGTCCATGTTAGTTGAGGCAGCTAGCTTGCTCTTGTCTCCCGGCTCCTTGACAAATTCCTCCGGCCTTGTCATGTCCTCGATTGAAGCAAATGCAACCGGCGCTGAGCATTCCCCCAATCCTCAGCATTATCTTCTTCATGCACGTCCAACATAGACCCCTGAAAGCACATATCGTTTCTTAATTTCCATAAGGACCACAAAAACTGCAGACGTTATAGCATTCAAAGCTTTATGCCATTTATGAGCAATCCATAAACTAGCTACAGATTCAAAATCATGACCAACACATTAACAGTGAGAATATCATTCACAATACTCTAGATATGAGAGGCCACAAAACCTTCAAAGAATAGATGGTTGGCAGTTTCGCCAAAGACATTTAAAAGGCAAGAGGGATCGTTCATAGGTTGTCTCTTGGCCAAATTGTCTCTATTCAACAATCTGTTATTAGATAAAAGCCAAAGGAAAATTTGCACTCTAGGAGGAATACTAAGTTTTCACACCGAGCTCACATACTGGGGCACAACACCCCTGTGATTAATCACCACATACAAGGACTGAACAGAGAACCTACTAGTGGAGGTATAGCTCCACATAATGTGATCTTCCTCTTCATTCAAAATAGTATCATCTATTAAGCTACATAGTTCAAACCACATATTCATGAGTCTCGTAGAAACACTCCTTCTAAAAGTCAGCATGAGATTCTCACCATCCTAGACTTCACTAATAGTTTTACCTTGTTGTTCATTTAGAACATAAAAAGGCCAAAACATAGTAGCAAGATTTATGTTACCAAACCAAACATCCTCCCAGAATCTAACTTTTTTTTCCATTGCCAATCACCCATTTGATCCCCATCGTGGTTGCACTAATAGCCCAGATAACTCCTTTCTAGAAAGGAGAGGCATTTAGATCGGGACAACAGAGCACATTAGGTTTACTAGTTTTGTACTTGTAGTCAATGATGTCCTTCCAAATAGCATGTTTACCGAACTAGTATCTAAAGATCCAAGCACTCAAGTAAGGAGAGATTTAGACTCCTCGATATCTAGGACCCCAAGCCCTCCAACTTCTTTTTTTCTTAGAAACTAGCTGCCAATTAGCTAGGTGATATTTCTTGTGATCAGGAGTATCATCCCGGAAGAAGTGCCCATGTGTGAATTAATCATGTCAATAGCCCACCTAGAAAATTTGATAGCGAAAAGCAAGTAAATAGGTATGCTTGACAAACAAGCTCTCAAGAGAGTAAGCCTTCCTGCATAAGAGAGGAGCCTACCTTTCCATCCAGTTATCCTCTTAATGATTTTATCAATGACAAGGTTGAAGGTCTTGTCTCCTTAGCTTAGAATAGTGGATAGGAACCCCTAGGTATTTAATGGAAAAATCACTCTTTTTACAAATGTAAGACTTTGGCAAACTCATTAGCTTCCTCATCCTCCATACCAATAGTTAGCATGTCATTCTTATTGTAATTAATCTTCATCCCGGACATTTGCTCAAAGCAAACTAAAAGCCATTTCAGATTGCTAGCTTTTTCTAGGCCAGCTTCTAAGAAAAGTAGGGTGTCATCAGCATATTGCAAGCTAATGACTCCCCCCTCTCTAACTTGAGGTAGGAAGCCATATATCATATCTAGATTAGCAGCTTTCATAAGCATTTTTGTAAACACATCAGCCACAAGGTTGAACAAAATTGGGGACAGGGGGTTTCCTTGCCTTAAACCTTTTCCAGGTTTGAAGTAGCTACTATTTTCATCATTCATTCTAATGCAAAGAGAATCACCTCTAACTACTTTATTGATCCAGTCAATCCACTTAGAGCTAAAGCCTCCAGATTTGAGCATTTCCTCAAGGAAGCTCAGCCTAACTCTATCATAAGCTTTTTCAGAGTCAAGCTTAAGCATGACCCCTTTATCTTTATTTCTGTACACCTCATGAATAATCTCATGGGCTGCCACCACACTCTCAAGAATGTACCTACCTTTAATAAAGACAGTTTGGTTAGGAGCTTTTAATCTATCAGCCTATTATTGAGCATTTTAGCAAAGATCTTGAAGCTGTAGTTCAAGAGGCTAATAGGCATGTATTCTTGAGGATCATGGCATCGGGTTCTTTGGGGATCAAGGTGATCATCCCATAATTCAGCCTATCCAAACTCAACTGTCCGAACCAAACCTATTAACTAGGTTCATCAGGTCTCTTTTTAATGACATCCTAAAAAGTTTGATAGAAGAGAAAAGGAAGCCCATCCGGGCCGGGCTAGGAGAACCATCCGGATAGGATCCAAACACGGCCTCCTTAACTTCATCCTCTAAAATTCGGCTTCTAATAGCTCATTTTCTAGAGGAGAAACCTTTTCATCTTCCTCCCAAAAGTCATCTCCTAGCTTAACACCACCATCTTCTTCCTTACCAAAAAGAGATTTGTAAAAATCCACAAAGCATGGTTCAGGAGATTATCATTATCTTCCACCCAGCCATCCTCAGTTTCTAAACCTAGGATTCTTTTTTCTTTCTATGCCTACGATTGGCCACAACATGAAAATAAGGTGTGTTTTTGTCTTCCTCTTTAATATTTATATCTCTAGATCTTTGCTTAGCCTTAATCTCTTCTAACCTCCAAATAGCTTCAAGCTCCGAGGTTATTTCTTTCATCATGCTCTTTTCAGCTACAGTAAGGGCCCTTACTTCTTAAACAATATCGAAGTTATCAAACTCCTGAAAGAGTTCTTGCTTCGTTTTCCTAATACTATAACTATAATTTATTTATTTTATAAAACAACTTTCTTTGAGTGGGTTTTTTTACGCTGGTTCGCCAAAACCTAACGCAACCCTCCTCCTTTATCCGGCTTTGCGACCGGCTATGTTGAGACGACTCAAAAAAAGTCTTCCAAATCAACATAGGCTAGAGTTTATAGTTTATTTATTTTATAATTTGCTAAAATAATTTGAATAAGGCCTTGTTTAGATGGCTAAAATTTCTAACCTTTTCCACTTTCTCTCCATCACATCACATTAAATACACCAAAAGACATATGTTTGAAGTATTAAATGTAGGTAAAAAAAATAACTAATTACGCAGTTTAGATGTACATTGCGAGCGATTCTTTTGAGCCTAGTTACTCCATGGTAGGATGATATTTACCACTAACAAACTAAATAACAGACGATGTGACATTCCGTTACAATTTTTAGCCACCTAAACTAGGCCTAAAACAAACGGTCAAAAACAGTACTCAAAAATAAAAAACGATGGACAGAGAGAGTGTCTTGAAAGACACCTTGAATTCCACCATAAATGATTTTATCAGTGGGTCCACTCTCAATAAGTCCTCAATAAGTACACCATAAATGATTTCAGTGGCTGCATTGGAATAGACGACTGTCACCCGCAGCCGCCGCCACCGGAGTTGACCCGCGGTCAACCGGATAATAAAATTGCTAGTCATGGCGATGGCGACGCCGAGTCTTTTCTTTTTTACAACCCGACGCAGTCTTTGAGCCGCACCTGCACGAGTACAGCGCAGAAAGATTCAACAGGGGACGTACGCCGGCGTGGGTGCGCCCGGGGCTCACCCATGTATTTCCCAACAGGACACCGTCAGAAACTGCACAGCATGCATTGTGGTTGCGCGCACCAATGCCGGGAAAAGCTATGCTTGCCAAGGGTACCCTCGTCCTCGTTCTGCTGCTCTTGATCCGTTCGGCCTCGATCGCCGACCGCGACAGCGGCCAGTTCGTTCACGAAGGCTTCGCCGCGGCGGGCCTTACGCTGGACGGCCTCGCCGTCGTGACTCCCGATGGCCTCCTGGCGCTCACCAACACCACGGACCAGGCGAAAGCGCACGCCTTCCAAGTTCCATCCCGTCCCGCTCCACCTCCGCCGCCGCCCCAGCAGCGAGTCCGCGGCGACGACGACGGCTCGGTCCTTCTCGACATGCTTCGTCTTCGCCATCGTGTCCCCTACGACGAGCTGAGCTCCCACGGCCTCGCCTTCGTGGTCGCCCCGACCAGCAACCTCTCCACGGCGAACGCCGGGCAGTACCTGGGCCTCCTCAACGCGACCAACGGCACCACGGGCGGCCGCGTCCTGGCGGTTGAGCTCGACACCATCACCGACGCCGAGTTCCACGACATCAACAGCAACCATGTCGGGGTCGACGTCAACAGCATGATATCGGAGCAGGCCCGGCCGGCAGGATACTATGACGACGGCGCCTTTCGAGAGCTGGCACTGAACAGCCGCAAGCCGATGCAGGCGTGGGTGGACTACGACGGTGGGGCCGGCCGGCTGGACGTGACGCTCGCGCCGGTCCGAGTGCCAAAACCCAAGAAGCCTCTACTTTCCATGGGCATCAATCTCTCCACTGTCGTGGCGGATCCGGTCTACGTAGGCTTCTCAGCGGCGACTGGGGTCTTGTCCACGCACCACTACGTGCTCGGGTGGAGCTTCAGCTTGGACGGGCCAGCTCCTCCTCTCGACTTCTCCAAGCTCCCTGTCCTGCCACGGTTTGGTCCGAAGCCCCGGTCCAAGGTCCTGGACGTGACGCTGCCGCCGGCCACGGCACTGCTTGTCGCCGCGGCGCTGGCAGCCGTCTTCGTGATCGTCCAGCGGAGGCGCCAGTACGCCGAGGTGCGGGAAGACTGGGAGGACGAGTTCGGCCCGCACCGGTTCGCGTACGAGGACTTGTTCCATGCCACCAACGGGTTCAACGACAGGAACTTGCTCGGCGTCGGTGGATTCGGGAGAGTATACAAAGGAACACTCCCGTCATCTAACCTGGAGGTTGCAGTGAAGAAGGTGTCGCATGGGTCGAAGCAAGGATTTAGGGAGTTCGTCGCGGAGGTGGTGAGCATCGGCCGCCTCCGGCACCGGGAACCTGGTGCAGCTGCTAGGCTACTGCAGGCGCAAAAGCGAGCTCATCTTGGTGTACGACTACATGGCGAACGGGAGCCTTGACAAGTACCTGTACGATCAGCAAGTGCCGGTGTTCCCGTGGCACGACAGGTACCGGACCATCAAGGGCGTCGCGGCGAGCCTCCTGTACCTGCACGAGGACTGGGAGCAGGTCGTCGTCCACCGAGACGTAAAGGCGAGCAACGTGCTCCTGGACCACGAGATGAACGGGCGGCTGGGCGACTTCGGCCTCGCCAAGCTGTACGATCACGGGGCCACCCCGAGACGACTCGCGTCGTCGGGACCATGGGGTACCTCGCGCCGGAGCTCGTGCGCGACGGCAGGGCGACTCCCTCGACGGACGTGTTCGCGTTCGGCGCGTTCCTCCTGGAGGTGGTCTGCGGGCGGAGGCCGATCGAGCGAGACCGCCGCAGCAGCAACGAAACCGTCGTGCTGGTGGACCGGGTGGCCGCGTGCCACCGCGGCGGGGGTACGCTTCTCGGCGCGGTGGATCCACGGCTCGAGGGAAGGTACGACGCGGACGAGGTGAGCCTCGTGCTGAATGTGGGCATGATGTGCCTGCACCCTTTGCCGAGTGTGAGGCCGAGCATGCGGAAAGTTGTGCAGTGCTTGGACTCCGGCCAGCCGCTTCTTCCTGATCTGTCGCCGAGCTATGCGAGCTATAGCATGATGGCGCTGGCGCAGATCCAACAAGGCTTTGATTCGTACGCCATGTCACGCGATCCGTCGTCGTCGGCTACCACCAGTGTTTCTACCACCAGCGTTTGAGGAGAGATGATCCAGCTGTTGCTGCTGACCCTGTCCCTGTCCCTGTCCCTGCAATGCAATCAACTTGTGATCCCAACATTAAAATGTGTTCTGTTTATGGTCGCTAATTCAGCTCGAACAACTTGTATGTGTTTTCGGTCGTTCCAAATTACAGTCCATCGCTCCTAGTATCGCGCGTACTGTGCAATTTGTTTTTTTAATTCTCCTTGGGTGATTGTCAAGGCTGTTTATTCACTAACTACTTATATCAGGATCTGTCATTGTTGTTATGTGTATTCTTGTCTATAACACACCACAATGCACGTCCAGCAATTGCTGTGCTAAGCAAACAATAAACCGAAAATGGGTATCTGACTACAATTGTGTCAATAATTGTTGGACTTGTCAGATTACAATCAACACACAACAGGACAACAGGACGCCTAGATCAGTCACAGGCGTGCATTCACATCTGTGAAGGCAAGTGTTTTTTGTACATCAAGGTGAGGCAACACAGAAGTTGACCCAAGGAATGACAAAGCAGACAGCAGGCCAGCAATGGATCTGACGATGCTGTGCCCTGTAAGCAGATATGGTCTCAGTCCTTGACATCTGCAACACCTTCAGAAGCTAACTGAAACCTTGCTTCAGCTTCAGCCAAGCATGGAGAGCTTATTACTTTACAGATCCGCTCCTCCCCTCGTCCCTTGCGAAGAGCAAGCCTGATAGAGACATCACTGACATAAGGAAGGGTGCAGATAGGAATAGAATCGACATTGGGGGCTTGAATATAGATAACTAGTTATTATGATCAACTAGCAGAGCAATGCACCTTGTGGTCGAAGCATGAGCCATGATGTTTCCACCAATGGGCTTGAACTGTGGTCCAGCAAACATAGCAGATCCATCCACTTGTGCTACTACTTGATTTGTGATAACCACAGCTACTCCAAACTGCAGCGACCAACAAAACCAATTTAAACAAATCAAACAACCATGATGGATATCCAACTAGTGTAAACAGAATTTTCTTCTGAACCAAAGCTAAGACACAGCAATAAAGATAAAAATGCTACAATTTTCTCAATGACAAAAAAAAAATGCTAACCTACAACTGACCTCATCTGCTAACTTCTGAAGGCTCCTCAGGAACTTAGCCATGTGCATTTGCCTCGCTGATAGCTCCCCTCTTCCTGAGAAATCAGTTCTGTACAGAGCGGTGGCACTGTCTACAACCATGAGAGCAAACCTGCAAATGTAGAGATTTAGAACAAAAGCTAGGTCTGCTATTATTAATCCTATGGAAACCATGAGATTCATAATAAGCATATACTGAAAACAGGCATCAGCTATATGGTCATATGGATATGTCCAAGATGCAGCAAAAAGCATTTGCAAGCAGAGTTAATGTAAAACACTTCAGCATAGTACCAGTTGCAGCTGCAGCAACAAAAAATATCTGGTTTGTGTACTGGCTATGTGAATAAGATTGTGAGGCAGCATTATCATGCTAGTGATCACTGCATTTGTATGCAATTAATTAGATGTATGTCCTGCTTGAAATACGGGTGGGGACGTCGTCCCCCAGGTCCTGGTTTTTTAGATGTATGTCCTGCATGGTTTGATTTATGCTAAATATACATCAACTGGCTAACTATATTATATTTTGACTAGTTAGCTGACATGAATAGGAATGTATCATGAATAGATTTGGGACATAGACTGAAAACTCACAATACTACAGCTGTAAATAACAGTGAAGATCAGATCAGTACAAGAGGCACATACATATTTTAATTCACATGGAACTGATGTGGCTACGGCAGTGCGGGAGCCTACGGCACTGGGTACGCCCTTTTATGGAACTGATGTGGCTACAAAGGATCAATACCTTTGATTCGTAAACAGAAAGATAACCATTTTTATTTATTTATTTACCTAGTGCACAACTGCTGCTCTCCTATCTATAGTAAGTAAATCATGCTTACATTTGTTATGTGCTCAAAGTAACAGACAGTTCACACTTCCCACATAGTAGTAGATTCAAAACTAAAAGTTGGACTTGCCTGGTCTCTATCATCATGGAAGCTGCCTCCAGCAGAAGTCTAGATTGATGATCTGTATTATAAGCTCGGGCATAAGCCACATTCTCTAACACATCAGCACCATTCAGTCCAAACCTAGATCCAGCATGTGCATGTTTAGCAATCAAAAAGTTATGCTATAATCCAAAATAGTAAGTGCGGCTAAGGTATAACCTGTCAGCAATCTGCAGGAGCCTTTGTGGTCTGAATGTACCCTCTGCGTCAATATATAGAGCCTTTCCTTCACCACCACCCTGGTCCAGTGGAAGCTGCAATATAAATGGTTTACATTTTGAGATGAACAGAACAATTGAGGAATGAAATCGAAAAAAAGTGAATCGATGAAAATGTCACCTGACATGTAACACAAAGGGTGTGACACAGTTGAGTCTTTCCAGAGCGGAACTCACCATATATCTCAGTGATAGACCCTGTTTCTATACCACCTGTTGCAGGTATATCATAACAGAATGCTAAATAAGTAATCACTGTGGTTTGCTATGGTATAATCGTGAATGGAAAGCAACATCATGGAATATGCAAGCTCATTACCCTCCAAGATCTTATCCAGCTCTCTTGATCCAGTTGTAACTTGAATAATCTCCAGCCGCTGCGCATGAAGTTGACTGGCACTTGTAAATCCCAGTGGAACTATCTTGGATGCTGCAAAAAGTTTGCAGACAGTTATGAGTTTGATAATGTGCAATCCAACTTTCATACAACAATAGCCTCAATACAGTTTCAATACATATACAGTCCCATATAACTTGCCTGCTTCAATTATCTTGTCAACTTTAGCTTCACTTATCCCTTTGATCTGCACAAGATCTTTCCTTGGAGTGTAAGCCACAGCCTCCACAGTGTGGAGACCAGAATCTTTCAGCTTCTTCACATCCAATGCAGCTATTCCAGAAGCCTAGAGCACAAATTGCACATAAATTTAATGTTAACAACAGACCTGTTTTATGTTTCAAGAAACTAGTTACAGTTAGTCAGCTAACTAAATGGTACTTAAACAAGGGAATAAAAAAATTGCAAAATGCAATTGTAAGAGCCTTTGCTAATGTATATTGAGCATTTGAGCTACAATTGAAGCAATAAACTACAATTGTGGCATGTATTAGTTAACAGACCAATATAGTTCAGTCAACAAATTCCTCATTTTGAGAAGGTGTTTGACAAGAAAAAAACTGACTCATCTGAAATGGTGTAGGCACAGAACAGAAGAGCATTTCTAACACAATACAGGATGGCAACTTCGCCCTTCATTTTTGAAGTTTTAGAATTTCAGAAGCAACTCCCCACGTCCCATGAATCCACTCGAGAGCCAAGTTATGAGTTCAATTGAAAGCACATCATCTCAGTACAGCAATGAATGTACTAAACGTTGACACTGTTTACTACTGATGCAATCCATGGTTGAAAGGACCAAACAAACCCAGGAAAACACCAACACAAGTGGACTGCAACTGCAAACCACCAAAAGATCCAAGAAACACTCCCAGTTCACACCCTGAATGATGAAGCATGGGCTAGGGTATTCCAAAAGTTTGCTTCGGATCCAACTGCAAACAAATCGAAACCCCAATAAACGTTCAAGCTTGACCGTCATTCATTGTGAAGTGGCGAATTATCAAGAACCTAGTTTTCGCAATCAAGAATCAGCGGAGACAACGTCAATTCAATCACGCATGAACAGGAAACTCCAAAATCTCTCGCAATCTTGCCGTCATTAACGGGAAAAAGGCGAGTTAATCAACCAGGAACATAATTTCTCGCATTCAATAAACCGCGGAAACAGCTGGGAAAAACCAATGCCAAATTGCCAATTCATCCGCGCATGGACCGGAACATCCAAGGAACGCTTGCCCTTGGCTCCACGAAGGGGAAAACAAACGATTCAAGAACCTCCCATTTCTTCGGCCAAGAACCCAGCGCCCCACCCAAAGAACCCGAAACCGCGACGAAACCGACCCCCTTTCCCTCCTCACGCGGAGCCAGATCCTTCATAAAGCCTCGAATCCCGAAGAAGCCACACCCATTCCGGCGCGAGAGGAACAAGAACCGGACCCAAGAAGCCGGCTAGGGTTAGAGAGGAACGCGAGGGGAGGATCCGGCTCCGTACCTGGAGCTGCTCGATGGGGAATGGCCCGTGCTCACCCTCCTCCTGCTCCGCTCCCGCCGCCGAGGTCGAGGCCGCCGCCTTTGCTGCTGCTGCGCCGCCGCCGACATGGCCTTCTTCCTCTCTCTCTCACACCTCTGCCGGTTCGTTTGAAGCGAATTGGAGAGCGGCAAGGAAAATGACGAGACGGCCTCGAGAATTTATTGGACTGGGCGGCGACGGCCGGGACGCAGATGAGCCAACCAGTGGGCCCATGCGGCCTGCGTTTAAGCCCAGTAAAACGATATGGGCTGGACCCCGATCCAATTTCTGTTTCAGCTCTTTTAGGTCCGCTACTCGAGGCCCACGAAACCCGGCCCCGCATCGCCGCCTCCTCCCGTCCCGTTTCGCCCACGCGGCGAAACAACGAACACCAATGGGCAATGGTGGAGGAGCTCCCGCGGCCGTTGCGTTGCTTCTCCGTCTTCCCGATTGCTCCCTCCCCGGTCTCGGCCATCGGCTCTCCTCTACTCTTCAGTCTCCACACACCACCGTGCGCGCGCGGCAGCGGCGGTATGGATTGCGCGGCCGCTCCCAGCCGCCCCCTCCCCGCTCGCCGCAGCGCCACGGCGGCCCGCGTGGTCTTCGCCGTGGGGCCCCACCCGCCGCGATTCTACGGGCGTTCTAAACCCTCCACGGGAGGCGGAGGCGCTGCTCGCTCCAACCTGCGCATCGTGGCGTCTAGCTCCAAGGCGGACCCAGTAGAGGAGAGACCCCCAGTGGCGCCGCTCGCGGACGTTCCAGTCTCGGCCGACGCGTCGTCCTCGCCGGTGGAGCCTCAGCCCCAAGTAAGCACCGGGTAGGCACCGCCGCGCCTGACCGTCTGGGGTCCGATTGCGATTTCATTATTTTGGTTATCGCGACTTGTGTTGCTTATCGTTGGTTGCTCCCTTTCTTCGTCTGCATTCAGCATATGGAAATGGAGAGGCTACAACATTCGCTACCAGTACGCTGGGACATCAGGCCCTGCATTGGTTCTGATTCATGGGTTCGGGGCAAACAGGTGTGCGCCGTACACTGACAAACCCGTGTTCGAGTGTTTATGTTCCATATCTGTCTCCAAATTTGCAAGCAACTGCAGTTCTTAATAGCAAATGTTCCTTACTTCCTTAGCTGTTGGTACACTTTTCGTTGCTGAACTGCTAAGATATGCTGAAATGTAGAATAGGCCGGGGAAAACAGCCCATTAACTTAGTAGGTACTTGAGAACTTATATTCATTTGATAATGCAGCTTTAAGAGAAGATATGTTTACCTATTACATCGAAAAATTTCTGATTATTTTGCTTCAAAGTTACTCTGTACCCATAGGGGACTAAAAGTAACTCTAGGACTTTAATAACCACACATATGTCTCTCTGAAAGTTATTAGCTACCTTTGCTTTGCAGTGATCTATATATTCCTTTTCTTTTCAGTGACCATTGGCGGAAAAATATTCCTGTTCTAGCCGTGGCACACAGGCTATATGCGATAGATCTAATTGGTTATGGCTATTCTGATAAGCCTAATCCACGTGAGATGGGAGAGAACTTTTATTCTTTTGAGACATGGGGAGAACAGCTGAATACATTTTGTGATGAAGTGGTCCAGAGTGAAGCTTTCTTCATATGCAATTCAATTGGAGGTATGGCAGATTCGTACATGATTTGACAATTATTGCCAATGCTGCACAGTTATGCTGTTACTCTGAATATATTCGACTATTTCTTTATGACAAGGGAATTATATGGTTTGTTTTAAGTACTTACCCTCTTTATCTTTTGGATTTCAAAAGGTTATTAACAACATCTTATGTGATTATATTAGAATTGTATATAGGACCCACCAGTCGCCATTGTGTGGCCCAGATCTTTTTGTCAGATTTTCTAGCATGTTCCTCTTTTATTGCACCTTTACTGTCACCATCTTCAGCCATATATTACATTAACCATTTTATAATACATTTGAGGTGCTGATATGGCAGTCTTAGCATAGCGATGCTGGTTACTTGGTATAATCTGTTGAAAGACACATTTCCAGTATTGAAATGCTGGAAGCCCCAGCCTGGTATTCTTATTTTATTTGTTACTGAAATGGCTATATTCGTGAATCTGATCAATTAGAGCGATCTCGTGATTATTTGATATATGATTTGAGTATCTTAAATCTTTGTGCTGTGCTTACTGTCCTGTAGGGGTTGTTGGTCTGCAGGCAGCCGTTATGGAACCTGAAAAATGTAAGGGAATTGTTTTATTAGATATTTCATTAAGGATGCTTCATATCAAAAAGCAGCCATGGTTTGGAAAAGCCGTTCATCAAATCTTTTCAAAGTCTCCTAAGGTAGCTTGTATATTGTACTCCCATCACAATATCTTGGTGCTAGATAGTTGCTTGTTATAATGATTTACTGCTTTCTAGGAATACTATTGTTGGGAAGCTATTTTTAATGCTGTTGCTACACCAGAATCTGTGAAAAATATTCTTTGCCAGGTATTTCCTCTCTAGCATCTCATCTTGTAAAAATATATCCAGAGGATGTAACATTATGCCTATGCGATACTAAGGCTAGAAGTTCCAAAAATTTCATCATATACTGTTACATTCAATGTTATGTTGAGGATAATATACCTATCTGAAGAAGTTATATGTGTAAAACATTGCACTAGTATATTGGTTCCAATAGCTTGGGTTTGTAAAGCTGAAAGCTACCTATGCTTAAGCTTAAACATGGAGTTAATGAGTAGTAGTTTTTCAGTTTCTAGATTGAACCCTTTTATTACATGGTGAAGCCATGTGCCAACTTATAGGTGTAGGATAGGTCATATGCACAAGCCCAAGCTCTCAGAGAAGGGCCCTAATGTTTTAAACTAGATGTTTGGAATACGGGGGGAAAAAATCCTATCCCTGCGTTTTTCCCATGAAATTGAACTGATTCCTGTGAAATTCCATTGATTCCAAACAGGCCCCTGTGAGAGGATTACATGCTCATTTCTCATATGTAACAGCAGAAAAAGCAAACAACATGTTTTACTTAGGATACTAATAGATGTTTAGCCTACTATCTGAAGTAAATGGAAGTCATTTTGACAACTGGGGATAGATGTTCCCTGTAGAACAGATTAAGATCAGTGTGCTAAAGAGAAACTCCAATAGAACATTGCACCAAAATTTAGCCCAACTACTGACTTTCTGGCCTCTTCTATGGAAACACGACAACTTATGACTCACTATTTCTCCTAGAGAACAGTGGGAAATGATGTTCCTCAACCTCTTCTTTTGTTGTTGAAATTGTAGCATAACTTTCTTTATTTATTTCTGCTTGCAAGATGATTTGTAGCAGATATTTTTCTATATGGATCAAATTGTGTAAACCGTTCTCCTGAGTGGGAGCATTGAAGTGTGAGTGCATTGTGCATGTTTCGTCTGTACCATAAACTTTTGGTTGAACTTGTGATTGTATGCAACTCAATAAGAAACAATTATATCCACCAAAGAACCCTTCAAATTTTCATTTTTTTCCTTGCTGAAGCATGGAGATCATTTTGTTTCATTGTATGTATAAAATGTGATTCTTTTTGCTTTAATGACAACTTTCTGCAGTGTTATCATGACACTTCTGCAGTGACAGATGAGCTAGTTCAGATTATTCTACAGCCTGGGCTTGATCCTGGAGCAGTGGATGTATTCCTTGAGTTCATCTGCTACTCTGGAGGACCTCTACCTGAAGAGTTGCTTCCATTGGTGAAGGTTGGGATGATCTTAGTTGTGTCTGTGTGTTTAATAGTTCGTTTTGATTTTGGAAATTATTTATGGTTTTCTTTTGTTTTGTGCAGTGTCCAGTTTTGGTGGCATGGGGGAGAAGGACCCATGGGAGCCTGTTGAGCTTGGAAGAGCCTATGCATCTTTTGATACAGTTGAAGATTTTGTTGTCTTGCCAGATGTTGGACACTGCCCTCAGGTCCTCTTTGTAGCAGATTACTTTAGTCAGCTACTGTGTTATCTATTGCAACCTGCCTAGCACTGTGTTATCTATTGCAACCTGCCTAGTGTTTTGTACATTTGCATCTGTAATTCGCTATTTCATTTGTTTGTATTTGTCTTGCAGGATGAAGCACCTGAGCTTGTGAATCCACTTGTCGAATCATTTGTTGAGCACCATACTTAGCACATGGGTGAGCATCTTTCTATGTTTATTAATGCCCTTACCCAGTAGGGCCTCAATTTAATGGAAAATTGAGAGCCTCAATTTGATGGAAAATTGGAATGCACGGTTATGTTATTAACAAATGAGTCCTGTTATAGGCTATGGTAAGTGCCTGCTAAACTGTCTAACAAAAGACATGTTTGCCTGAAACTGACAGCAAACTATTTTTGGGGGACTTAGTTTTGCCCTTCTGCTCTGCAGTACTTGCATCTGAGAGCTGAGGGCAAACATCGTTTGACACATTATAATTCAAAGTATAAGAAATCATGAGGAAATATCTGATTTGTACAGCAAAAGAACCTGTCTTCTCAGAGCAGAGAGGTTAGTACCAGGAGCATAGTGGTTCTTTCTAGTTGAAGTTCCTACATGTATATTTGTCCTTTGTTTCCTTAGAATTCTTATAACTTTTTTTTTGAGAATTACACAGTACAACGCAGACACTCACAACACGCACGCACACTCACCCCCTATGACCACACGCACGCAAAACCCTACCCCCATGAGCACCTTCGAAGGGGATAACGGAGATTCTCGAAGTCACCATAGGCGCCTCGTCGTCGGGAACGCCGCTACCACTTAATGCACAACGCGCGGTAAAAACAGGAAAATCGGGAAAGGTCTGCACTTAGGATTTGAACCTGGTGGTGGGTGGCGCCCACTGGACCGCCCTACCATTGGACTACAAGCCAATTCGCTTAGAATTCTTATAACTGAGCCTGCACGATTTGTATAGAGATAACAATTAATTTGAACATAACTCTGGAAGCATCTATTTCAGCAATAATACATAGAGAAAAGAGAAACGAAAATTGAATACAATTGTTTCTATTTTTGGTAGCATAAAAGCTCCACCTTGTAGTCTTTGTTTTGATTATGAATGCATTTTCATGAATTTTCCTTTAATAAACGAAAATTGAATACAATTGTTTCTATTTTTTGGTAGCATAAAAGCTCCACCTTGTAGTCTTTGTTTTGATTATGAATGCATTTTCATGAATTTTCCTTTAATATGTCAACTTGTAACGTGAAGACTGAAGACTTCGCTTATGATACTTTTGATGCTTGTGGAAATCCTGTTTTGCATGCTAGTGTGGATCACACCCTGTATTGGGCATCAAAATGTGATGTTTACTAATTCCATATGCATACGCACTTCCCTTAGCCATCCGTAGCCTATACTTAAAAAAAAATGTAGCAAGTCCAATGAACTCTGGATCACACCCTGTATTGGGGTAGACCAGCTGTACTTACTAGAAATAGACCATAAAAACTACATGAAAAACAAAAAAAAATTGCTAGTCGTCTCTTGTCCACGTCCGACACGAAAATTTTGTCCTGGAGCACTCGATGCTGATGTGACTTCCAGCAGCGCAAAAATGGATATTCTTCTTACATAGTTGCATATTCTTTACAAGTCCTCCGTTCTATTTCCGGCGAACTAAAAACTACTGCCATTCTCGTTCTATGAGTCTGAACTCTGATGCTAGCGTGATCCCATTGGAAGAAGAGAGCCTTGCAAGTCGCCTGTGTGCTTGTGTGGAATAATCTTTGTTACTCCGCATCATCACCGGAATCTTTCAACCGCTCTCTCTGTTTTGTTTAGGCATCTCGCGCTGTTCATGTGTGAAATAAAGAAACCACGAGCATCTAATCAAACGAGACCCAGCCTGGTCATCAGAACGCATGTCCGTCCGGCTGGCCTTACCTGCTCCGACTGACCTAATAACCAGAAAAACAACGCAGCCCGAGGCGCGTCGTCGCTGGCCTTGCTTTGTCGCACGTTTTCCTCCCAATGATGCAGTGTGCCGAAGCACGCGCGACGCTGCCACAAGCAATAGATAAACCTGCCGGCAGTCCGTCCGTCTGTCCATGCCGGCCTTGGGCTGCAGCCTTCCAGCTAAGCTAACACACGGTGAGCACACAAGTCCAAGCCGACACGGGACGCTAAACAAACAAGGTCACGACGTGTGTATCTCGTGGGAGTTGAGGACTTGAGAGGTGATGGAAACGCACCAATGGGTGTCATTGCAAAACAATGGATCAGATCCAAGTCGTCAATCAAAAAACATAATACTCCTATAGTCCTATATATGGATGGATGAGGCGTGAAGCCGAGCAGGACGCATTTAAAGGCACGGGCAGTGAAGTCGTCGTCGCCAAACAAAAGCTAGGCCACAGCCTCGGCGACTCGGCGAGCACTCATCGAAAGAAAGAGAGAGAGAGCTCGAGGTTTCTTGCAAGTAACCGCCGGTTCCTTGCAACGGGCAGCAGGGGTGGCCGACAAGCCAACCCGCCGGGGCTCTGTGCGGCTGGATTTGCATATAAGATTGACGACTAGTGTCGCCGAAGTATCCCATTGTCACTTGTCGGGACGGGAGTCGATCGAGAGCTGAGACGGCGAGCTGCCTCCTGCTCTATATCATCAGCTTCGTTCTGTGGCTCTGAACTGAGCTGCAAAGGATACCTCTGGTCTATACCAGCTTCCGTGGCTCTGAGCTGAGCTGCCAGATACATACGTCTTGCAGCTGTGCCTGCGGGTCGCCTTCTTCTCCGGTGGACCTCGTCGGGGTTATGCGGAGGAGCTGGTCGTGCTTGTCCTGCTTGCCCATGGGGACGGCGGCGCTGCCCATTGAGGACCACTTCGTTCCTCCTGCTGCGCTACCATCGCTGCCCCGGTCAGGTATGTACATCATGTTGATATATATAAGCTCATTGAATCCTTGCATTCATGTTTTCATCTCCGAGACATTCGGTGCACGAATGGTAGTTAATCTGCTAATTTGAGTCTATCAGAAGATTCAGAACTAGAGTTAGTACTCCTTTTCAACTTGTTTGTGAGTTTTTGTCCAATCAATGATGGGGTTGTGTTTCCTTGTACGGACAAGGCTCTTTTTGTGTCCTTTTCGTTTCTAATGTATAAAGGATGGACACTTGAGAATTTTAGACAGGAGCAAAAACACACGCCACATGCTATATATCTTTAAGATTTATTTAGGTAGAGGTTGTTTGCTTGCAATCACGTCAAAGAACATGCTCCAAATTCACTAACTAAATGATCCTCCTCTAGTTTGATCCTTTGTCTGCACTGTGTTTGAAACATAACAAGATAAGCATAGATTCTTAACTATCTATGATAAAATGAGAACAAGGTAGGATATGCACCAGCCTCTGAAGCCAGCTGATATTGACCCTTCATGTTGCTTTGAAGTTATGCTTGTCTCTGTCCAGAGCAAGCGAGTAGCAAGGCTCCAGAAGCATTTTATTCTCGTGGTTATGAATTTTTTCCCAGTTTTCTCATTTTTTTTAATGCTGCACAAAGAAACAATGCACAAGTGATTTTTTTTTTCTTTATTATACTCGCGTGGTTGAGATGAAAATGACTGAAAATAAACGTGTCAATCATCTGAATATTAGACACCAGTATGAAAAGATATTGACTATCACACTAGTCTGAAATTTAGCTTAGGTTTTCCCGCGCTGAAATTCGTTTAGCTCACCGGTGGCACCACTGTTTCAGTTTCAGAAGATGGAGGATTTGACAAGGGCAGCATAGACCTTGGAGGCTTAGAAGTGCGCCAAGTCACCACATTTGCCAAGGTCTGGTCCACCACGCAGGGCGGCCAAGACGGCCTCGGCGCCACCTTCTTCAAGCCCTCGCCGGTCCCCGCCGGCTTCTCCGTGCTCGGCCACTACGCGCAGCCCAACAACCGGCCACTCTTCGGTCATGTCCTCGTCGGCCAGGACACGTCTGGCACCGGTGCACTCCTTGCTGCGCCAGTGGACTACGCCCTCGTCTGGTCCAGCCCGGACGGCGCCGGCCACTTCTGGCTCCCCACGGCGCCCGAAGGCTACAAGGCCGTCGGCATGGTGGTCACGGCCACGGCGGACAAGCCTTCGCCCGACGAGGTCAGGTGCGTCCGCGCCGACTTCACCGACGCGTCCGAGATCGACAGGTGGGACACGGTGTTGAGCAGCGACAAGGATGGCTTCAGCGCGGCCACCCTGAGGCCGGCGGTGCGTGGCATCGACGCCCGTGGCGTGCACGCTGGCACGTTCAGCGCGACGCTGGCGGGCGCGTCGACGACGCTGGCATGTCTGAAGAACAACAGCGCGAGCTACACATCCGCCATGCCTGACCTGGCCCAGGTGAACTCCCTCCTGGCGGCCTACGCGCCGCACGTGTACCTGCACCCGAACGAGACCTACCTCCCTTCGTCGGTGCCGTGGTTTTTCGAGAACGGCGCGCTCCTGTACCAGAAGGGCAGCCAGACCCCGACGCCGGTGGCCGCCGATGGGTCGAACCTCCCGCAGGGCGGCGGCAACGACGGTGGGTACTGGCTGGACCTGCCCGTGGACGGCAACCAGAGGGAGAAGGTAAAGAAGGGAGACCTCGCCGGCGCGAAGGTGTACGTGCAGGCGAAACCGATGCTCGGCGGGACGGTGACCGACCTCGCGGTGTGGATCTTCTTCCCGTTCAACGGGCCGGCGCGCGCCAAGGTCGGGCTCATCCCGTCGATCTCGCTCGGCAAGATCGGAGAGCACGTCGGCGACTGGGAGCACGTGACGCTGCGCGTGAGCAACTTCTCCGGCGAGCTGCTCCGGATGTACTTCTCGCAGCACAGCGCGGGCACCTGGGTGGACGCGTCGCGGCTGGAGTACCTGGACGGGGACGGCGGGAACAGGCCGGTGGCGTACGCGTCGCAGCACGGGCACGCGTTCTACCCGAACGCCGGGATGGTGCTGCAGGGCAACACGAGCCTGGGCATCGGGATCCGGAACGACTGCGCCAGGGGGAGCAGGCTGGACACCGGCGCCGGGCGGTGCGAAGTGGTGTCGGCGGAGTACCTCGGCGTCAAGGAGCCGGCGTGGCTCGGGTTCGAGCGCGAGTGGGGGCCGCGGGAGGAGTACGACATCGGGCGCGAGATCAACCGCGCCGCGAGGATCCTGCCGCGTTCAGTGAGGGAGCAGCTGGCCAAGCTGGTGGAGAAGGTGCTCGTCGGGGAAGGACCGACGGGGCCCAAGATGCATGGTAACTGGAGAAACGACGAGAAGGAAGCGATTCGTGAGGCTAAGGATTACCTGCTGATGATTAGAGCAGGTAAAAGGATTGGTTGTGTTCGTATATACGCATTGTATTTCGATCATCTCAGCTGTATGTATTCGAGTATATGTTAGCATTGTTTGGTTTGCTGTCGATTGCTCAACCAGTACAGTCTGGTCGTATGCTCTGTCCAAGGTGGTATAAGCATCACCACCTGCGAAGGACAAACATCTCCGCTTTAAGTAAGGGCATGTTTGGCAGGGCTTCTTTCTAGCTCCGGCTCCTCCAGGAGCCCCGCTTGATCTGGGGGAGGGGAGCCGTTTAGAGCCATTTTTAGTGAAAAAGGAGGAGCTAGAGCAGGAGCCGTTTTGGAGGAACCTCAGTTTTGAGCTTCTCCAAAATGGCTCCTGCTCCTCTAGTGAAGCCCCTCTCGAGGAGCCGTGCCAAACACCCTCTAAAATAGTAAAACAAGTGAAAGAAAAAACAAGTAAGCAAACATTACCTAGGTCCATATATTCTAACACCCGGGCTGCCGCTTCCTTGAAACGCGGAGATTTAGGGATGCGGCCCAAACCTCCTTCGGCCGCTTTTTTGGGCCTTCCTATCGTCCTCCGTGACGTACGCAAGTACCGCCGCGGGCACCTTTCATTTCATCAAAAACGCGATTCAGCCTTAGCATCGTCCGTTTTGTAGACCTCCGCGCAAGATATTCCCTCTTTGAGATAGGACCAACCATTTCTTGAGCTTACTGCTCAACCAACATCACAAACGCATCAGCGCTAGTACCTTCGGGTAAACGGCCCCTAACCGTGGAAAGGGCACAAGTGTTTCATCCCCCAAAGCAGGGAAGGTTGACACCCACAACACCGATCTCGGGGCTAACCTTCACCCAGAATGCCGAGTATTTGGCGGCACAAAATTCTTCAATAAGATCCCGGGCGCTAGAATACCAACAAGCTTTGAGGAAAGCTTCGTGGCGAGACCCTCCAGTCCTCGATCGTATCTACAACTAGATCAACCTTACTATTCACCTCCATGGGAGTCAACTCGAGGCAAGCGAATAGCGGACAATTTCAACACTTCCCATCTTGTTTGTAACGGAGCTCGACCTCATATAAAACCAATACTCCAGCCACCCTACATTCCACTTTTGCTTCTTGTAGTAGGAGATCTCTACTTTCTCCTCACCTTGAAACCTCCGTGGAGAAAAAGTGCAGCTCCCATACTGAAACTTCTTTTCAGAGCAATCAACCATCTTTCGAGACTTGATTTGCTTGTGGAGCTCGTAAGACTTGCAGATCGTGTTGATCTACGGTTTCGCTCCATATGACTCGCAAGCCCAACAAAATTTGGTCAACGCCAAGAAAGCATGATGAATCGGCGGTTGAAAGCTTCAAGCACCACGCGGACAAAAGAAGCACACGGAACTCGGAAGCCATAGTAAATAAAATCCTTAAACATAATCCCACATTCCGCTTCAATCTTTGGCTCCAGTTCTTCCTTAGAAATCTCCGCATACCCGTAGGAATCCGGACTTGGGTAACCAACTCATCCAACATTTCCGAGTCATCTTTGACTTCTCAAACTCATATGTGATCTCCCCATCTCCGCAAACTCTTGAGCGAGAATAGTGATTCCTCGAGATCACGAGCTTAATTTCTTTGCAAGCATACAACTCGTACCGGTCAAGGAAGCCCAAAGATCTTACCTTGAGAAGCTCGAGTACGGACCGAAGATATTGTGCCTCGGGTAATACCCCTTGATCGAGAAAGCCACTGCTAAAAAATTCTAAGATAACAAGAAGGCGAAGAGTTTTTGCGGAAACACTGTGAGGGCACTAGCAAGTAAAGGTGTTTGTGCAATCAAGCAAAGAAAGTGACAGCAGTAGGGATGTTGACCCCCATCTGCGGGGGGAGGTGGAGGGGTTATAGGAGCCCAGGCGAGCCTTCGCATTCCCAATCAACGAGATAGGACCAACGGGCGGTTAACGGTCATATCGGCCTCAAAAGGCGCACCGTTTTGTCCAATGCGAAGATTTGAAGCTTCACAAATTGATCGGAGGTCCAACGCCAAAAACACGATGGGGAGGGTAATACCCAACACCTCCACCACTACCATAGAAGTTGAGGACAAAGGCCTATGTTAAGCCTTGTACCTTAGCCCTCAAGGGGGGAAGTGTTGGGACATGGTCCCGGCCCGGTGAGGACGAAGGTTCTCCCTAGCATCATGAAGACTAACAAGTTAACCTATTTTTGAGGCACCCTTGCAGGTTAGCAGAGATCTCCAAGGAGCCGATAGAGACTACAACCTCCTCTTGTTAATCACCGCTACCTTGCGACTGGTGAGCCCAAAGCGGTATCTCCCGGGACATGACTTGCGTAAGGCGGAGGTATCGGGAGGATCCACACTAAAGGTCGAGTCTTGAGACCGGAGGAGCAAGTAGAGATGCTAAGCAAGGGAGTAAAACTAACTGCTCCTCGGATGGGCTAGGTCATAATTGGGCCGGGGAACCAAGAGCATCTAAGGAATATTCTTAGGGCAAAATTGTAAAAGTAACATTAGTTGTAATCGAAGACTATAAATAGGGAACATTGACTCCTATGTAACCTGATTGGTGAACACATTAATACATAGCTTTTTGTATTGCCTTTCCACCACAAGTTAGCCACTTTCCTACTACCATTCCCCTAGAGCACCGCTCAGGTGGAGGTCTCTATTCTGCTAAACCACTGTTACAACACTACCAGTAGAAAGGAAATCGCACTTAGATTCTACTTTTATCTTGTCATTTCATTTTTGTGAATTGTCGAGTCGACTACACATGCCATTGCTTTATCAAGGCACGCAGAACCTGAAGAAGAAGGCGAACTCACATTATATAGCATGATTCACCAAACCACTAATTCCTTGGCTAATCAAGGCACACATAAACTGAAGAAGAAGGCAAACTCACATGATATAGCATGATTTAGGCACGTATGCCTTTGTGAAAACATCAAATTAAGTCAGCCCTCTCTGGAGATAGGGCCGGCCTCGACCTCGCTCGCCTACCCTAAAGACGATGATCCCAAACCAAAATAAACTACAAACCTAATCCAGCCTATTCTTTTCCACCACTAATCCCAAAACAAATATACCTACACGAAGATGATAACGGGAGTGTGATAGCTGGAGTGAGCTTCGGATCGCACGATGCGGCCCGCCGCAAGTTTTCGGCGTGATGCAATGGTGTGTACTGGGACTGTGACTAGGCTGTGAGGAGTAACTAGGGTTTAGGGTTTCAGTCTTTATATCTCAATGTTGCGCAAACGCAGTTAGTTGCTGGGCCGGGCCGCGACTACGAGGCCTGGGTGGCCATAATTAGTCAGGGCCCATAGTTTGTTAAAGCAAGCGTAGTTTTCTTTTCTTTTCCAATTTATTCCTCTTTCCTTTTCCATTTCTACTATTTCGTTTTTACTTTCTCTTCCTCACACAGGCTACTCAGATGGAGCTCATCACACATTCACGCGGGCTACATCCACATACGCCTGGTGACTCCAGATGCATATGCCTGACGGTTGTCTCCCACTTCTCTCATGGGCAGATCAAGGTTATTATTACAGATTTTCCGGTTAACACATCCATTTGAAGTTAATTTGAGCACAACCTTTTGGTTAAATAAATATTTTTGCACCACATAACCGTTCTGATTTGTTTTTGTGTGTATCTCAGGTATGCATTGCTACAGATTAGGCTCTAGTTATAGCTGAACAAATAGGTGCGCTAAGTCGCAAAAAAAAAAGATGTGCTGGAAGTGCAAGAATATTAGAGACATATTCAAATCATTTACATAGTGTGTTATCATCTTGTATTTAGTTAAATTGTTCATGCACTATTGATGTAGTATCTTCACTTTGGTGATAATTATGTTACTGTTATTGTAACATACAAACACAAGTTTAGCACTTAGATGATTGATTTGTAGCATTGTTTGGTTTGTTGTTGATTGTTTTGTATATCATTGAGATCTTCATTTATAAGCACGATCTTCACAATTTGAATAAAAGTGTAATGTACCGTGGGTTTTTTTTCGCATTCTCATTTTTAAACGTTTTTCTACAGTTTACTAGGATCATGAACTCAGTCTTAGAGTGATCATCTAGGTTACCCAATTCTCTTTCTACGGTCAACTTGTGTGTTTTGCGAGTGAGCGGTCGATCTGACGATAGATATGCATCCCTTTTTTTTTTTTTTTTTTTTTTGCATGCATTGATCATTGATGCAAGAAAAATAAAGTAAAACAATTATTTTAAATTGATATAATTTGTGAATGGTATATCCGTTTTTAATTGCATGCGCACCGGTGTGTTCTACACGATGCAACGAACAAAAGTACATCTCACTTTCGAATATGTTTTGAAGTATTTTTTATTTTGATTTTTGGTTTTCTTCTAATAGAAATTAATATACATTAACTTTTCAAATATAACCTAATGTATACCTATTAATCTATCCCTACTATTAAAGAGAGAAAATTTCTGCCACTTTTTTTCACCACCCTTTCTTCCGCCTTTTCCTCCGGCTCTTTATGTTTCTGTCCGCTCCTAAGAGTCCTATTCGTATCCGACGCACGTTGAGCCGCCGTGCACACGCCACGCCGCTCCCAGTTCTACAAATCGCAAGTAGAGACGGAGTCCATATACAACTGGTACACCGAAGCCATGCAATGGAATCCCTTGCCAAATCCAATACATATAAATATTGTTTGCCATCAATTTTTTTGCACCCCATTTTTTTTTCATCCGCTGCCTCTCTCGCTGTAATATTCTGTTCTTGTTCCAGCAAACTGGGAGTCTCGTCCATAATTGGGAGTCTCCGTGCTCGTCTTTCAATCCAAAGAGGAGTCTCCATGTTCGAAACGGTTAAAAATCAAGACACGCACAGTAGCCGATCTTCCAATCCAAAGAGAAGAGTCACCTCCCTTCGCAACTGTCTGTATATATACATCGTGTCCCCTGTGCACGGTGGACCGGACATACACAATACAGCACAGCTCCCACAGTGCCGCCGTGTCCCTAGCCAAAAAGCGAGTCGTCGGCCGCACAGGCATGTAGACCACGCCGCCACCGCGGTACGTCGTCCATGCTGCGCAGCAAGATATGGACGAGCCTCATCGGCAACGCACGGGACCGCGTGAAGGCGTAGTAGCTCACGAAGTTCTCTGCAACGTCGACGTCGTGCTCGTCGTCTACGGTGGCCCTACGGCGGTGGCGCACCCGTCGTGTGGGATTCAGAGCCGGGCGTCGTCATCGATAGGTATCGAGGACACGCACACGTTCTCAGCTGCCGACGCAGCGAGGACCGAGAGGCAGTGCACCAAGCTGGAGAGAATCGACTGCTGCAGCCGCAGTCGTTTGAGATGGCTGTAGTGACTCTGACCAATGACCAATCGAAGGATTTGAGTTTGAGTGATTTAAAAAAAAAAAACCGAACTTTAGATGAATTTGGTGTCCAACATCTTCAAGATTATGCTTGAGTTTTGCAAGTCAGCAGAATAGGAGGGTCTCTTCAACAATTTTTTAAAAGCAAGCAAGCAAAAGGCCAGATTAAACGGCATGGCAAGAATCGTTTTATCAAAATTACATGTCTAGTCGGGTGTGTCTTTGATATGCCAACATGTGAAAATACACCAATGCAACACATGGGACATGGAGTTCCATGCTTCTTCTATAATTTAATTGCATATATGATAAATTTTAACCGTTACAAAAGATAGGCATGGAGTGTACTATATGTCAAGCTCATGCATGTTGTGACGATGCAAGACATGTTTTTGGCATATGAGTACATGAAAATAAGGGAGGTGAAGAATAGCCTTCTCTCAGGCAACGTTGTACGACCGTTGGGTTCCAACAGAGAGTAGACCGAAAAGCAAAACACAATCACCGCTGCTACTCATTTGAGCAGACAAGAGGAAACCAGACACCGATAGATAGGAAATGTGGGAAAAATAAAGGCGAAATAGCCGTTTTGGCCCCTAAACTATCACCCAAGGCTCAAATTAGCCCCTGAACTTTCAAAACGGCCAATTTGGCCCTCAAACTTTTGGTTTCGGACTCAATCCCGTCCTTGCTCATGGATTCTTTGGACACGTGGACAGGTAAAGATGCGAAATGACTCTCCTGCCCCTCTCTAATTCCTTTACCAAAGCCACGGTGTTTTCCTCCATTCTTTCTTCCATAGTGGCGTCGCCCTCTCAGCCTCCCTCTCTGCTTCGCCGAGAAGAGGAGAAGCGGTGGATCCCGGAGTGTCCAATTCTAGCACTCATCAAGCAGCACGAGCAATGGAGGTGAGTAGGTTTTGGGCTATAGTTGATTTGAATTGGGGATTGGTTTGAATTTTGATAAATATTTGTCGATTTGGTGCGGCTTTGAAAACGCCGTGAACTGGTGGCTTGGTTAAGGAATTAGGAGGGGTAGCGAGTCATTTCGCATCTTCACTTGTCCACGTGTCCAGCAATCCATGAGCAAGGACGAGATTGAGTCCAAAACCAAAAGATTAAGGGCCAAATTGGCCGTTTTGAAAGTTCGAGGGGCCAATTTGAGCCTTGGGTGATAGTTTGGGGCCAAAATAGCTATTTCGCCAAAAATAAATTACACATACGCCCCGGTGCAACGTGACGGGCATGTTTTGCTATATATTAATAAATAGGCAAAAATTTTGCCATCCATTTTTCACCTTTTTTCTTCCACTATCCGGTCTGTGTTCGATACAAATATGGCCTGAACCCATTGGCTCTAGCGGTTTGGAGGAAGGGGATGAAAAAGGAAATAGAAGAGAACTAAGGGTTCCAGCTGCTAAAGTGCGAGAGAAAGAAATGGTGGAAGGATATAAATGAAATTTGAGAAACTCCGAGATTCTTTTCAGCCCAAGTTGTGCCTTTACTGGGCTAGAATCTGTCTCATTGGCATTCTATGCCGGTGGATTGGGTCAAGCCGCGACCTTGCTCCTTTTTATTTTTTCTTCTTTTTATAAAACAACAAACTTGCCAATTACGTGGAAAATTTTGGAAATAGAAAAAAAATGAAAATTACTTTTTTATTTTTCTTCTTTTTTGAACTACTGTTGACTAGGCCTTATATTAAGGCAAAATTTCGTTTTTTGTTTGGTTTAGGATGTACCCAACCGTGGTCCAGTCAGCTTTACCAATCCGTTGTGAGAGCACTCAACAATTCATCAAGCTAGAGTACTTAAGTAGCACCCAATAAACACAGGTTTGACTCCACGTGGGAGCAAATTTAAACATGTATGCATTATGAAAAATAAAAAGAATAGGCTAAGGTTTCCCTTGCCTACGCCGATCAAAAACACAATTCATCAATAGTCGGGAAGGGCTTGCCATCGTCATGCGAGTCAGAGTCGAATAAGGGATGGCAGCTCGCGGGCACGATAGCCTACACCGTGTGGCTGACAAATGGTCTGTATTTACTTTTATCCAAGTATACACAATAATCGTATATTCAACTTAAGATAATCTCATACTCGGTTCCAAATTATAAGATGTCCAAGTGTGTAGAAAAATGTGAATGCAAAAAATAAACGTCTTATAATTTAAAACGGAGGGAGTGCTATTTTCACGGACTCTTATTGTAATAGCAATAATTATGGGCTCTCAAATCTATTTAATCTAATAAATTTGGATATAAATTTCAATTAAATATAACAAAATAGGTAAATTATTATTGTTAAATGATCACCGCATGATGCGGATCCCGTTCAAAGACACAACATTTTTGCGGGTTTACATATAAAGGTTATATGTATAAGTTAGATAACGTGTGTGTCGGTGTTTTGAGAACCGGGGGTATCCCAAAGCACCGCAATAATTTATAGGTCGTGGCGCCCCCCTCGCCGATGGCGTGTGCGAGCCTGGAAGGCGAAGAGTTTATCCCCGTTCGGGCCATGGGGCCCTACGTCCAAAGCATTGGTGTCCTTTTCGTGTTACCTCGCACCAAATGTGCACAAGAACCAAAGCGATTACAAGTGATTTGGGAATGAAGAAGAACTTCAATCCTGGGGTGAGATGGCTAAGTGTGTAAACCTAGCAAAAGGGGATCCCTTTTATAGTGACATTACTCCTCTTTTTTATAGTGTAAAGGAGAGATAATGTGTACAATACGTGTCGTGTACCAATGCTAAGGTGTCTACCGCCAGGGGCCATAACCGTGCCATGCCCGAGCCCGAAGTTTCGGGTTCCCCGGAGGATGCCCCGATGTGGACGCGTGTCTTGGTGCCTCCCGGCCCCTAAGGTCCGCCGCCCAAGGGGAATACCCGAGGGTCTAAAGGGATCCTCTAATCCCATCGCGATTCTTAGCTTGCCGGGTGCAACGTCATGGTGTGGTGTCGATATCCCAAGGGTCCCCCGGACTCGTGTCGAGGAGGTGAAGCCGCAAGCAAATAAATAGTGAAGTTGTGTTTCCCCTGTGCGGCGGTGACGGTGCGTGTGGTGACTTGCTCCCTTTACGCCCCATCAACGGGGATGCGAGGAGATAACGGGCGGTTGGATCGCCGGGGCAATCGATTGCCCTGTCACCACGTCGTGGGAAGCGAGGGGACATTAAATGCGGCCGTTCCCCACTACGAGGTTGGGCTTCCCAAGGTGCGCCCGAGGTCGTTTAATCGGAGGAGGAAGGAAGAGCCATGGCTTGGACTCTTTCACCCTCGGGCGGCGGAGATGTCTCGCCCGAGAGTCAAGGTCCCCGGGCAAAGGCGAGGGATTGCCTTTGAGGAGCCCATGTCCTCGGGGAGGCGGAACTTTGCCCCCTCGAGGCTCCCAGGCCCTTCGCGTTGAGAGTGGATTTTGGTGAGAGTGGGCCGTATGGGGCGATGTTGTTTTGTCGTGAGGCCGATTTGGTCTATAAACCAATGGGCCATGTAACAAGCCTGTTACGCATTTTTTTTTTTTCTAGTCCACCTTCTCCATACTAATATTGGTCCCAACGGCTCTTTTTTTTTTATTTCTATAACTCCTCGAGTTTCACCACGGGCCCTTCCGGCTTTGGGTGGGGGGTTTGGCAAGTTGGGCCTCGTTTAGAGGAGTATCCGGAGATGGGCCGCTTTGGGCCTTTAATTGGGCCAAAAGGATGTCCCGCGTACTAAGTCCTTCTTTTGTCGGCTTTTCGGCCGTGGGCTGTCCTTCGTCCTTCCTTAGGCTATCTCCTAGCCCATGATACGTCGTGGGTTTTTACGTCTGGCGTCGTCTTCCCACCAGTCCATCTTTTTTTGGGCCCTTGGGCCGTGTTATCTGTCTTGGGCCTATTTTACTTGTGGGCCGATTATTTTCGTCCCCGATAGTGTGTAAGTTATATGTTCCATGTAATAAGTTATATATAAGTTACGTGTGTAAATTATGTGCTTCATAATGTAATAAGTTATATGTATAAGTTATGTACGTAATTTTTTTTGAGAAGGAACATGTATTAATCTTGGTGCATTACACCGACCCTTTTACAAACAGAAATCCTAAGAAAAGGAAAATTATAAAGAAGTACAAAACTTCGTTCATCTTCCTCGAAGCCTTTAGAGATCCGTTCGTCACCGCCGGGCCGAAGCCGCTTCCCAATCATCGTGGGGCACGAATGAGCCAAACTCCATAAGGTGGAGGCCGCAGAGGAGGACTTACTTCTAGGCGAATCAACCGAATAAATCGCCTCGAGGGCGCATCGGCCAACTCCGTACCCATGACGCATCCTTCGATTCCACCACCGACAACCCAAGCAAAGCTCGATTTTCACCAAAGAACATCTTCCTTGAGATTAACAGGGGTCAACAACATCATCACGAAGAAGACGGCGATGCGCCGGCCCTCGACTCTGGACAGTCTCCCACAGCCTCTCCGTTGACATCGGAGAAGATCGCCATCGGAGAATGGAAGAAGTTGCGAGAATTTATTCGGCTGGCGTCGTCATCGCTTCCGCGATCGCCGGCGTCGCCGGGAAAAACAAAACCGCAGAGGAGCCACGCTCCTCGGCACAACCTAACTCCACGCCCCGAACATCGACGGCGAGCAAACCCTAGACCTAAGACTCGACCAAAAACCCTATGATACAGGTTGTTGACAGACCCCCGCTCCTCGTCACCACCGGCGGGAGGGAGGAGGCGAGGAGCGGGGGTCGTGCGTGCGGTGGCGGCGGCGGTGAAAGGTCCCTAGTGGTTTTGGTAATTGAGTGTCAACGTTAGGTGAACTAATATGTGTGATTGAGATTATACACGGGAAATTAGTTCACACATGATGATGCAATGAAGGAGCTTATTGCACATGAGACATGACATGGAGTCATGTGACGAAAGTGGTGAAGATCAAGACAAGGCTTGGCTTGACGACCGGTTGCAAGTGTGAAGGGCAAGTCGAGGGACTTGGCGCCGATGGACCGACGCAAGCGGTGAAGAGCAAGTGAGGTCAAGATCGATGGATCAAGAAGGTCATGTGATGATATGAAATGGATCATATCATTGTTGATCGTGTTGGTGCATGTGTTGCATCGACACTTGGAGATGAAGCGGAATGGAAATGCGCAAGGCAAAGGTATAATCTGTAGGGCATTTCATTTCGCGGTCATTGGAGCTTAGAGGAGTTTATGACCGGGTTTAGGATAGATGGCCGTACTATCAAGAGGGGCAAACTTGTTTGCATATCGGTCATCTAGTGCCACTTGAGCGATCTAACTTTTGCGATGTGTTAGGATCGAGTGGCGTGCTAAGAGCTAACCCGGCCTTTGAAATGATTGTGAAAATGCTAACACACTTGCACATGGTGATGTACACTTGGTGGTGTTGGCACATTTGCAAAGGCGGCGGTGATTGCGGGGTTGAGTTGGGTTTGGGAACCGCTCATCCTCCCGCCGAGCTTGCGAGGGGGGGATTCGGGCGCTTTCGAGAAAATGAGATGCATATTTTCTATTGCGCCGGATGCATCGTGGTGGTGAAAACATGCTATTCCTAGTGCTCAAGGTTGGTATACTTGATGGGTAGCATGCCGAAGCAAAGGCGACGGAGAAACGACGGAGTTTAGCGGGAGAAGAGCGATGGACCGGAAGCACGCTGGAGGCTGGCCGGACCGACTTGGCCGGACGGTCCGGTCGCGCGCGTCGGGCGCGAGAGCTTGTTTCGCCCGTTTGGCCGAAGGCGTGGCCGGACCCTCGACGGATGCTTCCAGTCTTGGCCGACGCATGCCGGAAGCATGCTCGGGTTGTCGGTATGGGCCCGATGGCCTTGTCCGTCCGGCCGGACTTTTCGGAAGGGAGCGGCCGGTTGGGACCGGACTTCCGGTGAGTGAGGTCGGTCGGCGGTCGCGTCGACCCCTGCTGTAACACCTAGCGGCTCTATTTTGGCTTGTGGCTATAAATAGATGGGGTGGCCGGCTTTGGTCGGTTCTTTGAGCACATTCTAGCCTTGGTGGCTTGTATTGTGGTGCTTGAGAGCTCCCACTCACATATGCTTGATATCGTTCATCCGATTGAGTGAGAGATCGAGTTCTAGTGCGTTGCGTTGAGAGATCGCATTCGTGGCACTAGGTGATCGTGTTGCAAGCCGGTGTGCTTGTTTCTCTTGGAGGTTGCCACCTCCTAGACGGCTTGGTGGCAAGAGGCTTCGTGAAGCACGCAAAGGAAGCTTCAGCGGTGCTCAGAAGAAGAGATTGTGAGAGGTTCGTGCTCACCTCGCGGGGATCGTGAAGAGCAACTCTAGTGGGCGTGTCATTGAGCTACCACACTTGTGTGTGGGTTCACACGTGCCCTCCGAGGGATTGGCTAGAGAACTCACACCGTGTGAGGGTCTCGATCGAGCTCCCAGTTTGTGGGATTTGGCAGCGGCCATTAAGCTTGAGAATCATCACCGGGTGATTCGCCAAACCGTGGAACCACTAAAGTGTTGGTCGACACAACGAGGAGTAGGGGAAGTTGGCAAGCTTCCCGAGACCTCGCAAAAAAAATCACCGGTGTCATCTTGTGTCCACACTTCGCGGTGGTTTGCATTCTCTTCATCACAAGCTTTGTTCTTACATTCTTATATACTTGTGCTTGTGCTTGAGTAGAGTAGTTGTAACTATCTAGCTTGTGTAGCTTGCTTAGTTACTTTGCTTAGCTTGTGTAGCTAGGTAATTTGAGCCTTTGGGTTAGGCGTGTGTTGCCTTGTCCATTGTGCATCTAGTGAGCTTAGGGGCTTTGTGCTTGCGCTTACTAGAATTGTGTAGGAGCTCTCTTGTGGAGCTCTCTTGTGCTTGAAGTACTAGTGCTTAGGTTTGTGTGACCTTGCATTAGAATTGATTAGGAGCTCAAGCTAGGCTTGTCACCTCACCTTTCTTGTGTAGGATCTTTTGTGAGGTGATTTAGAGTCTTAGTTAGAGGGGTGAAGTCTTGGCTGGACCGATAAGTTTACTTCCGTATTTGTTTGGGTTAGCGGTGCGATTAGTTTTTAAAAGGGACTATTCACCCCCTCTAGTCCCCATCTCGACCCTTCAGCGGTGTCGCCCCTGCCTTTTTCTTTTCGCGAGAGCCAACCTAGGAGGCGGCGCCTATTTTTCCCCTTTTTAGTTATGTACGTAATTTTGTAACGTTGAAGATCACGTAAGTCATACTTCATTATAGTGAGTTGGTGACAGAGAAATCACACTTGCTTATTTATTGGCTTTATTTTTGCATGCTCCAGTCGAGCACACTCTGGCTGCTACACAACTTGGATCGGTCGGTCCTTTATTTCGTCGTCGCATTCGCACCACTCCCCCACACGAGTCCAAGTGTTCATCTTCAACACCTCTCTCACGGGCAGAAGACGACCTTGTAGTTGGTTCCGGCGGGGCAGGTGAAGGTGCTGGTGGCGTCATCCTTGGGGTAGCTGTACGCATCAGGACACTGCCCCTTGAAGTACTTCGAGTAGTTGGTCGGCCCGCAGTTGTTTGCCGCCGAGCCGACGCAGCAGTAGACGTCCTTCTTAAACACGGGGCACGCGTTGTTGCACACCCCGTCCTGCCTCAGCTCGGCGGGGCACCGCGCGTTCACGTCGACGGCGCACCGCGGGCCGCGATTGCACCCGGACCCGCCGTCGGGGAGGAAGCTCATGGGCACGTTGAAGCCGTCGATGAGGGAGATGTCGAAGAAGTCGAGGTTGTTGAACTGGTTCAGCGCGTACTCCGCCAGCGTGTTGGGGGCGCGCCCGTACCCCGTGCACTGCAGCACCCCGCCGCAGTCGCCCGTGCGGCAGCTCCCGCGCCCGCTCGCGTCGAACTGGCACCCCGTGCGCGCCCAGATGCGCGCGCCGCCGCCGTGCCCGCGGGGCCGTGATCCGCCACGTCTCGCCGCGGTTCAGCTGACGCCCGCCGCCCACCGGCACGGACGCGGCCCACACGGTGAATGGGCACTGGTTCACCACCGTGATGACGGCCGCCTCGCCGGACACGGCCAGGAGGGCGAGGGCAACGAGGAAGCTGCCGACGATCGTCACGGACGCTGCCATTTTGTTGGCGAATGCAGCAGAGAACGAAGCGTGTGTGTGGAGTGCTTTGGGTACCGGAGCGAGCACATACATGGTTTTATAGTGGACGGACTGGATGGATTTGGATCAGATCAGATTTCAGATGTGGAAAAAATCAAAGGAGGTGGACTAAATTGTCACGCTGAGATCGTTCACCTGTCCTGCATCGTGGGTGGATATCAGTCATGGCTGGAGAAGTTTCAACAGTTTCCATGGAAATTCTCGAGAAGATTGGCTAGTAGCTGAGATTGTTTGACGCGCGCACATGCAAATGGGCACAGCTACATGGCTACAGGGGTGCCACTGCATGCCATGCGATACGCGTCCACGCCTGCACGGGCTAGTGCCGAGAGTTCATACGTGGTGCCGTTCTCTTGTACTAGCCATAACGACATAACCGAATAAGTTGGCTTCAAAACAAAAACGTCATAGCCGCCTCATCGCCACATTTGGCATGTTTCCCAATCAAAAAAAAAAAAAAAAAAAAAAAAAAGGCATGTTTCCTTGGTTCAGCGGCTGAACAACCTCACGATTCAACAAGAGTACGAAGGACCCTAGTAAGATAAAGTATGTGCTCTCACCGTCCTGTAATTCTCGCGTCCTAAAATTTCAAATAAAAATCACCCGATCCTTATTTGGCGCGCAAGGCCGCTATCGCTTCTTATTCTTGGCGACGTGGCACGTGGCAGCTGGCAGATGCATGCGCGCACGGACCAGGAGTTGGACGCATGGGCGTAGGGGACGGACGCATGCGTCTTGGGGACCGGGTGTGCTGTTGGGAGTGGACCATGTTTACTTTTAAAACGATATCTAAACTTTAAAATGTAATAACTTTCGTCAAACATTTGTTTTCAATTCCGTTTGCAAACATCGCGTTTATTATAACGAGATCTATAAAACTAGATCCATGTTGATATGTTTTGAGATAATTTTTCGTGATGTCAAAAATTTACATCTAAAGTACAAAAGTTTTATATCTAAGAGTACAAAGTTTTTATTGTTGGAGTACAAAGTTTCAATATTTGGAGTGCAAAAGTTTTCTTTGAGATTAGAGTTGATGGTGTTTCTTGAGATTAGGGTTAAACATCGTATCTTTGAGATTAGGGTTTATGACTTTTGTGAGATTAGGTTCATGGCGTTTCTTTGAGATTAGGGTTCATTGCATTGAGATTAGGGGTTGATGGCGCATCGAGATTAGGGTTCATGACGTTTGTTGAGATTAGGGTTCATGGCTTTCTTTGAAATTAGAGTTCATGGCTTTTCTTTGAGATTAGGTTTCATGGCGTTCTTTGAGGTTTGGGTTCATGCCATTTTTGAGATTAGGGTTCATGGAGTTGCTAAGATTAGGGTTCATGGCTTTTCTTTGAGATTATGGTTCATGGCGTTTGCCTTGTTACTAACTAATTTTGAAATTTAGGGTTTTAGGGCAAGTGTCCTTTTAAATGCATGCCCCTCTACTAGGCAATGAGTTTTGGGGCAAGTGTCTTTTGAAATGCATGCCCCCCTACTAGGCAATGGGGTTTGGGGGCATGCATTTGCTGAGATTAGGGTTCATGGCGTTTGCCGATTTACTAGCTAATTTTTAAATTTAGGGTTTTAGGGCAAGTGTCCTTTTAAATGCATGCCCCCTACTAGGCAATGAGTTTTGGAGCTAAGTGTCTTTTGAAATGCATGCCCCATTGACGGTTGACAGTAGAAACATGTGTCAGTCAGTGGGTTAATTAATTTGGCGTGCACTACTAGTTGTACCAGTGCACGCGGCGCTACTAGCCGATACCGGTGCACGCACCGCAGCAAGCAGCACTATTTGGGCTCAATGACGGTAGAGAGGAGAAAATTTAGTCGGTAGACAATAAAATTTTTGGCCCAATGACGATAGACAAGAGAAACGAGAAAACTATTTGGGCAAAAAATGATCCATTGACATAATAAGCTTGACAGGGGAAACGAGGGGGCTATGCGCGGCGCTCCTACTGATACTAGTGCACGTGCACTACTAGCTGAATTAAGCTCGTGCGCCACTTCCGTTCTAGCGCACGTGCGCTGACCTGATATGATATGAAATAAAAATATAACATTCTATAGTAAATCTATTAGAGAATAAATATTGATATCATATATTTTCTATTCTATAAATAAAGTTCTATCTACCATCTTTACCTTTGTGTTGTGTGTTCTTTTTATACTTGTTTCATATGGGTGGTGAAAGTTGATCAAACAATTTTTTTTTTTAAAAAAAAAACCGACTGCTTTCAAACCCAGAATTGTATTCTATGGAGGGAGTATGTATAAGCATGGACTTTTTTTTGTACTCTCCCTTTAACGGCAGAGCGTGCGAGTGCAACTATAGCAGATCCATTTGCGCCACATTGCCTAATGTCTCGCATGCGTTGTGCCGTGTCGCTTTCTTGCACCCCCACGCCCACCACCACCCACCCCCACGCCCACCACCACCCCAGCCATGCTCAGAGAGAGAAAGGTGGAAACCCCGGACCTTCCTTCCCTTCTCCTCGAAGCCACCCTCCGCCGCCCCTCTCGGCCCCCTCCCTCCCGGCTCCGGCGAAGCTTGCCTCGCCCCGCAGGCGGGAAGGGGAGAGGGCCCCCGCTGGTTTAGTTGTAGCTAGTTCTAGGTAGTTTCCTTTTTAGCTCATGGTAGTATCGGCCGTTATGGCATCCGCGAGGTCGAGGTTTCGTCGTCGCCGCCGCCGCCGTCGCCGGGATTCTTCTCGGTTCAGGTGCGGTTCACGTCGCCGGCTCCTGCGTGGTACACCTAAATAAGCTATCATCCCTCCTTCACTGCTGGATCTTGGCCCCTTTCCCACCATCCTGCGAGATCCAGTTCCCGAACCACCGCTATCGCCCACCGATTCGCCACCGCCACCACTCTTCCATTCCACCAAGCCCAGGGCGGCCTCTACATCGGATCCATGGGCGCCTCAAAGAACTCTCCATCGGAAGCTCACGGAAGAAGCCGCCTCCCACCGGGGAATCGACATCGAGATACATACATCGCCGCCCGGCGGCGAAGCCCCCAAATCCGTCGGCCGTCGGTGTGAGCTTCCTCACCATCTCGGTCGCCCCCGCTACAACCGTTGCATCGACGGTCCCTCCACCTCTTTGTTCGCCATCGGCGATACCTCACTCACCGCCGGCGTCCTCTTCACCGGCAACTTCTAGGTGGTTCCTCTGTTGCTCTGGTCCAAGGACCTTCTTGTAATACGACCTTCTTTGAAGGTTTGTTTTGTAATTCGGCTGCTTAATATATGTATCATGTTTCTGTCAAAAAAAAAAAGAGAGAGAGAAAGGTGGTAGCAAGGGAGAGTAGGGAGAAAGGTGAGTGAGAAATGGTCTCTTTGGATTCACTGTGGAATCCCCAGGAGTGGCTCAACACCAAGAAGGAATCCTCGTCTCCCTGATTGAAAATACCCTGTTGACTGAATATGTAAGGTGCTGTTTGGTTGATAGTGACTAAACTTTTTTTAGTCCTAGGGACTAATAAAAAAAGTCCCTCCAAGAGTCTTTTAGGGACTAATAGAGGAAAAGTCTGAAAAAAGTTCCTCCTATTTGGTTTGCTAGGGACTAAAAGAGACTTTTTTTAACCAAACATGCCCTAAGTTTAAGACCCAACAAGTATGGTCAAGCAGTACAGCCTTGGAGAAACTGCAGCAGACAAACAAGAGCAAGAATACATACAACAAATAAAAACACACAGTTGTCAGTGCATTGCGTAGTGCCAGCTGATAGATCATTTAGCATTTAAGCAGCAAAATGACCTTATCACTTCATGGTAATGCAGTTCTAACTCTGGAGTCTACAAGTAGCTAGTAGTCAGTCGGTATCACTCATTCATCATCACAAGATCATTTGTATTGTTAGTTCCTAGTTCCATTTGCATAAGCTGCTAGACATACCGTGAGACCATTCATTCATCTTCAGATGTATCATCAGATTGATCAGGTTCTTCCTCAGGCAGGGCAGATATGATTGTGGCACAGCAGAAAGATTCACACTCCTTCAGGAGCAGACAGCTCCCATTCGAGTTCCACTTCAAATCAATGATTCGGAAGTTCGGCAAGGGGATATTGACACAACAGGCACCAGATGGCGTCCAAATGTACAAGTGAGGGCTCTCGGTGCATAAAACAAGGCGTGTGCAGGTAGGGTCCCATGCTGCAGCACGGATTGGATCTTTCTGCACAAGCACAGTGGCAAGCTCAAGGCGGCATATATCCCATATCCACAGAACAGTCGGCATGTTGTCGTTCGGTGAAGAAATAGTGGCTGTCACTGCTCCATGACAGCATACCTGCAGCATTTTGTAGAGTGAGAGTGGCGTTTCCATGTAGAATCAAGATAACGAATGATACACCTGACACATAATCTGAATAACTTTCTGACAGAAATTCAAGAATTAGCAAGACAACTAATGCAAATTATGTTTAAAAATGATGTTCACTATTTTGATACAAATGCATGTATAGCTGTATAAGAAATCACCAATGAATTCAAGAACAATTGCAATTAATCGCAGTCACTGTGAACAGTAAGAAACAAGACAAGCATTGAGTAAGAAACAAAATAGATCACAAGCACATGATACTAGAGTGCTGGAGACCTATGCATGAGTCATCAAGGAAACAACTGAACCCTACGCATGAATAGAACCTTGCAACAAGCATCAGCGGGAGTGGCAAAAGGCAAGAGGAACTCACCAATGCCTTGTTTGGGGTTGGGCTTGTCAAAAGCTGGTTTCATCGAAGGTAAGGTGATGGGAACATCCATCAGAACATATTTTACTCTACACCCTCCCTCGGTGCCATTTTCTGACAACAACAAAATAGGGAAAATTTAATACAGACTTGAACATGTAAGGACTAGCTCATAACATATACTATAAAGGCACCATCACAATGACAATTTTGTTCAATGGGCCACTGAACTATGTGATCAGAGGGCAAAAAAAAAAAACCATAGAGACGGCAGATAATGAAACAAATATGGTTTTAAACTACAAGAGTCAGTATGGGTTTCTCTATCTTTCTATTAAATGATACAGAACAGCAATCAATTTATTTTGTAATCATACTTCATAAGCCATAACAACAAAGAAAAGAATCATTTGCTAATCTAGAATATGGTGCTAATCTAGAATATGGTAACGCCAAAAGAAAGGTTTCATAAGACACATATCTTCAGAAGTACTGCAGTGCATAACAAAAAATCAGATGATAACACATGGGAGAGATGGGTTAACTTGTGGGGTGGCCTCACAGTCCAAGTTCTGTTAGAGTACCTCACGACAAAGAAAGCAAAGGTGTTCAGGGGGGAGACCTTGTGGCCGGTCGTTCTGGTGGACAGGATCAGCTAAGAGGCATCCAGATAGCATACGGTGGCTTCATTCGCCCAGAGGACTAGTGGCTGTGCTAGTGTGACAGTTACCCTCCCAGTAACCACTATGTGATGCCTTCAAGACACGGCCTCTCTGTTTCTTTCCGATCACTCCGCACTTGACCATCACCCCTATTTCTCTTAGGTGGCTAGCAATAGCTTTTCTTCTTTTTGTAGTAACTCTGCCACTTTGTGTCCGCTTTTTTTATTAGGGCGCCCCCAGCGAACATTTAAATCGCTTGGTGGTGTGCACCGAAATAAAAAAAAGGAAGTCTGGCACACTCTTGATCTGTCGTCTATGGAAACGCGCGGAGCGGAGACATAGACTTCCTAGGAAGGTGTCCGAGATTATCGCCGAGGGACTTGCTAGCAAGTTCATTTTTCCTGCATTCGCTCCTCCACGTCAGACATATCCTGACATCAGCCAACGATTTCGATAGGCCGTTGGGGCGCCCTTAGGAAGCTCGTTGCACTTCCCCTTCTACATGTAATAAACATACTCGAAAAAAACATGTGGGAGAGATAATATCACAAGTCTACTACAGACTGCAGGAACATAAAATTGCTAGAGAATACCCAATTGAGTATTTTAGTTTCTGTTTTGTTAGATACAATAAGATCCTAGTCTCATATGGGCCACTACATCCAACTTCAGTGAGAAGGGAATTCTTCATGCAATAAATGTCTTTTTAAGAAAGAGTAATCCAAAGGTCTGTGGAAAAAAACATAGAAAAACAATAGCATGAGAAGTCATATGAAATGATCGCACTTAAACTGACCTGCTCCATTGTCTTGCATGTTACAAGAGAAGCCTTCACTCAGGCATAACTCTGACATATCAAGCTGCCATGGGTCATCCACTTCCTGCCCCCATATTTGTCAGATATCATGATTATTTTTCAGAGAAGTAAATTTAGACCATGCAGCTGTGCAAATATAACAAGTCAACAAAATAATGGACTGAGTTACCTTATATATAGCAGCATTGCAAGGACTTGAATATATCCTGCATGTGAGAACTCCGCCAAAAGTTTTCCACGCCAGGTGATTCAAAGTTCGCACTGATTGATCATAGCTGCCCACTGCTAGAAACTGTCCACATGGTGACCAAGCAACAGTTTTCACACCTAACCCACTTTCATAAGCTAGATACTTGAACAAGCACCTTCCGTCTGGTGAATATGTCAGAACCTGTAAATGACAAAAAAGGATATCAGAACCTGTAATAAGCTTTGTCCTTGAAGGATCATTGTAGTTAATATCTTTGCATAATTGTATTATGCTTAGTTTAATGTAGGAAAAACGAACAAAATAGTTTTTCACAACAAGCTGAAATGAGCTCTTTAGAGTTGACGATTAGTGGTTAACCTATGAAGCATAATATGGAAGGTTCAAGTTCAATCATTAAAACCTACATACAATAACAATAGCTGGCACAAGTTTGATAAACTAAAAGAAAACATATGCTTCCTTTAGGAAAAAACGAAAGATCGTGGTACAAGACAAACAAGTTAACTAGGAGCAACAGAAACCTCAATTCAAGTTAAAATTGAATTAGTAGAACAAATGTTTGCCGGCTACAAAATTGCTAAGATGATGAGATACTGAAAGTAAAGATAATTTTCATGAACACATATGAAAGAGGATAACTGAAGACTGAAGTTGCTCACAGAAATGCAAGTGAATGGAAAAGTAGCATGTTAAATCACACAAAAACATGGATTTGTGACGAGGAAGTGCATGCACCTTGTATTCAAGAAGTGAATCCCAGACAACAATAGCACTATCATCTGGTGACCATTCAACACCAGCTAAGTCTACCGTGTCAATGGCAAAGACAGTCATTATCTCCCAGGAGTGACATGAAAGCAAATTTATGTAATCCTTGCAATCACGCCTGGTGCAGATTGCAGCAAACTTCCCATCCTTGGTAAAAGAAACACCTCTAGAACCATGCTTTGGCCACTGGACATGCACGCATGCTGTATTTACTAGAGACCACACAGTGAGACGGAGCTGAAACTCAGATGTAGTTAGTATATGACGACTGTCAGGGCTCCAGCGAGCATATGCAATCCCTGCAGGACCTTCATCGATCTTGCAGGTCCAGTCAGGCTGGCTCAGTGACCAAGCCTGCACCATGGGCCGCTTGTAAAGTCCACATAGAATATATTCTGAATCCGGTGCCCACTCCACAGAGCTTATCTTGTCCACACATGAAAACAATTGTACCACCTGCATAAATGAGTTAGAGCATACATTAATGAGCAAAGAGCACATATATTTACAACAATATGAGCTCATGCCAGACTAGAAATTAATATAACTCATGAGTCCATCTAGGTAAATAAGGAACTTGGAAGACATATACATGATGTGACCATTTTTGAAAATTTAAACCATAAAACTTGATGTGAAATTTGCATATACAGGCATGGAACCTAAAGGCCCAATTTAGCAGTGCTCTAGCTCCCAGGTACTCTTTAGGTTTGGAGTTTGTATGAAAAATTAAGGCACATTTCAATAAGTACTCCCAATCTAGACTGAAAACAAAATGACTTAACTAAAGCTCCCGCTAGCTCTAGCTTCATAAATTCTTGGCGCTACGATTACCCAGCTCCCAGAATTCTTGAAGCTGGAGCTGTGCGACTGAGCCAAACACCCAAGTGTTCATGGAACTTTGAGCATCCAAGCAATCGAAACACAGTTCTCAAACAAAATAGTGCCAACCGCAAAATGCTAGCTGATACACCCGTTCAGAGGCATGCGCCACTCAACCTCCAGGTCAGGTCCCTTACCATTTGGTACAGACTACAGAGATTCATCCATCCAAAGTGCACCGTGAAATTGAGCTAAGCACAGTCTACTCCTGAACCCTAGGATTTCAGATCGGCAGACATTGGCGCAGTATGTCACATTACCCAAGTAAACAATTCCAGATTCGGCGATTACACCAGAAGCTCAAACCCTAAACCCACATTCTGACTCACGAGCCCAGGGATGAACTGAGAGAAAGGAGATGGGGAACGAACGGTGCAGGTACCTTCAGTGAGACGACGTCCCGGACGACGAGGCGGTAGTCTACGGCAACAGCGAGGAAGCGCGAGTCGGGGGAGAAGCAACACGGACCCGTCTGCTTCAACGCCTCCGTGAACTCCATTCCCTTCCTTCCGATCACTCGACAAACCTCCAGGCGATGGGGACGGAAGTCAGGCCTCCCGACAGCGGCTACTCTCCCGCGGGCTTCAACATCGGCGTGCTCGGCGGAGCGCCGGCTTGGGCCCCATTGGCATGCTGGAGCCGCTTCGCTCTCCGGCCGGCGCGGCCACCTGCCCAAGCTATGGGACCTTCATGCGGAGGGAGGCCACGCAAGATCCCGCGCAAGATCCCGCGCGGCCGGCTGAGGATACGAACACAGGCCAACGGTTCGGTCTCCGATCTGGATCTATCGGAGTACGGGGGACAAATAAATAAGTAAATAAATCAGCACGCTTACATGTGGGATCCACCTGTCAGAAATGTATTGACGGTTAGATATTGATGATCTGCTACAACATCTTCACCAGTAATCGGAAAGTATATTTGGGGTACTCTCGTTAGTACCGTAGTATTGGAGGAGATGTAGTAGGGATCTTCGGGAGATGCTCTAATCCTCTCTCGCTCCTAGACCCCAACTATCAAATGTAAGAGCAGTCACATTACAAATCACAAAATAATACTTTTCGGATGGTATATCACAATTCACAAACTAATAGTTGATCTTTCGCTTTTACTACATGGGCAAGCGTTATTTAACAAAACAGACGTCAAGAAATTTGCAGATCATATAGAGAAAATTAGCCAAGCGTTATAGTTGGACCCGCTTTACATTACAATACATAAAATAGATAGACTATTGTTCTTGATGCAAAGACCACAAAGAAAAAACAAATGAGAGGGGGTAGAGAAAGAAAAAGCTATTGTGAATAGTGCACAAACAATAAAAAGTAGGCGCACCGCATTACAGCAGCCACAGGATAACACACCTACGGCTCTCGTCACCCGCCTCACTCCCTTCTCAGCTTGCCTTTTCGCGTCGACGTCAGCAATGGTGACGGGTGGCTAAAAAAAGAGAGAGAGTCCAAACCCAGCTCCCTGCTCCCCGGCCCTCCCCCATGGCTCCCCTGGCCTCACCTCCGCTCCCGTCCCGCACTCCCGCAACCGCCCCCTCGCTTCCTCGCCGGCCCCGCCACCCGCGTGCTTAGTCCGTTGCGGTCCGCGTCGCCGCTCCTCTCCTCCGCCTCCGCAGGCCGCTTCCCTCACGCCCCTCGCGCTGCATGCAGTGCCGCCCGTGAGCACCGCCGCGACACCGTGCGGGTAAATCCCTCTGATGGCCTGATCCTGCCTCTAGTACAATGCCTCCTTACGGTTGCTTGCGGTGCTTTTCCGATTCTCACTGCAGCAATTGTGCCAATCAAACTGTACTGCTAGCATTGTTGCCAATGTCATTGTTCCACACCAATAAATTCAACTGTTCAAGTAGAGTGTGCTGCTATCTGTTCTAGGGATGGCAAGGATAAATTGTGATAGCTGCTAAGAGCATACAGTAACCGTTGTCAGAAGTACATGGTTACATACATCCCACGGCTTATTCTGCATTTGTGCTGGGAGGGGCACACGATAGTACTGCTATTTCTGAATGTGCGATTCATATTTGCATTTCCAAAAGGTTACTGTACATATTAGTGAAGTAGTGGATGTTCAGCTATTCATAGAGCTGTGGTCTGCTTGATTTTTTTTCATCCTTTCCATCGATTTTTTTTATTGCATCCTTGTAAATTTAATTGCGCTCTCTTTAACAATGTTTCTAGATTAGACTCTTATAGAGTGTAAACATGGATGCCAATTAATTTGTTTAGTTTCTTGGATAGTGTAAATATGGATGCCCGTCAATTGCATCAGTCAGCCATTTGGTTCCTAGTTACCCTAATTATCATCAAAGCTCCATAAAAATGGATATCAATCAATATGAAGGATACAACTACCTTTGGACCATACTGCCTTACTAATGACATTACTCATGAGAGTTATGAATAGATGAGAGCTTGCCATTGCTATTACTTAGGTATCACTGTATTACCTAACTACTCTATGCACATCTTTTTTGAATGCTATTAGTGTATTACAACATTGATTTTACTGATCCTCTTGCAGCAATGCTATTTCGAGTTGATGCTGCTGGATCAGCTCCATTATCAAAGACACTGCCGGGACCTCAAGGATTCCTGCTGGAGATTTCTAAGGCCACATACAATCAGAGGAACTGCTTTAGGGTCCATGTGAGTTTTGATTGCTTTATTATTATATTTATAATGGCAACCATGTTGTACTACCTCTATCCACAAAAGAATGAAATTCTAGGTGCATTCTTGGTTAGCATGTCTAAAGTTTGACCAAATATAGGTAAATGTATTAATGGTTGCGACACCAAATAAGTATAGTGTGGATATATCTCATGAAAAATGTAACAATACTTATTTGATATTATAAATATTAATATTTTTTATTTATAGGTAGTCAAACTCAAGATAGTTTAACTTGGTACTGTGCTAGAATTGCATTTTTTTTTGTGAACGGAGGAGGGAGTACCTTTTCTTCTATTACTGATATCCTTGGGTTGATGCAGAGCATTGGTTGCAAGAGCCTTGATAGAGAACTCCCATCTGATAAACTGGTGGTTGCTATTCAAAGCATTCTATGGGCTTTTAGCATTGATCTGTGGCAATGGTTATATAGTTGGGATTAATCAGATCTATGATGTTGCTATTGACAAGTACGTATTCTCTTTCCATAAATTGGCTGATTTTTAGTACCTAATGATCCATATGCTTTTTAATTTAGAGTACAAAGGGATACATACATTGATTTTAACTGAAAGCATCTAACCAAACACAAAAAAGATGACCTTAAGTTAACTTTTGATGTAACTGATTAAAGAAAGCATTGAGATTGGAAATTCAAAAACCAAATTTAGGGACTAGGATCTCTTCGGTAGAACACAATGCCATTTCTGAGCTTCCAGAGAGTTGGAAGGATAGATTGCGTGGATTGTATTGCATTGAGCCCCTAGGGGGTATTTATGAGAGTACATGACTTGGAGGGCAAGACTCAAACCGGATACATATGGTAGTCCAGGATTACTATCCTAACCTACCAAATATAACATCCACCCGCGAGTCGCAGCGGTAGCAACACTTTAATGAACAGACTGGAAAATAATGGAGACGTATCCCCCTGCAGTTGGAACGCCGGTGCGAATGCTGTGACTGGAGCTCAAGCAGATGGTAGCCCCTTAGCGCCCGAAGTAGCCAAAGTCAAGGTGGACGTGGTCGAAGCCATGGAGGAGGCGCAGGTCCGAAGCGTCGTCAGGCGCTCGAGTACACAAACTCAGCAGCTTCTTGCTGAAAACAGCAGCAGGACGGTGATCGGCGAATGGCGATGGTTGACGGCGCAGGTTGCAGCCAAACCATGCTTATAGCAGCAGTGACGCGCAGGTTGCAGCAAGGTCACACTCAGAGCAGGGGTGGCGACCGGCGTCTTCCTTCAGCAACAGCGTCGTCGGTGTCAGCGCTAGGACAGCAGAGGCGTGAGAGTCAGACCGAGCATCTGCTTGACGAGGACCGGGCGGCGGGTGGCACCACCTCCTGAAAATGCGGGCGAATTGAGCCCCTAGGGGGCGGTATATATGAGAGTACATAACTTGGAGGGCAAGACTCAACCGGATACATATGGTAGTCCAGGATTACTATCCTAACCTACCAATTATACTCTAATAACACAGAGCTCCCATGTGCTCTCCATTCCAAATTGTAAGTCATTCTGGCTTTTCTAGGTATATCGCTTTTGCTACGTGCCTAGCTAGAAACATAGTAAAAAGCTATGTATCTAGAAAAGCCGGAACGATTTTACAATTTGTGCAGGAGTTTGAATTATTACTGGAAGTTAAATATTTCCAAAACTCTTTCTTGCACATCAAACATTTCTGATTTTATGTTAATAAACAGGGTAAACAAGCCGTATTTACCTATTGCTGCTGGTGATCTCTCAGTGGAGTCAGCATGGTTTTTGGTGATATTATTTGCAGCTGCAGGTTTTTCAATTGTTATATCAAACTTTGGACCTTTCATTACCTCTCTATACTGCCTTGGCCTATTTCTTGGCACTATATATTCTGTTCCTCCATTCAGACTGAAGAAATATCCAGTTGCTGCTTTTATTATCATTGCAACGGTGCTATGCTCCTCCCGTCTGTGTTTATTATTTTATTTTAGTAACATCATTTAAAATCTGCTTCTTCTTTTCTGCCAAAAAACTGCTGCTTCTTTTTTTTTTTCATTCATTCTTAACATAGTTGACATCAAATCACTCCTGATTAGACTATGGTTGGTAAAAATAAACAGCTTGAACATAATAGCAGCATCAAACCTACTCCCTCCATCCCAAAAGTGTTTGACTCCTAACTTATTTTGGGATGGAGGGAGTATTTGTTAAGTTTAAGTAATACCAACTTTTGTTAGGAAAAAATCCAGAAGGCCTTAAATGATGGAATACTGCAGATTTTGGCTCAACTTTTTCATCTTTTTATTTTACAAACAAATACTGAGGTAGTTCCAAACTTTAGTTACAGCTGGTACATAATGCACAAATTCTGAACTTATGAATCTGGGTTTCTGCTGCTTGATCTTGTTTCCTAGATTCCATGTTTAATAAACACAATTCATATATTATACTATACATATGTTTTTGACTAGCCTACCTTTCAAAAAATTTTGATTAGGTTCGTGGTTTCCTTCTCAACTTTGGCGTGTATTATGCTACCAGGGCTGCACTAGGTCTTACATTCCAATGGAGGTAAGTAATCACTCGAAATTTTTTTGGAGCTGTTTCTGCATTCAGGTTATATTTAGACATTCCGTAGTCCATGCCCCTTACTTAGCAGTGGTACAAGTTGTGCTTTCTCTAACTGACAAACATTCAGAGATGATCATGATATTTAATGTGTTTGATATTTTTTTTACCCATATGCAGCTCCCCTGTTGCTTTCATTACATGCTTTGTGACACTATTTGCTTTGGTCATTGCTATAACCAAAGATCTCCCTGATGTTGAAGGAGATCGCAAGTGAGTTTCTAACTTCACATGGTTCTTTTTCTCGAACACACAGGAGAACTGCGTATATTTGTAACTTCTTAATATGGACTTATGGCAGCATCTTTCCCTAGCAAAAATATTGTTCTGATATGTTGCTTTGATTTGGTTCATCACTAGTAATTAATCAAAACTTTGCTCAGGAATCTCTTATCAAAGCTGTAGTAGTACAAGGAAAACAGAGTGCATAAATGGTTCTTTTTCCTAGGTGGGTGTATCTTTAATGCAGAAGCGTATGTACACTTTTTTTGTGGTTGGGTAATTGGTTGAACCACATGGTTATCAACTTGGAAGGGTAAAACAGGGTGAGCTCATGAGCTGTCTAAAACAAGCGAGCTTAGTATCACAAATAGATTTCACGGAGATAAGAAAAAAAGGGGGTGAAACTTGCAGTTATTAGTAAGTGAATTATATGTTCTAACTTTGAAGGTCATATATATTCAATTAAGGTTGAAAAGCATAAAGAAGAGAACCTTCTAAAAGAAATATCATTGGTTGAATTACTGACATTCTTTGTATCATGTCTTTCCCACCAGGTACCAAATATCAACTTTGGCAACAAAACTTGGTGTCAGAAATATTGCATTCCTTGGATCTGGTTTATTATTAGCCAACTATATTGCTGCTATTGTTGTAGCTTTTACCATGCCTCAGGTTACCATCCTTCTACTTCTAATCTTTCTTTAAGCTTCTTTACTCGTTCCAGGGCCATCCCAACGACATCGGAGGCCCTGTTTGAAATAAAATTGAGGCCTACTATCCTAGAAAAACATAGAATAATTATCAGCATTACTGACACAATTGCTTGCCCTTGGTTAAGGGGCTGTTTGGTTCCCTGGATGAGGGTGAACCAGGCCCAGCGGATGCAGACACCGGCTGTTTGGTTGCCTGGTTGCCCCCTCGGCCTGGCCACGCTCATGCAAGATTCCCATTTGGGCCAGGCTGAGGAGGAACGCAGGAATCGGCGTTTCTCCCGGCCAGGCTGAGCTCCTAAGTGTTGATTGTTAGATGACACCTGTTATTCTTTTGCAATAAACTATCCATAGCTAGTTTCTGAGATTGGATTAAATCCTCTATTCTTTTTTCTTTCTTACACTTTTGCCAACACGATTCAAATTTTGTAGACCGACTTGCACAAGACATTGCTTCAATCTTCGAACACCATTCTACTAGGCGAATACGTGTCTAGACTAAAAGAACAAAATTTAGACATGGATCTGCTGCTCGCTATAGTTCGCTGTGAATGAATTGAAAGAAATGAATGTAAATGACTAGAATTACCTTTAGTCTTTAGGGCCTCACCGTTGCCGTCAGTTGTGATACACGGCCCATAGGAAAACTAACAAAGTTTGGGATTGCAGGAATTGGGAGACAAAACAACAAACTGTGTGGCAGGGTGGAAAGTCATTTTTATTAGGCTTGCTAGTGGGTGATCCTGATATGAGCCAACGAAACATATCTTGCTTAGCTGTATTGCTTATGGTTATGGACTTAATGGTACTAGTAGAAAATTTGGAGGCCTATCAGATTTGGAGGCCCTGCGCTGTCGCCCTGGCTGCATGCCCCCAGGGACGGCACTGCTCATTCCAGACAGAAAGACATATACATAGCAAGTGTTGTACATAGTATGTATTTTACCGGCATTGCTTACAGTACCTTGTATCAGATATAATAATTGATTTCAACTAAAAAACACAAATAAGTGCAGTTATACTACAAAAATTATTTGTCATCATTTACTGTTGCCCACAGTTACAATATACAGTTCCATCTTGTCGCTTATTCATTGTTAATACTTAATATTGCACCTTGTTTTACCCTTCTCCTACCTTGTTTAGATTTTTTTCGTTTAAATTTATGCCATGCATTCATCTTACCTATGATTTGTCACTGTAATTTTGTACAGAGAATTTGCACTAATTATGCTCTCAATATGCAGGCTTTCAGGAGCATTGTAATGGTTCCTGTGCACGCTGCCCTTGCCGCTGGTTTAATTTTCCAGGTAAACACACTCGTTGATTCGGTGATTATTACCCAATGTTGTAATGGGTTTTGTTTATGCCTTCTAGTACCGCTATTTGTTTTCTCATCGATCATGTAGAACTACATTGGTACTTTCATGGGTTTTGGGGCTCAAAGTGCCTTGCTCAAAACACTAGAGTACTACTTAAGCAAGTCTGCGCATAAGTTCCCAAGGAATTGCGACTGCTATTGAGAAATGGAAAAAAAAGAATCAGTCATACCTAGCATAAGATCTTGGTTCTATAGGAATTCTCTGTTTTTTTTATTATTATTCTAACTTGTCAGTTCTGTTCCATGATTTCAGACATGGGTTCTGGAGCAAGCGAAGTACACAAAGGTGAAGTTTTCAACATACATCTTTCACAACTAAAATATAGGCATATGATAAAAAAGAACTCTTCTAAAAATGAAGACTTTACTAATTAAAATCGCTAGCAATCATTTTGCATTTGCGCACAGGTATTTTACTGAGACAAGCAGTTGCCACTCACTGTTGTTTTATGCATTCCGCTTTATTGCTACAAAATGGCACAAACAAATGTTTATGCAATCTGAAAGTTAAAGACCATTTATTCTTTATGGTAAACATGACCATGCACTGCCTTAGACATTGAAATTCGCTAGCACAAGTAAAAAGAAATTTCAAGATAGCATGTAATGTATGCGAATTATCTATGTTAGTGCTTCAGGACGAAATGGCACCATTGGTATTACAGTCGTTCTTTTTGGAATTGGTTAAGTCAGAGTATCATGTGCAAAAGTTATTGCGATATCTGATAGGATAAAAAAACCCTATAAGAAAAGGATGGCTTTTTTTGTTTCAGAGCAACTTGTGCTATCTTGTTTCTGACATAGATGCTTGCCTTCATCTGTTTGCAGGATGCTATTTCGCAGTACTACCGGTTCATCTGGAATCTCTTCTATGCTGAATATATCTTCTTCCCGTTAATATAGAGAGGTGACTTTCCTGATTAGCACCCAGCACCCCTTTTTTAAAAGTCTCTTTTCTTCTGACATTTATTTGCATAAAAAAATGTCAGATCTGGTAGTCCAGCCTGGGCTACAGCCTAAATCATGGGAGCAAATCAAAACAGGGGAGAAGTCGGCAAAGTGCAGCCTTTTTGTGCATATAAAGTGTAAAGTCTGATGTGCATATTCTCCACGGAAACAATGGAGTCGTAGGAGCTTTCGAAGCTTGTATGATGCTGAAGGTGTTGTTGGAGCTGTTGGAATTTTTTTTTCCCGGTTATCAACAGTGTTGCGTTCTGTACTGTCTTAGTTGACATAGGTTGAAGCTTGAGATCTGATCCCGAACAGGTGGCGGTGGAACGGCCAAAACAAGCTTTGTTTCATGTCACTCGAGGCTAAACCACTACTATGTGAGACATTGACGGCGTTCTCCCCAATGAAACACAGAAGACTAGAGACTATACAACGTACCTGGTTTACTGCATATATTTCCTGAGTTTCATCTCGTAAATGTTGTCAGTAGGAACCTCAGTCTTTTCCCCGGCCACCGTTGGAAGACTGAATTTTTCCATGCGTAGGCCTGTGAACGCTTCATGTTATGTTACAGAACTTTCACCTCGATGGACTGGTGGCTCGTATCGTATCATAGCAACGCGCACGCGCACGCGCCAAAGGGGAGCGTCGTCCACTGATCGGCAGGCAGTGGTTACACTTACAAGATAGCACAAGATCCGCTGGACGTGACAACACACTCGCTGGCGTCCCGGCGACGGCGACAGGAAGATAGCTAATGGGTGGATACCCACCCCAAACCCGCCCCAACCCATATTTTAAAAAACCCTAACTACCACCCGGCCCGCCCCGCCCTCGCTGGCCCAACCCAAGTCACGACGGAAGATGCGTCCGATCGGCATAGAGCTCCAACCCGTCCCAACCCGTTTGGTCGCCAACCCAACCCGCCCCAAGACGCGAGTCACCCGCTTTTGTTCGAGATTAAAAGCAAAATATCCGCTCAAACCCGCTCCATTAGCAGGCCTAGACAACCGAGACGTGCTGTTCCTAGCGTGGGGGTAAGCCCCGGCTTCGCTGCCATTGTCCCCGGAGCCATCATCACCGGCCGCACCAAACACGACCGGCCGCAGCTACTGCCGTGCCGTCCACCAACCTCTACCGCCCCCACGCCTACGCCCACGTCGCGGTGGCGTGCGCGTCCGCGTCCGCGTCCGCGTCTGGTAGATCTATCTGCGCCTGCGGGCAGCATCTACTACACGAAAACCCGAACGCACCACGCACGTGTCCCGCCCGCACGGCCAGAGTTTGCAGCTGGCGACACCACCATGAAAGGACCGAGGACAACGAGTTGATGATTCGTCTGGTCGTGGTTGACGCATGCGATGCGAGTCAACGTTACGGCCTCGGTAGCAGTGATTCCAGCACTCGGAGAACCATAACTCGGCTCGTGATTACCAACAAACATGGGACGACGCAAACTCTAGCACGGCCAGCGTTAGATTTTTTAGATTTGCAATTATTCATTAGAAAAAAAATGCAAAACAGCTCAGCCTCTCCAGAGATTTGGAGCGACAAAATGCAAATTCAGACGGGAAATTCTGAGCTGAGCTGCGAAGAAAAGCGGAGCTCCGTGCGGTTGGCCGTTGGTGGGATTGGCACGGCGAATACTGCATCGGCATCTTGCTCGTCAGCTCGTGTCCTTTTTCTTTCCTGCGGCTTGCTGCCCTGTGCACCTTTCCATTTCAAAAGGGAAAAAGTGAAAAGTAAAACATGGGCGAAACAATTTGAATCGCATGTCCCAAGCCGTAGAAAATGCAAAGATCTCCAGTTTCTATACTGTGATGTGTATGGGCAGAAATTGCAAATTTCGAATGCCAGTTAAGCGACTTTCGAATGAGTATTTTTTTACACGAGGCATTTCAGAGATTAGAAGAGTGAATCTTTCCATCCATCGCATATAAAAAAGACAAAAAAAAAAAACGAGTCGAGTGGATCTCGTATGAACATGTCCCATGTGGCCTACACAGCTACTTGTATGAGTACGACTCAAACGATAGATTAGTCCAGTCATGCTTTTTGGATTTTTCATATAATTTGCACATGCGGTTTAGGTACATATCTCGGAAGCCGGAAGGATTAGTGGCTTTTTCATCATAAACAAAAAAGAGTAATGGGTATGTCACTTCCATTATTCCATAGTTCCATCGTTCCATCGGATGATGGAAAAAAGAGGTTGCTGTTTTTTTTTTTTTTTTTTTTTTGAGGCAAACCCCATTTCCATTAAGAGATATACAATGTTCAAGACCTGATAGAAGAAAAAAGACAATAGCAGATGCTAGAGCAGATCGAACGACCTATACACAGTTTTGACGTTTTTCTTTTGACAACTAGTTTTGACGGTTGATGTCTTTCTTATTGACCCATTTTAAACGCATCAATGCATCGTGTTCCATCCTCGGAATAGGGAAAAATACAACACAGGGTGGATTTTTGGATCATATTTTTCTTTTGGGACTTTGGCCTATTTGAGTGGTTTGGATATGTTTTTTTTTTTTTTTTTTTTTTGAAACTGCCAAAGACACGATCACTCATTTCATGTCCCTTATTGTAGGAGATTGTTGACACCCAAAAATGTCTAGATAGCATAATGGACATTATCATCAAGTTTTTTTTGTCATCAAGATAACCCGAGAGCGTACTCATCATCACGGTTGGCGTTTTGGGCGAGGAAAACCAATTTTCGGGTGCTGGACCAGCAGGGACTTTACCAACACTTTCAAATGTAAGAATGGACTTCACCATTAGGTTCCTCTCTCCGAGCCGATCGAAAAACATATATGATTCGTCTCATTTGGAGTCCAGATGAATTCATTATGAAATTTCAAAACTTTTCATCCAAAATTTAATGCGTCAGGTCGGCTTAGCCGGTCCCTAGTTGTTTTTAGCCTGAAAGTAGTATCCCGGGCTCACGGAATTTGGCTAAGCTGACTTGGACCAATTTTCTAAGCCGGTTTGACTTTCAAGTCGGTTTTGGACCTATTTTTGGACGTGGGAACTTGAAGATTTCAACTTAGAGTTATTTCCTACCGGGATAAGACCACATCCTCTAGGATCATGGCCGATTGAGTAACCAACATTCAATCGACAAACAAACCAAACAAACCAATTTACCATCCCTCTTTACTCTCTTTTCCGTCACTACATTGTTGATCCCTTGACACAATGACCAAGGATGGCGCCCTAGGCTTGCCGGCCGACCTAGAGCAACCCAAACGACGTCTTTGCCCTAACGGGTCCCTCCCGGACGAGAGCTTCGACGGTTCTTTTGCTAGTTTGTTTGGAAACTAGCCGGTTCTTCGTCACGCAAACACGTTGATTATCCTTTGGTGATTTGCTGGTAAACATCTCTATTCTTCACCACAAAGGGGTGATACCCTTTGCTGTTTTATTCAGTTAGTAGCGGCCCAGACGTCCAATGCCCTTTTGGTGTGTGATTCGGAGCACACCCGACGTCAACAGATATTTCTTCAAAATAACTTTAGAATACATGAGAGACCTCCACAACAGATTACTAAAACCTCATATTGAGGGAGATCTCTCTTGTTTTCGGAGAGATAAAGATGGATTTAATAAAAAATGTATAGAGAAGATATACATTAAGATATGTTGATTTAGAAGAGGGAGATCTCTCTCTTGTTTTAGGAGGGATAACAGTGGATTTAGGATATCACTATTAAAAATAGAGAGGAGATATACAAGAAGATATGTTACATTTCTTATATCTAAAAGACATGGTAGAGTATAAAAAAACCTTTAATACAGGAGCTCCTAAGTGCTAAAGAAGTCTCTCTATATCATTTTCTTTTTGAGAACCTCTTTAAATAGCCGAAGGCTGAATCCCTAACAAAGGGTGGTAGTATGCAAAACCCATTCATTTTTTTTCTTTCTAAAATAATATTTCTCATAAACTCAATTTAAGTCCAACCAACCCACAGGTGGCCACAGGGGTTGTGACCACAGAAACGCCTGCGCGGCACCTCTGGAAGACTGGAACCTGCACACTTCACACCTCCCAAGCTGTCAGTCATCACACTACCGCCACCACGCCACGCCGCCCTCCAGTCCAAAGATCAAAAAGCTCCGTCTCTCGTCTTTGATTCCTCCTCCCTCCACCTTTCCCACCTCTTTTTTTCCTGTTAAATTATCCGCCGTGTCCCCTCCAGGAGACTATCGGATCTCGCTGAGCTCCCGGTCAATCGCTCGCATTTCTTTACTAATCGCCACTTCTTGGAGAGATCAATCTTTAATGGCGCTTAATCATGAAGTGTTTTGAGTTAAGCCACCAAGAAACAGAGGGAAGCTAGAGAGCCTCGAAAGCCTCCTCGGATCCTCTACCTGCTGCTGTGGGAGAGGGGAGAGAGCTCCCCCTTTCCCACCCTCCTCTCACTGTAGTGCAGTGCGGTCCAGTCTCCAGTCGGCGGCGGCGACCTAGTTCGTGCTCACTTCCATTGTCGGCGGCGGCAATCGCTGCGGTTCGTCCTTTTCCCAGTTCGTGCTCACTTCCATTGTCGGCGGCGGCGGCCGCCGCCGCGGTTCGTCCTCTCGCTCCCGTTCCGCGGCGACCTAGCGAGTTCATCCGTGCGCGTGTTTGGTGGGGAGGAGAAGGGATGGCTCTTCTTTGAGGACAAAAAAATCAGGTGCCGATCTTCTTTGCTGGTTTTCCTGGTTGATTTTGTTCCTTTTTCTTGTACTGTTGCTTATATTACGATGCCGCTGTTTGTTGCGTCCTTTTGGAGCTTTGTGATCTCCTGCTCGTGACTTTCTACCAAGTACCAACTGTGAGGTTCCTTAGAAAAGGGGTGGCATTTTAGCTGACAAACGAAAACGATAGATGTAGTGTTCTTTTGGAGCTTTGCTCGCTGCTCCTTGAGGAAAAAAAATGGTCCTAGGTGTTCTTCTGTCTTCGCTCTTGTTCTCTGATGCTTCTAGTTTCAAGGGTCCACAATTCTCTGTTATTTTGTCCGTAGTAGTTTGTTCGTCAGTTTCACGAATTTTAGGCTTAACTGAAATTTCGAAGTAATGAAATGGCATTCTGGCAATTTGGAAGTGCCAGGTGCCTGCTCATTGGCTCAGTTTCTCCTTTTGTTTAGCTGCCAAGAGATTTTAACACGACGCATTATCGATTGCTGTAATGATCCTGCAAAGATTGGACTTAAAAGTTAAACCACCTCGGATTCACTTCTGCCGTAGAAGAGGGGAGACCGGGAGAGAGCTTCCCGGTCCCCATTATCCTTCCACAGACATAAGTGCTGCAGCAATCCACTCTCCAATCCCTCAGTTAGTGCTCACTTCCACTGTCAAGGGTAGCCCCGCAATTTATCTTCTCCCCCGCAGCGAGTTCCTCCTTAGAAAGGGGTGGCATTTTAGCTGACAAACATAGATGAAGTGTTCTTGAAGTCCTGCTCGCTGTTTAGTAGAGGGGGGAATATCTAGCTGTTCATCTATCTCTGTTTTCTCTGATGCTTCTAGTTTGAAGGGGATTTCACAGTTGTCTGGCCATTTCTACTTTTTTAGCTTTATTGAGCTTCAATGGATTGTTCATGAATATGTGGCGATAGAATTTGGGGGGAATTTTCCCATGATGATCTGGATTCTGGAGGTGCCGCACATTGCTTCAATTTCTTCATTTAATAGCGGCCAGGGATATTTCACGACGATTTTGGGTGATATTTTCAGTTACTGATTCATACACTTGGAATTGGAAGATGCTCCTTCCGTTCCAAAGCATTAGACGTCGTGGCTATTCTAGATACATTGCCTTTACTATGTATTTGGACATAGTATATATCTAAGTGCATTTCAAAAGTTATGTGTCTGGAAAAGCCAAACATCTTATAATTTGGAGTGGAGGGAGTAGCTCAAATAAACAGGTCCATAGAACTATCTAGACTTCCTGTACTACATTAATGTTCTAAGATTGTTACTTCATGCTGAAGATCAGGGGAAATCTGTAAGCTTGTTTTCTAGTATCATAATTAATGTGTGCTCTACAAAGTGAACTGAAGATCAGGGAAAATCTGTAAGCTTGTTTTCTAGTGTCATAATTAATGTGTGCTCTACAGAAGTGAATAAATGCATTGCCCAAGTATTTCTGAGAGATAAGTTTACTCCTAATTTAAGAGTTTACTTTGCTACATATAGTGGTTTGTGCTTAACCCAACCTTGATATTTTCAGTTTTTTCTTGAGAGTTTCTGAGAAGTGCCCCTGGCTCACAGCTAATCAGATCCCTGGGCACAACCACACAAGGATATGTCGTCCAAGAGACTACACGGCGTGTTTACCCTTCTTATGCTCATGGTTTTCAATGTTTCAGGTACTCCAGTCCATATATTTTGTATTGCATGAATATGATTCAAACTACCTTAGCTAGAACCTTACTCTGATTTTCTAGTTTGGTGGAAACGACTTCAACGGGGACATAAAAAATTGATATAGGGAACTGTGTTTAAAAGTTTCAACATGTAACCTCTATATTTGCATAACAAGTATCGTTTCACTCTGTAGGGGCATTTGTTGGTATCACTATTGGCAATGACTTGTCAAACATACCACCAGCAACAGATATAGTGTCTATCCTCAAAGCAAAGAAGATTCAGCATGTTCGCCTGCTTGATTCTGACCATCAAATGTTGACTGCTCTTGCAAATACTGGAATAGAAGTGATGGTTGGGGTTCCAAATGATCAGCTACTTCGTGTGGGCCAATCTCGTTCCACAGCTGCTGATTGGATTAATAAGAATGTTGCTGCTTACATTCCGCGACTAACATCACATATATTGCCGTGGGTAATGAGGTCCTTACTACCATTCCCAATGCAGCACTTGTTCTCGTACCTGCACTGCAATTCCTCCAATCAGCACTTTTGGCTGCAAACCTCGATACTCAAGTGAAAATTTCAAGTCCTCATTCAATGGATGTGATTTCAGGCGTTTCCTCCCTCTGCTGCTACATTCAATTCGACATGGAGCTCAATAATGTCTCAGTATCTTCAGTTTCTCAAGAATACGGGATCTTCATTTATGTTGAATGCCCAACCATACTATGGCTATGTCGGAGGGCAAGGCGTATTCCCCTTGGAGTATGCACTCTTCCGCTCACTTAATCCGAACAGTCAAATTTCAGATCCTAACACCAATCTCTTTTATACCAACATGTTTGATGCTATAATTGATGCTACCTACAACTCAATTCAAGGAATGAATTTCACGGGGATTCCTGTCTTAGTCACAGCTTCTGGCTGGCCATGGCGTGGTGGGCCAAGTGAGAAGGCTGCTACTGTTGATAATGCTTTGGCTTACAATACAAACCTCATACATCATGTACTGAACAATTCTGGTACTCCGAGTCAACCAAATAATCAGTCAAGCACCTACATCTTTGAGCTGTTCAACGAGGATAATCGGTCAGGGCCTGTATCAGAGCAAAATTGGGGGATTATGTTTCCCAATGCAACCACTATATACTCTCTATCATTTGAGGACGTGGCCACAACTATTCCTGAATCACCAGCTTTGCGTGGAGTGTTTTGTGTGGCAAATTCAAGTGCACCCCATAGTGCACTGAAGCATAGTTTGGATTGGGCATGTGGCCCTGGTTCTGCAAATTGTAGTGCAATTCAACCTGGGCAACCATGCTATGCATCAAATGATATTGTAGCTGTTGCTTCTTATGCTTTCAACGATTATTACCATAGAACACAGTCTAGTGGTGGTACATGTAACTTCAATGGCACGCAATGATAACATCAACTGATCCAAGTAAGCTACATTCTTCTCTCATACAATTAGGATACTGTAGAGCTTTTTGCACTATATTGATTATTTTGTAATGGTTCCCTTTGCTTGCAAATAATTTATAGTTGCCCTTAATGTCAACGCTAGGTAGCATTTCTAAAGATAAAAATTTAGCACTGATATGCTTCAAAGGCCGAAGGCCTTTTATCTGCAAGATTTAACCTAACCATTAGCTGCAGTATCTGTTTGATCTGTGTTTTGCGTTGACTATACTTCTGTTTTGTTATGTAAAGGCGAGCATTCTACACTCTTAGCTAGCCAGTGCTCAATCTATAGGCAGGAATTGGTCAAACTAGGATCGTTGCTTGAGCTGTTACAATGATCATAAAATCAGTGTCCAAAATGCAATACAGCAGAAACAACCTATGGTCACAATAACTCCTAGCATCTTGTAGTTATATTTGTGCTTTTCTAGTTTTATTTATTATTATAAACTCAATTTTTGTTTTTAAATTTGATCTCTAGAAATCAAGGGTATTTAGGAAATAAGATCTTTTTATACCATCTTAATAATGTGAGCCTGATCTAAATTCCCCTGGATTTCTTTCAGGCCATGGTTCATGCCTTTTCGCTGGAAGGTAATTCGAGTGTACCATTTCTTGTTATAGGTTCTAAACTTATTTTGTGCATTGTAATGACAATGTAATTTGCTCCTGTTTGCAGCACTGGCACCAACGGCAGCAAAGGTGGAATGGCCTCTGGGCCTGTAAGCCCAGACAGTTTTGCTTCGAAATCCGAATCCTGCTGGTTGACTCACCTAGTAGCCACATTGCTGCCCATTCTATTTGTAGTGATGTAAAGCATTGTAATCATGTTGCCTTTTGGATGAGATGCCCGCAATTATCGTGGATCTTGTCATTAGATAATTTAGTGACTAGTGAGCCATTTTGGTCTGCTGTATTCAGGTAGATGCCATGTAATCTTATCCCAAAATTTCTTGCCCTAGGAATCAGTATTTCGTCAAATCATCAATTTTGAATGCCAATTTGGAAAACTGAGCTGTGACAGGCCGAGACCTCTCTGAAATGTTGGAAGTTCCAAATGATTTGTACTCCTGCATAGTGTTTAGTTTTTCAGCTATATGCATGCATATGGTTTAAGTGGTGATACTGAGCACTTCTGAAACACTAAGCCGGTTGGATTATCTAAGTATTTTGGAACACCCAGTGACATAGCCTCGCCAAAAAGGGATCTGTCGGTTTTCTTCTAGATTGGCCTTTGAGCTCCAGAAAAGAACCTCAGTTGGCCATTGGTGGTTGCCGGCGTCGAAGACAGAGGCGACGACAAAGACAAAGGCGTCACGAGCAGCCGGTAGGGGCTGCGCAGCGCAGACAGCACTGGCCTTCACCGCGATTTCTGCTGAAGTTCATCTTGAGCTTAGTGAGCCGTCCAGCGAGACGAGTTGTCCAGACGCCACACATGTTCGCGACATCACGGAGGGTGCCTGATGTTGGAGTTCAGTCTCGCTCGCTAGCAGCCGGATCGTCGGTGGCCTTCTCTTGAGTCTCTTGAGCATTTGGTGTCACCTCCGGTGGTCCCCCATGGCCCCATGCAACTACAAGATGAGGCCCTTTGAAGTGTAGGAAAGTATTAGTAAGATGATTTCATTGTTCCGTAGATTTATAGCTTTGTTGTTGTTGCTCTACCCATTTCAGGTTTCCATTCGTTCTGCTCTCCATTACGATTCGTTTTAAGAATAAAAAAACCAGCCTCATTAGAGCATTCTACAGATGACATAAGAGCTATAAGATGATCATTGCATATTTGAGATCATGCAAATTTTGCTTAATCATGCTCCTATTATTCTGCCACATCCCAACGTCGCGACACCTCGATGTCGTTGCTTTTCTCTGGTTGGACATAGCTCAGCACCGCTTCTATTGTTTTTATATGTGACACTGTTTTTCATTTAATTATCTCTGTCACACACCTATTTTACAGGTTTTTTCATTTAAAACTGGGAGGCACTCCTCTTGCTCCTGCTGCATTTTTAATTTATTTTGGGACTAGCATTTGACTGGGTCTACTACTATTTTAAGTTCAGTAATTGCCCTCTGCATCAGACATGAGCCACTGCTTTGATTACAAATTCATAAATTGTCCCCTATTTTCAGGTCAGGGAAGATGTAGCCTCATGAAATGGTTGCTGTTCTGAAGCCGGTGGCCTCCAATGCTTTGTCCAGCTTAAGGTCCTTCTGAAAGGTTCTGCAAGATTTCAATGCCACCAGTTCCCTAACAATCACCATTTGGGAGGAATCAGATGTAATCAGGCCAAGAGCTACTCGGTTGGCATCGCTGCGGTGTCATCTTCCAACACAGATAGCAGCAACCACAGTAAGTTTCACACTGGTTTCGGAAGGACTTTAAGCTATTGGTTTTGGGCATAGTAGAACTGTTTACTAGCTGTACCATGATTTGTTTAGCATAGTATTTTAGAGGCATGATTTGTTTGACATACTTTGCCTAAATTTCTGAATGAGTTGGCTGACCATTCTTAGAAACAAACGCAATCACTACAGTAGCTACTTCTACAGCCAAGAAACTATTTACTTGAAGCCCTTATTTCTGTTCTGGTTGACTTGAGAGAATACTATGTTTATACTTTGATTGTGCAATGAATGCCTGATTGTGATGGTCTATGCAACACAGAAGAATCTTGAACAGCAAAATAGCCTTCATAACTCTTGAACATGTTTGTGTTTTTGCAGCCGGGTGTGATACTCTGATATATTTTTTTCTATTGCACTTGCGCTAACCGTTGAAGAATTCGCTCTACTGCCGTGGCAAACTTCCTGCATCAAAGAAATGGATCTTCATTAGAAGGCCTAATTTATGTGCTTTAGCTTTTTGTTCAGAACTTGAGACTGATGTGTTAAACTCTACTTGTTAAAGTTTGATGGTACCATGTGCCTGTCGGAACAGCTCTAATCAAAAGATTACTATTTTTTGGTTAGCCATGGTTGTATGATCAAACATCTTGACCAATGGATTAATATACATGAAGCTGTGCTTTGTGGCAAATCACATAGGATTGGAGTATGATTGGAGCCGAATCATGACAAATTATCAGGACTACCAGGACCTCACCTTAACGATATGGCAGGCCTGCTGCATCGTTTCTGCATCTTGTTATGTAGAGTTGTAAACTAGACTTGAATATTGTTTGGATGTTGTCAGATTAATCTCAATCCAGATGTCCTAGGATAGATTTTATTTTAAATTTCATTTCTATCCACCAAAATACATGTGGATTGATGTGAATTCAACTATGTCCAAATAGAGTCTCAGTTGTTTTCAAATACATATGCCAATCTGCATCTATCGTTTATTTAGAGCCTTGTAGGTTTTTTAAGTGCATCCCTTAAACTATGAAAAAAAAAAAATCTCGTTGTCGTTGTTTTTAAATGCATTCCTTTAATAAAACGCGGGCAACGCACGAGCACTATACTAGTTTTTATAAGTCTACTACGCACTATTGTACCAGACAAGTGTGCTCATACTAGCAGGGGCTCTCACAGGCCAACTGGCTAGAGCAGCCTGCTAATGGTCTCGAAGCCATGAGATCCCTGAGTTGAACCCCTGCACCCTTAATATAAAACGGAGTGGCAGTCCTGCCCTTCCGATTTCGTTTTTTTAAGTGTGCTCATACTCAGTTTTTTTGCTTGTATGGTTCCAAAATTTTAATTTAACAATTGATTTGTGACCAAATACCAAAAAGAAAATGCACAGTAACACACAATTATTCCACAAGACAGAAATTAAACAGTATCCTTGAAAAGTGAATGGAGAATAAATACTTGAACATTTGTATTTATGCATACAAACACATACAGCCCATGCAACACTGGTCCGGTGGGCAACCCAATTGAAACTCAAGCAAGTAGAGTAAAAAAAAAAAAGGAGCTAATGCAAGTACTAATATAAATGGTCGCTAATGAACTTTTGGTTGAGCTATGCTTATAAGCATTGATACACAAGTGATCCGCAAGGAAAGCACAACCAAAGTAGTGACAAGCGCCCAACATTTTCTTGAGCTCAGACAATTTGATCAAACAGTGTTCGGGTCCTCGATGCTATTCATCAGACTTTGGACAATGGTACCTGGGGATACCAATCTATCATAAATCCGACCATATCTGCTTCCATTTGCAATATTGTACTCCTCAATGTCACATTCGTCCGCCAAATAGATGGTATCAGCAGTGAGGGAGAGGGGAAAGACCTCTACCGATATTGAAATGGTGCGCTAGGAAGCCCAAGAACATGGCACGCCCATTGAGGCGCTTTGACTGGGATCAAAATCCCACCTTCCAAATCCAATCTATAAACATCATACTTCTTGTGTTTGTCCTGGCCCATAGGGCGCTGCACCAGCATCAATTCTCCACCATTGTCCACTAGGTGAAGGGTGTGCATCATCGGGCGAAAAAAAAAGACTTGTTCAGGTCAGCAACCATTGTCAACCGTGGTGGTGCCGCTGATCCGGGTGTTATTCAGCACCATGACACCTCCGGAGGTGGCACAAAGAGGAAACGCCCCAAAAACCAAAGCTGAATTTATATATCCCTCATTTACCACTTTTTGCCCAATTGTCATCACCCGGGCTTAGCAAAAGCAACCCTAGAAGGATGGTAGAAGGCGATCGTCATGTAGAGTCCCCGAGTGAGGCCAACGGCTTCCCATGTAGGACCTTGGCGGTCTCCACCTTGCACAAATGCGGTCAAAGGGGGAAGGTCGATGAGCTGGCGGGTGAGTGGGTTAAGCAGGCGAGCAACCATTGTGGGTTTGTGGAAAAGCAACAGGAGGCCCTCGGGGTGACTGAGAAAAAACTCCCCCTCCAATAGCTCCGAGAGGCTCATCCGAATGCACTCACCAAAGAGACACGTTGAGGAAGCGATGGTGGCGGGATCCCCGCTAGTGCTCGTCAATCATAATCATAATCGGGCGGGGTAGAAAGTTTAACGCCGAGTCCGCCGGGCGCTGGTCAGCGAAAGCACCGCCGCCATGGTTTGCATTACACAGCAAAGCGACATAGTCGCCATATCGGGCGCAGGGCAAGCTCGGGCGATCGGCGCCAGCCCGCGCCCCAAGGTTGGCCTGGGATCCCTTGTGCGGAGTCTTTGTTGCCACCGAACAACAAACCGATGAGCTTTAATGAACCAAAGAGAACGGAGACAAACAGTAATTCTCGACAGAAAGATGCACACACCTGTTATTGAGAAATTTAGATATTTGACCGTCATTCGCCGCGCATCTCACGATATAACCCGAATTCACACGTATGACCCGAGTCCTGCAAATTGCTTTGAAATCAGGTCTTCTAGGGATTTTTTGGATTTCGGGATTTGAAGGGGCTAGACACGCCGCTCGGGAATGGTAAAAGACGTTGTTGCCCCTCCCTCATTCTAGATAGCTTGGGAGCCCGGACATCCTCTCGGTGAAAGCACGGCTATTCCTGTTTCAAAAAAAAAAAAACATGTCTATTCCGTGTGCTCGGCTTGCATTCCAGGTGCCATGGAGCAGGTGGACCCAGCGGCGCGGCCCTTACACCCGCCGACCCTTTCACCCGGCACGAGGTTTGCTTTGGACGGCGCCGCCCTTCTAACCCTAGCAACTACGAAAGCAGAGATTGCGGGCCGGGGAGGATGGGGCGCTTACGAGGATGAGGAGCCGGAGGGCGGACTACATCCGGGCGGACTCGAGCCGCGACGAGCGGACTGGTGGCGGGCGACGCCGGGTCGCAGCCGACCGCGACGACGGGAAAAGGTCGGACGCTCAATTTCCTTCCGCCGCGGAGAAGGAATTAGTGAAGCGCAAAGTAGTCTTTTTCTCCTATTCCAAACAGTACCAAATAATTTCTAGAAAATCCATAAAAAATCCCTAAAGACCAGATTTCAAAGCACCCGCAGGACTCGGGTCATATTTTTAAAAGCGTGCGAATTACGGGTTATATCGCGGAGAGGCGCATTTAATGACGGTCATATATCTAAATTTCTCCCCGGGATGGGGTAGGGAGCGACAGAGAGTGAGGGCTTACGACCGCCACCGAGCGGAACTAGAGCGCTTGGCACCCCAAGAGGCTAGTCGACGGAAATGAGATGCAGGAACCCGAGCGTGCGCGCTTTGGCCCCTATAGGGGGCTGTCGATGGGAATAAACTTCAAGCACGCACCTTTCATTAGAGCTGGGCGGCCAGCGCCGAGCGTAGAGCGCGCTTACCCCCCCCCCCCCCCACCCCCAAATGCACTTGATTAGAGCCTCGAAGCAAACGATCGAGTACTTTCGTTTTCGCTCCCCGGTGATCGGATCTGGGCGGAAGAGCAAGGGCGGCGCGGATGGCGAAGAATGCTCGATCGCTTCGCTGCCCGCCGGAAGTGGATCAGGGCACTACGCTGCAGAAGCTCATCTTCGAGACCATGTCGGTGGTGGACGATGGGCTAACGGGAGCTAGGGTCCGCCATGGTGGGCCTCGCGTAGGGGTTTTAAATCGCCAGCTCGGAGGAGGGCGTCATCCAGACGGTGGCGGTCACTGCCATGTTCAAAGAGGGTGGGTTCGAGGACACCATCACCATCAACTTCTTCGGCGTGCACCGCTCCGTGGACACGAAGTCGCACCTCGCCTTCGTCGGCGGCATCGACAAGTATGTCGACATTGTCGAGGCATAAGGGTTCGCCAAGGTAGCCATGGTGAGGCCTGGAGGGTTGGTGTTGTGCTGCTGCTCGAGACTGAAGGCGTCGAGACCGTGCTCCAGTTCACCGTGTTCCTCGTGTATTAATGTATAAACGTGTGTGCACGGTACGACGACTGCAGGTGATGCTGTTGAAGGAGCGGCAAGCGCGTGCTACTGAGGTCGATGTGTGATGGGGAAGATGGGAGGAGTAAAGCGACGACTGCTCGCGACGCCGTCTGGGACGGGAATAATGGAGTGGACGAGCTGAGCCAGGTGGGACCCAAGTGTAAAATGACATAAAACAATTATTTCTTTTAATTACCTGATTTAGGCTTTGTGGAGCAAAAACTAGCCCGGCCCGACCGAGCCTGACGGGTTTTGGCCCGCCCACAAACCTTATCGGACAAGGGTTGGGCAAAGATCTTGAAGCCCGATAAATTTTTCTGGCCCAACCAGGCCCGAAATACGCTTTTAGTTATTATTAGTTTTTTTTTTTTTTTTTGAGAATGACACAAGGGGGGGGGGGGGGACGCCACAATACGCACGCAAGCACACTCACCCCTATGAACACACACGTGACGCAAAACCCTACCCCTACGAAGCACCTTCAAGGATCGAAAGACCGGGCAAAGATCCGGAGATTCCGGAAGTCACCATCGGGCGCCCGTCGTCGACGGAACGCCGCTACCACTTAATGCATAACGCCGAAATCCTGGGAAAATCCCAAGAAAAGGTGCGAGCACCCCGATTTGAACCCCTGGTGGGTAGCGCCCCACCTGGACCGGCCCTACCATCGACTACAAATGCGGTCGCAAGTTATTATTAGTGTAAAATGCACGGATAGCCCGCCCAAGGCCGAGCCCAGCCCGAACTCGGCCCGAAAAAGTTAGACCCTACTTGCCTAGTGGGACATCATGGACTCATGGGCAGGATTTTTTTGACCGAAATAACGGGGTTTTTCGGCCCGACCCGAACCCGACCCGGCCCGAAAAATACTCAGGTATACTTTGTGCCAATTTTTTTAAAGAGGAGTACCAGAGCAGTTGTCATTTATTTATCTACATTTTATGCTCTATAAATGAGTTAAAAGATTTGATGCGATGGCACAGCCTATGCATACCTTCAATTTGCTCTACCTTCACCTAGCAGGTGAACAATAAAGTTCAGAGGCCAATTCTCGTAAAAAAAAAAAAAGTTCCGACGCCAATACTCCTGAACGGTGGCACTCGCCGCGCTCCTCGGCGGCGTCCCGGCGGAGGCTCTCCTCGACGGCGTCCCGGCGGAGTCTCTCCTCAACGGCGTCCAGGTCTCCAGGAGCTCAGGAGGCGGGGCCTCCACCTCTATTCGGCGGCGCGCGCGAAGGTGCCGCTCCCGCCTGTCTTCTTCATGGGTAGAAAACCACTGTATTTGGGTGGGAACGCTGGCAGCCATTAGATCTTCTTTGGACGGTGGATTTGGAATTGCCAAGTTGCCATTGCCAGAGCGCTCACCGAGAATCTGAACCCTGCGGCGGCTATGTCCTCGTCCTCCTCCTTCCCCAACTCCCGCTTCCCCTTCGCCGCCGGCGCCGGGCCCCCGGCGGAAGCGGCAGTGGAGGCGGGAGCAGCGTGCGGCCATGGGGGTCGACGTCGGTGTCTTCATCTGGGAAACGGATACAGAAGGAGCTATCGGACCTCAACGCCTCCGACCTACCCGACTGCTCCGCGGGGCCCAAGGGCGATAACCTCTACCACTGGCTCTCCACCATCATCGGGCCCCAAGGTAAGGGCTCCCTCCTCTACGCTTCTCCAATTCAGTCGAAAGCTCGTGAAAGTTTTACTGCGCTAGATGGCAGTTTCACTTGTTCAACTAGGTGCTCTAAGTTGAGTTGTGAAATAAGCATGGCTTATAAGTAAGTGCGGGTTGAGTTGAAGCATAATTTATGTATTGCAGGATCGCCATATGAAGGAGGGATATTTTTCCTTGACATCGTGTTTCCTCCTGATTATCCCTTCAAACCTCCCATGGTAAGAATTCACGTTTGTTTGCTATCATATACTTGTATGTATCATTGGTTTGCTGAATTGTGCTGGCCAATCTCTGCTTTGTATAGAATTTTTTTTTTTGATGTGCTCTAAAAAGCGAAAATAAGCTCCAACTTGACATTTTTCTCCTCTAATAAGTCCTCTTCCCGTTATGCATACCTTCTACCTAATCCCATGATTCCTACTTCTTGTACTCTTTTTGAATGGACAAGCTTTAACTAATTTATATGTCACGCTCAGTTGTGGTGATTGGTGCCTGTGACCGCCGAAGTACTAGAAAGTATTCATAGGAGAAAATCAGGTAGGAGGTCGGAACAGTTAGGCTGGTAATAGTTTCTAGTTCTGTTCTGCCCTTGGGATCCTGAATTTGCATTACAATTCTTCCTAGGAAACTGAATAAAAAAACCATGCACACAGTGTGTTAACAGAATGATGACTTCAGTATGCTTTATAAAGTGCAGAGGGTTGATTCTTGATTATCCTTGAAGCCTTCTATCCATAAAATTTCAATTGTCATCTATCGTATTATGGGTGAAAACTTGACTTGAAAACAATATTTTACCAAGATTTACTTTGGCCTAGAGCTTGGCTAGACAAATAATAGTGCATTCAGCTCTCTGTCAAGAATGAAGATGACTCTAGAAGTGCCACATGACCGCAGCTCATCAGATGATATTTGCAGGGAGGTGTGTGTCTGATGGTGAGGAGTGGAACTAATGAGATAAATATTGCACGCTAAACTCAAATATAGTTTTCTTTGCTTCTAACTAAAGTTAGCCTATTTCTTCTAAAGCGGTGTTGTTACGTTTTCATGTGAAGTACTGAAAGTGTGATGTTTATGTCTTCCTGGTACGATGTTGATGTATGAAGAAGAAAAACTATATGAAGTTTTTAGTTTACTGTTGTTAATCAGGCTGCTAAGATATTGCTAAGAGATTTTTTTTTTTTCCTAGCTAGCTTTAATATTTTTCTTAGCAAAGATATCATACAATTGTTTTTCTCAGTCAAAGCCTTACCACTATAACATGTACTTTTGATATCACCTCTTATCACAAAAATGCAGTCGCATATTGTTATCTTGGCTTAGAATATAAGGGAAGTGATATCACCTACTAACTGCGGGAAGTGATGTGTCCACTCGGCGGGCTATTCACATTTCCTATCATTAGCCAGCTTGTTTAGCTGCTATGATCAGTCGCAGAATAGTTTTGTAATAAAAGAACAAGTGTAATCGGGAGACTGCTTGTTCGTGGTAAGGCTTACGACTATGTAAGAAACCTGTAAAAACTAGCCTGAAACTCTTAATGAAAAAACGTGCAATGTCACGGTCACCCCCAAAACAAAATGCAGACCCCACTCATTCATGTTGTTGATATTTATTCATACTATCCAGCTACGCCGTAGCCAAAATCACCACCGACCCATTTCTGAGGATGGCAACACTGCCACCATTTCATGTTTGCTTTCTGACTTTTGACAGGTTGCTTGACATATGAGGGACCAGAAACAGCCGACCTCCATTTTATCTTACACCTACCATACAAATCTTCAGTGGCACAGTTTTACCATGACCAGCCAGTGGAACTATTCGTATGGCTAATGCAGACTACTGCAACTATCATATTAAACTATTAAAGCTATCAATGTGATGTTCCAGATATAATAGTATTAAAATATGTTTAATGCCTCTGTTCTCAAAATAGCCTACCCCAACTTGCTTTAGACTGAAAGGCTTTTTTTTTTTTTTTTCTTTTTGTTTCTCGAAATATTTTTTCAATGCTCTTTTTGACATTATTGACAGATCTATACTTATGTACGTAGTGTTACAAGCACTATTAATCATGACTTGACATTTCACATGTTAATATTGGAAGTTTCAAAAGTTGTTTTACTCTTCTGGTGAAATCTATTCAGATTTTGTACATTTAGTTTGATCAGACAATTTAGTTTAATAACAACTCCGACTGTGTGTTATGCTGGTATTCTCCCAGGTAACTTTCAAAACAAGGATTTACCACTGCAATATTGATTCCACTGGTAAAGTGCATTTGGACATTCTGAAGGATGGCTGGAGTCCAGCTTTCACTATTTCAAAGGTGTTATTGGCCATCAAAGACATCATCAGCAATCCAGACCCATGTACTTGACATTCTCTGTACTACCTTCTGTAACAATTATGGATTCTGGTGCAAATTAAGCCTACTGTCTACATATTTTCTCCTTTATTGCAACAATTGAAAGCATTACGTTTTGTTATTCGATTGACAGGCTAAAGTTATGATCTTTGTTTGTGCAGACACCCCTCTTGTGATGAGCATTTCACGTCAGTATCTGACTGATAGAGCTAAACACGATGAAATAGCAGCTGAGTGGACAATGAGATTTGCAAGATAGGGGATCTATCTGTATCTAATCACGATTGACCTTGTAAAGAATTAACTCTTAATATGGCCTGAGATGGTGAATGTTGGCAAAAGAGCCATTTTTTGTTTGATGTGAGTTGTGACATAAATGCGTACTTTATGCCTGAGTGTTATTTCATGAGTACTCTTATTTAATTACTGCTTTTAGGTGAAGGATAATCTTTTTAGATTTTGCACTTATGCGCAAGTTGTACAAGCAACTCTAACCTGCTATCCGAGTTTATTTCTAAAAATGTTTTATATTGAAAATGGCACCAGGTCCTGCCGTCCTGGTTGAGGATGTCAGTTTCATATCCTGAAAGGGGGGGAAAAAAACATAGAGGGCCCAAACATAAATCATAGGAATGTTCAGAAACCAACAACCTTTAACGTTACAGTTGTACAAATGTTCGATTAATTTTCTGCAGTTAAATTATGTAAAGCATGATATTCATATCTTTCACTTGAAACCAAATCCTGCTGGTTATCATTTGGGTGGTGTTGTTGGGCAAGGCTTCAGTTACACAGGTATTTTCCTTGGTTCCAGAACTTTGTCCCTAGTTCTTAGGCGTTCCTTGGACAGAATAAATGTCATATTGCGATCCAGCAAAGCACAAAGATATCAGATGCTTATATGGCAGAATAATTGTCACTTGCCTATTGCTGCTAACTTGGATCTCACTTCATGTAGGGATGATAAAGCTATCACGACAGGCACTGATCTTACAAATGACCAAACTAGACTTCACCTCTGAAGCTGACGCCTCACCAGTTCACTGTTTCCCAGTACGGACTGCTCAATTTATCACATCTGGGGACCTTATAACTCCACCCAGAGAAGATGCAAATCCACACTTTCTGGTGCACTGTTGGCCTTACTCTTCAGTCCATAGACAATGGCCACCGAAATAGATGTGGGCAAATCTCGCCGCTTCGACATTGCCATGTCGAGGCGAACTCGGCGATCGACGAGCCTGGTAGCCTGCTTTCAAGATCAGTATACACCGTCCCTGGCACAGCATCGCCACCAAGAGCTGAAGGCATTTCTGCAATGCCAAGATGAAGAGCTGAAGGCAGTCCAGCAATGTGAGGATGCGGAGCAGAAGACACTGTGTTTGAATGAAGATGATGTGCTGAAGATTCCAGAAGCACCACTGCAGTATGAAGATGATGCGCTGAAGATTCCAGAAGCACCACTGCAGTATGAAGATGATGCGCTGAAGATTCCAGAAGCACCACTGCAGTATGAAGATGATGAACAAAATACACCAGAGCAATATGAAGATGAGCAGGAGAAGGAATCGCAGCAATATCTAGACGAAGAGCAGGATACACAAGATCCATATCAAGATGTGAAGAAACCGGGCCAGTATCTAGATGAAGAGAAGACGCCAGAGCAGTATCAATATGAAGATGAGTTGCCATCACAATACCAAGGTCAGGAGCTGGTGACACCAAACCTACCTGAAGAAGATGAGGAGGAGACTGCATCAGAGCGATTCCAAAACGTGGAGCTGGTGACACCAAACCTACCTAAAGAAGATGAGAAGGAGACTTCATCAGAGCAGTTCCAAGACGTGGGGCAGAAGGAACCTCAAGAACACGAAGAGGCAGATGAGCAGGCGTCACAATCTGAAGACGAGGAGGAGCAGAAGTATTTGCAGGATCGCCATGGCATTGAGCAGAAGGCACCGGAGCAGCTCCAAGCCTCGATGAAGCTAGCCACGCCACCACGTCTTGCCGACGGTGTACCCCGGTTCTCCCTTCAACAGCTTATACAACAGAAGCAGCTTCCATCCGGCGAGGCAATGCCTACCGGCAAGCTAGGCAACCATGGAGAGAGTGTCCTTGCTGATCACAAGGTTTCAGGATCAGGAACAGCAGCAGGCGGCACGACGCTGGCCATGGTGATAAAGCGACCTGAGGGAGGGAAGAAGTCCATGGGGATGATACGCCGGTGCATGAAGGCCCTGAACCAGATGATCAAGGCCAAGCACGGGTCCAAGAAGAACTCGCATTTCTAGTTTCAACAGAATTCAAGAGTACATACATGCACAATGATGAGTAAGTGTGGTCCAGAGTTTCTTAGTAGATTGCACATCTCTGAATAATGCACGTGCAGTTGCGCAGAACCAAAGCTTTGGGCATGATGCAGGGTGTGCAAGGTCTGTCGAGAAATTCCGGGGCTTTTTACTCCCTGGTCTATACTCTCTACCTACTATCTATAGCAATAAACTGTGAAATTTTTATTAGCTGAAGATCACAAGTCTATTACTCCTATGTGAGAAGATGGTCTACTAAGTAATGTTCTAAGTGATTTGATGAACAATGTAGCGGGTAACAAGTCCAAGAGTCGAGATCAGGCTCTGATGATATCTTGTGTAGTTGACTTCCTCTCCAAAGGCTTATCTTCTTTTTTAGAAGCATGATTGTGGTTAGAAAAGGTGGAAATGATCGGTTTCTACTTCCACCGACACCTTGCCCCCAGGTCGGCAGCGGTTTTGGTGCAGACTCCTTTTTCTGCCTTTCTGTGCTGCGTCCCGTTTCGGTTGGTGTGTGACGATACTAAATGCTGAAAACACAAGTTAGTGCAAAAGAAAAGGTGAAAGAGCTGAAGCCTGTGACTCTGATTGTGAAGCGTCTTGTTATTGTCGAGGATGCAACGCATGGTACGCCATCACACCTCTCTTCTTCGTTTACGATCACTCTCGGTTTACTCAGTTTTGGACGAGTATATTGTTGGGGTTGGGACCTGGGATTGGAGGACATGTTTATTATCTAAATATTTTTTAACATAATTTATCATCTAAACATTTGCTAATGTTTTGTGAAACTGTTTTTTTAGAAAAAAAAGGAAATGGCAGGAGCTCTGCTGCTCAATTAATTTAGGAAAAGAGTTATGAAACTGAAAATTGAACAGAGAGTTTTTCTTCATCTTCTATGAGACGATTTTTTTCTTGTTTTAACCAATGAAAAGACAAGACGGGCTCGATTGGTAATGGTATCCTTGCCTACGCTCGTCTTGTTTGGCTAGGCTTCAATCCTCTCAACCTATGTGGATTGTAGTAGATTAGAGTGCAGCCAAATACTCCCTCCGTCCCTTTATACATGTCGTTTTTGGCCTTTCAAATTTGTCCCTGAAAAGATTAGAGTAAGGTTTAAGAAGACGTTTGGTTCGAGTAAGAAGTCCATTCTATGTAAGGGTTATATGAGCGACGTATCATGAGGCCATCAATTTTTCAAATAAAAATGTCTTATGCTCGTAATTAATACTGGGCACGAGAATTTAAGTGCTTTTACCCCTTCCATATGGATTTTTCTGAAAGATCAAACATTTATCAGCTTTCTTTAGAATATGTAGCACTTTGGAAGATACCAAGTCTCTATTACTCAACTTTGAGCATCTGGTCTTGCAGTAGCACCAATCTGTTTAAGTAATAGTACAAAATAACTTATAATATTAGTATATATATCGGCAGACTATTCATCATAAATCAAAGTTTTAGAAATGAACTACTTTGATTCCACTTCCAGATATATCATCATGAACCTTTCTGGCCATGTCCACTTTGAGCTGCCTTCAGTGGTTGTGGACATCAGAAGATGATCTCTATCTAACAAAAAGAAGCATCCGGACTATCCTCAAATACAAATAATACGTCATTCTGAACCAGAAATGGGCACAACAGAAGATTATCCCACGCACAATAATGGGAACAAAAAACAATGTGGCCTGCTGATCTCAGCATCTTAATATAAACATCAAGATTCAGCGAGCAACATATTTGCTGCTCCCTGATAGTGCATCCAGAGAAACAGAGTCACAACAACAAAGAAAGTGCGCATAATGTTCCAAACAGCCAGGTCAAATGTAAAGGAATATATCCAATCCAAACAGAACTGAACCACTGAATTACATCTAAAATTAAGCAGATGATCTTGGGACTAGTGCCCTGCTCTGTGTTGCCAGTAATCTCCTCTTCCACCTCCCTTTTCCAAATTATTGACCCCGTTTTGCTTACTTCCCTAATCCTCCTCACTGTCGGTGACCTCCTTTTCCATCTCCGCGTAGCCTTTGTCTTCGTACTGCCTGATGATATCGGCGTCCATGGCCATTAGCTTCTCAGTGTCAGCTTTCTGCATTGCAAGGTCTGCTCGGCACTGCTCAGAGAACCCAGCCATCACCTCATCTGGGATCACCGGGAAGGGCGTTATGGGATTCCTCATGATTTCTTCGACGAGCTCCTGCGATAGTCTTGTCTTCACAAGCTTCTTCCTCTTCTTCCCAACTCCGGCCGTGGCCGGCTTAGTCGCCAATAGAGGCATCGCCTGCGTCTTCTTGAGGTTGTCGTCGTCACCGCTCTTCGTCTTCGACGCGCTTGGCTGCTTCCTCTTGAGGTTGAGGTCACGGCCACCAGCTCCCATCGGGTGGGATCGATGGAGCTCTAGATCTGGATACGCAGATCGGCAGCTATTGACTCGCGTGGACCGTGGAACACGACGGAAGAACAAAGGGCAGCGACGGGCGGCGGGAGCGGAGCCCCGATTTTATTTGCCACGCGCAAGCCGGACGCTATTCGGTTCCTACTGTATTCGAGTCGGAATCCAATTAAACCAGACCTAGGCATAAGCCCAACTCCCCTGCTCGCGGGTTGGGCTTTTAACTCTCGGCCTAGCCCAACTCGCCGGCCCCATAAACTCCTTTACCTCCTCCTTATTTTATTTTATTTTATTTATGCTCATAGAGTGCGTTTTCCCTCCCACGATGAAACCACATGTATTTTCTCGGGGAAAAACTATAAATCACATGTCCACAATGCTGGTCGCCACCTTTAAATTTTAAGATCATTTGTTTTGTACCCTAAGGTTCTGTTTGAGAGTGTTGTATTAATTCTCACCTGTAAATACATTCTAGTTGTGTTGTTGTCAAAGTCACGTACTTGAGCTCTCACATAATTAGTGTGAACAACATAAAAAATATAACAAATAGTTAACAACAGAAGGTGACTACTTTAGATTCAAATAATTCAAACTAGTCACTACATGGTATAGCATTATTTTAGAAAAAAATAAAAATCTAAACTGGTTCTATAGTTTTTTTTTTCCAACTAAAAAATATCTAGATTTTTGTATGGTTAAATTATTTAGAATGTTTTCCATCTAAGGTTTTTTTCCTATGTGAATTTACAATAAATAATATCAACACATGTCATATCAAATTCTTTCTGTGTTTTCCATTGGGTTATAAAGAGTTTTTAATGATATATCCACACATATTTCTTCTCACTTTCTTTATAGGTTTTTTTTTTACTATCCAATATACATTGATCTAAGTGGTACATGACGATGTATCAAGAGGAGTGTTATGAATCACTTTACCAGTGATCAACCGCTCTTTAGAACACACCTCTTTCGAAAGTTGTTCTTTCACATGTATATTATAACATAGATCAATGAATAACAACTATTTCCACTATTTCTCTCGAGTGTTTGATTTACAACAAGCACACTCTACTTTAAACAAGTCTCCCTCCTCTTCCTTTTCAAGCCGAAGAAATCCGCGTGGCACACGACCCGCGACACGTGAGCGTCACAGTGTGCTTTGGCGAAAGGAGAGATGTGAGCAGAAGCGTGCCTACATGGCAGCGCCCAATGCCGTGCCCGCTCCTGATTTTTATCAGCTAGCAGCGGAGCGCCCTCCACGTCAGCGCGATCCGGCGTGCGAGAGCCAAACGAGCAGATTCTCCCGCGCCGCGTGGCACGAGGCGGCCGCGCCCGCTATCCCCTCGCGGATAAGCGCCGGCCCCGCTCCGGCGCGCCCACGGCGCCACCGCCACGAGATCCCTTAAACTGCCGCGCACCGCCACCACACAGCTCCCACACGGTCACAGCCTGCAGCGCGCGCAATGGCACTCGTCTCCGCCTCATCGTCCTCCACCACCGCCGTCGCGGCGCTCCCCAGGAATGGGCAGCGGGCGTCGTCCTCCTTCCTCGGTGGCAAGACGCTGCTGAGGCAGGCGGAGACCGCCCGGCCGTCGTTCGCCGTGCGCGCCGCGGCGGACCCTGAGAGGCCGATCTGGTTCCCCGGCAGCACCCCTCCGCCGTGGCTCGACGGCAGGTCGGCTGCTGATCCCACTGGTCCTTTGAGTCGTCTTCGCTTCATTCCTGTTCTCCTTGCGTGCGATTCTGACACAGTGTGTTCTGCTTCTTGATGCATGCAGCCTTCCCGGCGACTTCGGCTTTGATCCCCTGGGGCCTCGGTGAGTTGTGATCACCGATCGATCTCTTCTCCTGTGCACTGTGCACATATACAATCTTTGAGCGGTTGTTGACTCTGTCCATGGATGTGGTCGCGTGCAGGATCTGACCCGGAGAGCCTGCGGTGGAACGTGCAGGCGGAGCTGGTGCACTGCCGGTGGGCGATGCTCGGCGCGGCGGGCATCTTCATCCCGGAGTTCCTGACCAAGATCGGCATCCTCAACACGCCCTTCTGGTACACCGCCGGCGAGCAGCAGTACTTCACCGACACCACCACCCTCTTCATCATCGAGCTCATCCTCATCGGCTGGGCTGAGGGCCGCCGCTGGGCTGACATCATCAAGCCCGGAAGCGTCAACACTGACCCCATCTTCCCCAGCAACAAGCTCACCGGCACCGACGTTGGGTACGTCTCCCTCCTTTTGCACGAATCCACAAGCCAAAGACTCGTCCATCACTTACCAAAGGCTAACACTACTTATTGTCCATCGTGTGCTAAAGGTACCCTGGTGGCCTGTGGTTTGACCCGCTCGGCTGGGGCAGCGGCTCGCCGGAGAAGATCAAGGAGCTGCGCACCAAGGAGATCAAGAACGGGCGTCTCGCCATGCTTGCCGTCATGGGCGCCTGGTTCCAGGCCGAGTACACCGGCACCGGCCCCATCGACAACCTCTTCGCCCACCTCGCCGACCCCGGCCACGCCACCATCTTCCAGGTCGATCAGCTAAATCAATTAATCCACATTGCATATGCGTCGTCGTCACAGCTTTTGTGCGATCGATTCGCTTACTGATTTGAGATTCTTGTTGCGTTTGATGCTCAGGCCTTCACCCCCAAATGATGAGGAGTTGGAACTTAGCAGTTCGATCGAGGAGTGCTACCACACATGCATCGTTAGGTTGATGGCCGATATGAAACTTCAATTTTTTTTTGTGGGGGCGGACTGCGGAGTAGACTGTCAATATTGGTGATGGAATGTTCGTGGTGCGATGCATGGTGTACTTGTACTATGTTGTAACAACCAATGTAAAAATGGGATACTCGTTAGATAATGTGATGTCCTCTTCACTGAATCAACGGCTTGATGATGATTTGTGCAACGCTTATAGTTGGTCTTGATGATGCTTGAGGGCCAGTTTTTGGATCCCGCCGCCAGGGGCAAAGCTAGCAATAAAATCAATGTTGTACACCAGCAAAGCAATATCTAAATATTTCTTATAATATGTTAGTCAAATTGTTTTACTCATGAAATTTGCCTGTGCACTAGGGTAATAACAAAACACAAAACGCATAAATGCAGCGAACAAAACACAAAACGAGCGCCCCACATTTGACATGAGTTTTTTTAAGAAACTAGAGAGGCTGGAAATCCTCTACAGGAATTTATTTATGCAACGAAATTTAAACAGTCTTACAAAGGGGAAGTCCGAGGAGCTTCAAGAAACAAAGAAGAGGGAGAGAGAGGAAAAAAAACTAAAAAAGGAAAGATAGATTACAATAAATTTTGGATCCATAAATCAAAAGAAGCAGTAAACTTTGCCTTAACCCCTAGGGCAAGGATCCTAATTTCCTTGTCAAATATTGCATTAGCTCTTGCTGGATCGGCTGGAAGGCCTTTGAAAACTAGATCATTTCTGATCGACCAAATTGGCCAACATGACTACCATTATCATGAAAAATTTGGGTTTTGTTTGCCTTCTGATAATTTCAATAGCTTGCAACATATTTGTTTGGTTGTTGATATCAATCCCAATCGAGCCCCAACAGTCAATAGCAAATTGACATGTCAAGAACAGATGTTGCACTATTTCTTCTTCATTTCAATGACATAGAACACAATTATATGATTGGAGATGCATGACCTTTCTTCTTAGGATGTTTCTACTTAGCCCGTCTTTTAGGAGAAGCCAAAAGAACACTTTGTGTTTTGGCTAGCAGTTGCTTTTCCATAACCATTTAAAGACCCGTGGAACCTGTGTGTGACCCATAATGAATTTGTAAGCCTTTAAAGCTAAGAAAGTACCCCATTGAGTAGTCTAGGAATCATTGGCGTCTGAGAAAGAGATGTCATTTTTAATTGCCTCTAGCAAAAGAAACTGTTGATAGGCTTCATTTGATAGGGGCAAACTGAAGAGGTCTAGTGGTTGTTGCTGGCAGACCAGTGGCTTACTGACAGAAATTTGTTCTTGGCAAAAAAAGAAAATTGCTTAGGGAACTCATTCATTAGCGTTGAATGCCTCCACTTATCAATCCAAAAGGAGATAGGTGTTGCCTGTTTGGGTGTCACTTTGGCAAAATCTTTGTATTGGCCAAGCAACTTAAGTATGTCTCTCCACCAGAATGACCCGTTTTGTTGTGATCTGGAAGTCTTTCATTTGAATAATGTTTTTCACAAACTAAAGAAACCTATGGAATTTCTTTGTTATTAAAGAACTTGTCAAGATTCTTCAAGAGGAGCTTCCTTATGTTTTTCTAGGTTGATCACTCCTAGGCCTCCTTCATCTTTATCTTTACAAACCATTTCCTATGCTGATTTTGGCATTTTTTGGAGTTAATATTTGATCCTCTCCACGTACAATGGGTGTTTTCTATATTTGTTCAATTTATTTTAGCACACTCTGAAGAGACAAAACACAAATATGAAAGGTTGAGGCGCAGTGAGCACTCCATTGGTTATTTCAAGTTTGCCGGCTTGAGAGAGAAATGATGAGGTAGCAACAAGCATTCTTTCACATTTATTGATCAAAGGTAGGTAATCCTCCACTTTCGCCTAGTGATATCCCTAGGTAAACCTAGATAGGTGAAGGGAAGGCGCAACAGAGCACCCAAAGGTGTTAGCAAGGTCTAAAGTGAGAAGTCTTCACATTTAACAATGTTAAGATTACACCGAATGGCACCACACTTTCGGCACACCCAAACGAAAAAAAACAGTGATGATCATGTCCCTCCAACCCAAAAAAAAATAAAAGTAGAACCATCCTTAAAGATAAGACCAACTCTTTAGTCGCTAAGCTAAACACAATCTTAGTTTTATTGATACCATATTTACCGAAATATAGGACATTTTTGTCTTTCAACGTGCCAATTGAAAGAAATGTGCAATCCCCAATCTTCTACACAAAAGTCAATCAAAATAGTAGAATGGAAAGATATGGATTGCTTTCATGCGGTAATTTCACACTAATTTCTGAAAGTTATAACTTATACTCCATCCAGGGATGGTATTAGAAGTCGTTTTGGATAAGGTTTGGGCCAAACATCGGGAATATAAATCATCAATAACTTTTAGATTGTTGAGTTTGTAAATGCAAAAATTATATGAATAGATTTGTCTTAAAAAATACTTTGATAAAAGTATACATATATCACATATCTCTATAAATATTTTTTTATAATAATAAGAGGCCAAAAGTTGTGCCATGGTGTTCTTTGTCTTTGCGACTTCTAATACCATCCCGAGGGAGTATTTGTTTTATTAGATTTCTACAAATTTAACACTTTGTCCGGAAGCGTTATGCGCAGCTGCCATGTTTATTGGTTTCAGAAAACGATTTGATTCAAGATTAGCCTACGTTTGAAAATAACGACTTAACAGGGGTCCCAAGCGAACTTTGACGCTCAACTTTCCCTGCAAGAATGGATGGAGCCCCCAGAAGACTAGACCGAAGACAGAGGAAGGCGAGGGGCACCATCCCAAAACCCGCAAGAAATCGAATCGAGTTGGGGGAAGAAAGAAAAAAAAGGGGGTGAGCACGCGCCGCCGCCAGCACCGCGTCCGCCATGGCCGCCTCCTCCCGCCGCGCGTCGCAACTGCTGGGGTCCGCCGCCTCCCGCCTCCTCCACGCGCGGGGCTTCGCCGCGGCGGCCGCCGCCGCGCCCTCGCCGGCGGTCTTCGTCGACAAGAGCACCCGCGTGATCTGCCAGGGCATCACGGGGAAGAACGGCACCTTCCACACCGAGCAGGCCATCGAGTACGGCACCAACATGGTACGCCCCCGCTGCTGCCACCACCCCTCGTGTGTCTCCCTTCGATGTGCCCCCTCAATGGCTCGATCCGCGTGCTCCGCTCCGTGCCGCGCGATTCTAGGGTTTGGCAGAGCTCTTGCTGCGCGATCTCGTGGGTGCGCGGTCGCCGATCTCCGTTTCCTCGGGTCATACTCTTTCGTTTGTCTACCTCACATTCCGATTGAGAGCGACCCTTAACAACGGATGCTGTTGGAATGCTGTTGGAGGCACAATGTTTGCAATTATAACTGCTTATGTGGTACAAGTAGCAGAAAACTAGGTTTCATTATCATTTGTTGAGTTGATTTGAGCAGCATTTGTCTGGTAGACAGGAAGCATATGCATTTCTCAGGAGGCATAAGTGTATTATGGTTTGACAAAAAAAGATCCTCACTAAGCCTGATTTGAACCAAGGGGCTCGAGATTATGAGAATCATACCTATCCATCATGAATGCTTTGAAACCTTTTTAAGCTCTTCTAAGTGCAACCTAACAAAAAAAAAATCATGTATGATTTGTAAAGATGTAATTATTTTTCACTAAGTGGGACGAGCAATTTTTCCGTTTTATGTAAATGGGCTGCAGTCCTCAGTCAACCAAATTGTGATGATAGGAAGAAGGAAGTGAGACACTAAGCATGTTGAAGTCTAATATTTAGAATGATGGTTCAATTGACCTGCATGTTTCACATTTATGTTGTTGACCACAGATTCATGTAATTAATACGACACACACTCTGACAATGGAATTGACCCAGATGCTACCTTTTTTTCTGCCATGTGGTACTATACTAATGCTATTATGAACAACTGAAAATGGTTCATGCTGCACAGAATATTTGAACAATGATGTTTCAACAGTATTTCAGTAAATAGATATATCTTTCAAATCTATTATTGTTATTTTTATGTTTTGCCTGTAGCTTGTCTCTCTCTTTTTATATTAAGTATTTTTTGGTTGTAACAGGTTGGTGGAGTGACTCCTAAGAAAGGTGGAACTGAACATTTGGGGCTCCCAGTGTTTAACTCTGTAGCAGAAGCTAAGGCTGAAACAAAAGCCAATGCATCTGTTATATATGTTCCACCACCATTCGCTGCTGCCGCTATTATGGAGGCAATGGATGCTGAGCTTGACCTTGTCGCCTGCATTACGGAAGGAATTCCACAGCATGACATGGTAATTTTTAACCATTTCTGTACTTTGTTAGTCATCTGAGCCTGGGAATCTTCTCAATGCCATATCATCTTTGGTTTGGAAATCACTGCACATATAAATTACAAAGTCCTTTGATTTGGCAAAAGGACTAGAAAGTAGTGTGAATGGTGGTGTGATGAATGCTTATCTTAGTTTATCTTACACAGACTAACATGTAGTAGGCTATTATTCTCTTTTGTGCGGGATGTGGCTCAAATTTTGGTAAATAGATGTAGGTGATCCTAATAGACACAGATTTTACTACTACCATTGTCCATTGAGCGGTTTGCTTGTGGACATTACTTTTTGTGGTATTTTATTTTTTTTCTGCATATTGCTATTGAGTCATATCATAAATCAGTTGTTTATAGTTTGTTTTTTTATGGAAGTCCACGAGGGTGACACCTCAATGTTTCATTTGCAAATTTAGGTGAAAGTGAAGGCTGCACTAAATACGCAATCTAAAAACTCGATTGATTGGGCCAAATTGCCCTGGTATCATTAAGCCTGGTGAGTGTAAAATTGGAATCATGCCAGGTTACATCCACAAGCCTGGGCGTATTGGGATCGTGATCTCGCTCTGGTACCTTGACATATGAAGCGGTATGTCTGTTATTATTGTTTTTGTATGTGCAAACCTAGTCAGGCAATTGTTTTGTTAATGCACATATGATTTTGTTGACAGGTGTTTCAAACAACAGCTGTAGGCTTGGGGCAGTCAACTTGTGTAGGCATTGGTGGTGACCCGTTCAATGGCACAAATTTTGTTGATTGCCTTGAAAAGTTTGTTGGCGACCCTCAGACAGAAGGTACACTTTTTTTTGAGATTAAGGCCTCATATTTAAACCCGAAGCCTTCCCTTTTTAAATCTCCTGGATTATGTACTCTTCTCTGTGGCATACTGGCATTAATCCCGTGTTTGACATTTTTGACATACTGCCTTTTTTTTTTTCAAATGCTACATCCATATGCTTTTTTTCAGTCAACACAGCTCCATCCCAGTTTGTATGTCCTCAGTGTTGAATTCTATTCTATGTCTTTCAGGTATTGTTCTCATTGGTGAAATTGGAGGTACAGCTGAGGAGGATGCTGCAAGATTCATCCAGGTAAGGGTGTGTTAGGGCATTAGTTTGGATGGCTTTTTTTTTTTTCTGTATTACATGCAATATTGTTGTACTGATTCTGCATGTTGCAACACCCAGCCTTCCATGCAATTTCTGTCTTGAGCACTCAAAATTATGACCTGTCTACTATGATCCTTATTGCTGTCCAAACATGATGAATATTAAAACTGATGTCTCTTCAAACATTTTTCACCAGAGTACTTAATTCATGAACTTGTGCTGTTTCTACATAGAGTTTTTAATTTGTCTTTTTATGCATACCAGAGTACTACACTGCTAATATCCATATCTGTGTTGTTGTTGGCCTTTATCTCACAATGTTTCTGAACTGTTGTCACCTCTGGAATATTTGAGTGTTGGCAGTTGGTACTATGATTTGAAGATACATACCTTTGAAGGCCCTTTTTGCCTTTCACAAAATACAATGACGCATGTTTGGATCATGTTTTTGAATGATGAACAGGTTTATTTAGGCATTGTTTGAAAGTAAACACAGCATGTAAACAATTGCATATGTCCTTGCCTCAAGTTAGCTACCTTGCAGTTTTAGTAGAAAGGGGATTATGCTTGTAGGAAAGACCCAAAATTAAAGCTAGATGCCTTGTGCTTGATTTAACCTAGCATACCACAACTCTAGCTTATTCATCTTATCCATCTGATATATGCACAATGTTTCTAAGCTACCCCATACAATTCCTAAGTAGCTGCATTTTGGTGCACATGTTCTAGACCATCTTATCCATCTGATATATGCATTCAGATTTAGTAAAGCTACTTGTCAGCAATTTACTTTTGCCTTATTTCAAACGCGAAGGGGAGCTCCGTGACATTGCATTAAGAGATATTCTTGTGGTCTTGCCATAGACCTAAGGTAGCTACAATGAACTCAAAAAAGGTTTTCATGTGAAATGGAATGACCGGTGAGGTCAGAAGTTTTAAGCAAATACTTGTGCCTTATTTATATTCCATAAAGGGGTAAAAAGGCCGGCCTGGTGCAGTTGGTAGAGCGTTGCTCAGTCGCCAGGTCGCGGGTTCGACCTCTCTCCGCAGAGTGCCGGGGGTAAGGCTTGCCCGTTAAAAATCCTTCCCCAGACCCCATCAGTGGGAAGCCTCTTGGCACTGGGTCGGCCTTTTTAAAGGGGTAAATTGTCAGGAGTCACTTCTGGAGTGCCGCTATTGATTTATCAGGATGCATGTCTTGTGCGGCTGTTTTTAAAGTTACATTTTTTATGAAAAAATAAAGAAAAAGTTACATTTCCTATCGACTAATTTCATCTTTTTTGAATTACTTCAGGAAAGCAAAACACAAAAGCCTGTCGTTGCATTCATTGCTGGACTTTACGGCACCCCAGGCCGTCGCATGGGTCATGCTGGAGGTACCAACCTAGCTCTTCATTCTTTGCCCTTTGTAATTCTTATTAATCTACATACTTTAGCTCCATTGTACTGTACTTTTAATGTAGAAATATGATCCTGCATTTAGTTAAGTTACTCAGTACATCTTTTTTACCATTCTATTGTTCATGAGTCTGGGCAATTCTGTATGATTTGACTGTATTGGACCAAGATGAATGTGGTATCTGTTCAGTCATTTGCAGGTGAGGGCAATTTTGTGTTAGCATTGAAACCATGTCTGCGAAATTTGTTACTGGCTTACTGCTATGACATTCATCAAACCTGATTTGTGTTGTTGATTAGCTTTTTTTTTAGAAAGGGGAATATATTAATATCCCTGCTTCTGCATCGACTAATGCATATGGCTGGTGTTGTTGATTAGCTGTAGTCATCAACTAACTGTAGTGCTGTTATTTATTCATCTGGCCATTCTGATTTTGACTGCACATTTGGCACAGCTCAGTTCCAAATTTTTCTTTTTGGAGTTGGAGCTGTGGGAACATTAGAAGTATTTTGGATTATACATGTTTTTAGCCATTTAATTTATTTCACAAATTCAATTCCTGCATGAATCATGGAGCTAGAATTGTGTGCGAATAGGCCTTAATTTGCTTCACACACTAATTGTATTTCATATTACACATGCTAATGTGTACTATGCAGTTTTTCATCAGGTTTTGGCACAAGTGCTGCGCGCGTGCTAATCCGTTTTGATGCCTCTGTTGTGAACTATATGCAGCTATCGTGGCAGGAGGAAAGGGTACCGCCCAGGACAAAATCAAGGCACTCAGAGAGGCTGGTGTCACCGTTGTTGAGTCACCAGCGAAGATTGGTTCTAAAATGTTTGAAATCTTCAAGCAGCGTGGAATGGTAGAATAGACACAACGGTACAGTAGAGAGACATTGAGAAACCGCTTTTTGATGCTCGTGGGCAATCGCGAGCAATTCCTCGGTAGATCCTTTTCCTTGGCCACAAAACAAAACTACTGAGGCTTCCTTTTCTTACGTGACTTCTGTTTGGAAGATGGCCTGGCCTTCTTCACTTGGATCACCTTCCAAAGTGCTCATTTCAATAAGACGTTTCAGAGCCATGGACATGCTGTGTTGCTTGGAGTCAATGTGGATGCCTAATTTCATTTTTATTTTTGTTTACACTTTTCAATCTAGGTTATCTATTTGTTTGCTTGTATTATATTTTCACCGGTGAATTGCCCACACAGCTGAGGAAGATTCCTTTGCTTGGTGTCACGTTTAAACATGGGCTTTCCACGACTCCGTGTTGATTGATCATCCTCACTGAATCATTTGTGCTATCTACCATGCCTTTGAATACTCCTCCCAGAATGATAAGCGTATTCTGATCAAGAAATAAAGGCAGCCAAAAATAAAAATTAGATTTAAGACTTGATATGTTGCTTTTTGTGAAGAATAAATATATTTTTGGAGCCACTTTGAATACAAATTCATAGACATAAGTCTCAGAAGGCTTGATATGTTGCATTTTAAGACTTGATATGTTGCATTTTGAAATTGGCAGAAACATTAGCTGTTAAGAGTCTCCTAAACTATTTGAGTTGGTCCAATTCATATGTTTCGTTTTTTTTTTTGTTTCTTCACGTACAAATTTCGTGAGGGGAGGGGACATCATGATTTTTCTTATTAATGTCATAAATATTTATTACGCTAAATTTTTTAGACCTATTTAGGGATCGAACCTAACCACTATAAGTCATCCATTCTATAACAGTGAGTCTCCAGCTCGTGACTGGCCCTATGCTAAATTTATTATAAGGCCTTAAACTTATCTACAAGATATAATGCCAACACACATATTGCTTGAAAACATATCAGTGTTTTATTTTAACCGAACATGTTTTCAAAATAGTATTTAACGTTTATTTCAAAAGAATTATTCATTAATTAATTGTTACATCTTTTGAAGACCATTTTTATGATAAATTAAATTATCAACTTCAAAATCCATTGCATCCTAATAAGTTAGACCAACTGTATTAAATTAAAAAATTCAACATCTATTCTATGATTATTCGTTAGGTGATTAAAGTTGATTTTATTGTGGATTACTTATTGTTCTTGAAGGCACCTATGGAATATAAACTAGCTTAAAACAAACTTATGTGCTCAAATACAAAGGACTATATTTGGGGTCATTTTTTTTGGATAACTCAATCCTAGTGTCGCAAAAATATCCATAGGAGTTATTGCTTGTTAAATATTGCATCACACTAAACGTATGCCTGCCACTGGGGAGGGTATGGACATACCGTAGAGGCCCGGAAGTACGCCTTTGGTACACGTAATTGATCCCTTCGGTACCTGCGGGCTGTGGCTCAAACATTGGTGGACAGAAGCACTTCTAAATTTTTAACAAGACCGACGGATCAAACTTAGGCCTCGTTCGGTTCCGGAGGTTTGGCCTCCCGGAATTGTTCCGGCTGGATCACTAGTTCATATATGTAAAAGATTCCATGAGCCGGATTCAATCCTGGCTTGATTCGTTCGTAACGAACAAGCCCTTAGGGTAAAAAAAGTCAAATGAACTATAATTTGAAACAGATTTAGTATTTAGTATATGTTTTTATTACATGATTGCAAGGATAACCTGCAGAGACGAGAGTTTCTGCAACCTCTCAGCCTAACAAAACTCAATCCTGATGAAACCTAAAATTATCAGTTTCTTATATGCTAACAAAAACTGCTTTTTTTTTTTTTTAGGACACAGAAACTGCTCCATTCATCAAGCAGGCAGAGGTACAAAACTGACTGAATTTTGCCAGATATTACCTAGCCGAGCAGCTGAAGTGAGCAATCTCCGATGAGCATGCACAACCTATCTAATATGCCTAGCCTCTGTCCCTTGCTTAGCTGGCCTGGAAAAATTGCTCGGGAACCATGGGCGGCGGTGGCGGCGACGACATCATCAGAACCCGGCGGCCAGACTTCTGTCGCCCAAAATTGCCGGATTCGTGATGTCGCGCAACTGACCCTACGACGCTGTAACACTACTAGTCTACTACTATGACATGCTAGATTAGTTTCCGCATAGATGCAGCTGTGTGTCCTGCTCCATCTTCCTCAGGTAACGCAGCAGCTCCGTGCCGAACTGCGGGACGTTGCCGGCGTCTTGGTGCTTCTGGGCAGTCTGCGATTCCGCGTCCTCCAGGTCACTGAGGTAATGCAGCTGCTCGATACCGGACTGCTTGCCACTGCCGGCGCACTGAGCTGCCTGCCACTGCGTCGCGTACCCGCCGGCAACTGTCAGGTCGGCGCCGTAGCTCATGGCGAGCGGCTGGGCTGGTGTTGTGCTGTCGAAGTTGTCGCTGGTGCCACCGATGGCGTCGGAGAAGGCTAGTGGTGGCGCGTTGATTAAGTCGCCACCGCCGCCGCAGCCAGCGGCGATCATGGCGAGGGAGAGTTCTGGTGGCGCGTTGACGAAGTTGCAGCTGCCGCCCATGGCGAAGGACAAGCCGCCGCCCTGGGCGCTGAGTGCCGCCGGCGTGTCCATGTAGCTGAGGCCAGTTTCGGCAGAGGGGTAGTGGACAGGGACCATGGCATGGCGCGAATCCTCGGTGCTCCACATGGCCAGATTGGTCTGGGCAGCGCTCCAGCCCAGCAACTCCTGCATCTGGTGGCCAGCAGGCACGCCAAAGTAGCCGGTGCCTGCGCCTTGATGGAAGCCGTAGCCGTGCTGGAGCGTGCCGGCATCGCGCGGCGGGTACAGGTGGTCGTCCGTCGCGAGGCGGCCGTTGTTGTCGTTGCTGCCGCCGCCAGCGTACATGTCCGGCGTTATCTGCAGGTGGTAACCCTCCATGCCCGCCCCGCCGCTGCCGGTGGTGTACTGCTGGGAGCCGTACGCCTGGAAGCCGTCATTGCCCCACATTGCCTGATTGTCGTAGGTGCCACCGCCTCCGCCGGGCACGTGCAGCGGGTAACCGTCACCGTCCACGCCAGCGAAGGCGAGCGGCGCGACACCCTCGAGCACGACGCCGTCGTCGCCGTCGACCGGCAGACCGAGCGCCCTCATCCTGTCCTCCGTGGCCTGTATCGCGGCGTCGATGGCGTCGAGCAGCCCCTGCGCCTCCTCCGCCGTGGCGACGCCGTCCAGCGCCTTGTCCCAGGGGTCGAGGCCGGTGGGCCCTGCCTGGCGCACGCGGGCGAGCTTGGCCTCCTCCTTGCCCAGCCCGCCCTCGAGGTACGCCCGGTGCGTGTGGCGCGCGCGCACCTCCGGGTCCAGCGCGCGGTACCGGGCCAGCACGGCGCCCTCGCTGTCGCTGGGAAACTCCCACACGTCCGCCGCCGCGCCGCTGTTGCCATCCGCGGCGGCGACGACGAGCGCGACGTCGACGCCGCAGAGCACGGAGAGCTCGTACGCCTTGACCCTGAGAGTCTCCTTCCGCTTGTCGAACGAGTCGACCCGCGCCCGGGGGTTGTCGATGAGGCCCAACGGGCGGCGCCCGCGCCCGCGGCCACGGCCACGGCCCCGCCCCGCTTCGCCTCGCTGCGCGCGATCGGCGGTCCTCCGCCTTCCCGACTCCGACATCCCCTGCGCGCGGTCGGCGTTCCTCCGCTTTCCCGTCGTCATCCCCTGCACGTCGCTGGCTTGCCTGCCTTTTTCGTGCTCGTACTAGTAGTAGAAAGAAATCGGTTGCTGTTCCGGCGAGGCAGGAAGGCAGGCCGCGAGGCGTCGGTATTTATGGGAGGCGCGCGTGGGAGGGATCGAACGCTGCACGACGGCGGTGGGGCCGCGGCTAAGCCTAGGGGCTAGGGGCAGGCCTCGTAGGCTTCCATATTTCGGCGAGTCTGAGTAGCCGATGGAGATCCGGCGGGATACGGGATTACGGACACCTTCCAAATGCAGCTTGGGTGGGGTGTGAGGAAGCTTCCTAGTAGTAAATGCAAATTTGCAACTTCGGATCGGAGCTCGGCGTCGAATCTGGACCTTGAATCACGGCGGGCCTGGGCCTCGGCGCAGGAACCACCAACAACCTTACAGCGGGAAGCCCATGAGGCCATGACCAGCAATGCGCCGTCGTAAAGCAGGAGCACGAGATGGGCATCCAACAAATCTTATACTACTAAAAAGCCTCAAATGTTATCTACGCGGGCTACTAATCCGTCCGCCCGGCGGTTATTCCGTCCGCGCCCCTAATCCCGTCCGCCCGTGCTCCCCCGCGCTTCCTTCCGCACCCGGCGGTTCCCGTCCATCTCGCCCACCACATCGCCCTTCCCCGCGCGCTTCCTTCACCCAGCGGTTCCCGTCCCTCCCGCCCACCGACGTCGACCTGCCCCCATCGTCGTCGCCCTCGCGGATCCGCGGCGGAGGCTTATCGGCGTCCCTGCGTCGTCGTCGTCGCCGTCGCCCCCGCGGCTTCTCATCGCCCTACCTCGGTACGTGGCGTGCGGCTCCGCGGCGGATCCCCCGCGGCTACACCTCGGCCTACCGCGGCCATGTTCGCCTGGATCCTCCGTGGCTGCTGCGACGAGCGCTCCGCTTCCGACCATCTCAAGCAGGTTGGCCTCTCTGTGTCTTACTGGCAGTTGAACAGACAAATTAGATTTTGAATGACGCACGGGCATTTACTTTAGTTGCGGGAAAAATCTGATGCGCATTAGCTAATTGGACATCTACACTATTTTCACTAACAGATAGTAGTAGAAAATTGAGCAGTAGCAGTTGAAGTCATCCAAATTCTCGAATCCTAAAGAATTGTAGACTTAAGTATATTTAAGTTTCAATAGGGAGAAAAACGGCAGCAGCTTGCTGTTACTGATTTAATTGGTTTATTTGGTTTTGTTTCAGCGAGCTGGGGGAGGGCTTCGAGTTGTTGGTTGTGTTGTGATTTGGGATGATGCAGAAGTCGTTTTGGTTGTGATTCAGGGTTGTATGCTGGGTTGGTGCTGGACTAATCTGCTCTATTGGCGTGTGGATCAAGTACCTTTCTGGGCTCTGACGAATGTTGGGACTTGGGAGTTGTTGGTAGTTTTCAATTGATGCTTGCCAGTGACCCCTATTATAATCGAGCTGATGGCAGACAACATTTTCAGACTCGGTAGTATGCTAGGAATCTAGGATAATTGGCAGTAAATTTCATGCCAAAATTGTTCCTTTAGGCACTGTTCTGATTTGCCAAGGAAACATTAACACGATGAGGTTACATATATAAGAAGCAACTTGAGCTCGTGCTAATTTTTTTTAGCAATGATGATGATGCTATCCTGATTTTCAGTAGGATAGAGGAGCACATAGCCTTATTAGTTAGTGTCTGAATATATATTGCATAGTGGTAAAATAATGATTTCAGAGGCTAAGATTTTTTCTGTGTACTCCTTCCAGTTCCAAAACTAATGACTTGTCTCAAAATGTCACTATGCAGGCTGTGACTTTGACTGTGCAAGGTGAATGTCAGTGTGATCTTATTTGCTTCCCTGCATGTTGACTGTGCAAGGTGAATGTTAGTGTGATCTTAATTTGCTTCCCTGCATGTTGAAATAAACAGTTGCCCGATCAGTAATGTCTGTTAGATTAAGTATAAACATAAGTACTCAGTATGTAATTTTTTACAGCATCTCTGCTCCTGTTAAAAGGACTCAACATTGCATTATTTTTTAAATATAATTAGGGCCTGCAGGCTCTAAAGCCACTTTCAATATGATGAAATAAAAAATGTGTGCATCTGAATCTCCCACCAACCCAATCTCTTTCTGAATTAGCTTTGCCTTGACCTTCTGAAAGTAGATTATCTGTCCATGAGATCTGTTGCAATCATGTTATTGTGGAAAAACTAATTTGTATATATGTATGTCTTCAACAAAGGGAGAAGTCATTTTGCAGCCACTCAATTACCATCTCATGGGTCACCACAGCAGCATTGATGAATTTCCTTGGGCAAAAACGAGATATAAGGTGAGAGACTATGGGTCATCACAGTTTGTGTCACACCGTTCATTTTTAGTTTTTTCAGTTTATTGTTTAGCTTTGATGGTCACCAATTTAATAACACTGGTTGATTGTGTCTCATTAGCAATATAACACCAAGGGATGGTTACAAAGGTATCTCTGCACCACAAAATGCAGGTGGGAATTACCTTTGTCTATTTTTGAACAATCCGATGTGGCAGCCACAGAGCATCTAGCAACACATAGACCTGAACACAAATACTACAATTTAGCTCTTCGAATCTGAGGTTAATTTCCTCATAGTCCAGTACACTTTTTCCTATTCTTATTAAATTTGTAAGTAGCTCAATTGGGAGGTTTGCAGAGACTTTAGGAAAAAGAACACAGATACTACATCTAGAAGTGTTATATTTGCCTGGCTATAGTCACAGTAGGTCATAAGTTGTTTTTATCTGATGCAGTGATGCCTATCACTTTGCAGGCTCTCACTATTCTTATGGCTGGTTTCTGGTTGCTGGAACAAAAAAAATCATCAATCTCAGACCTGAATGGTATCTTTCTATCCCATCTTTTGCATGTTATCTGTATTTTAGGTTTATTTCCACTTGGAGCATAGTTGAACTTGATATTCTTTTTGGGTACAAACTTTGATCAATATGGTTAGGGAATCTAGAACTTTGGTGGTTATACCTCCTTTGTATAGCAGGATATGTGTTCAGAATTTGAAATAAATTTAATGAGCAATGACAAAAGGAATTCATGTTTGCATGGTTCACTTGATCATCAGGTTTGGATTCCCTATGGTCGTTTCTTGTTCTTTGCATGTAGTTTCGGTTCCAGCATTTTAGGAATTTTGATCACAAATGTATAGCAAACTTATGGAATTAGATGATCGAACTTGATCTTTTGTTGACTGAACCTTGTGTGGGATGCCACCTGCAAGCACCGTTGGCTCTTGTCGCTGTCTGGCGGTCTTCCGGCGCTCGTGATGGAGGTCGAGGCTACAACTGCTACAATGGAGGGCGATGGCATCCCCATGGTGGACTTGCCGTTGCCATGCGACCACGATACTTGTGGCATTTGAGCTCCTGTGATCCATACCAAATGGTGTTTCTTAGGTCCTAGGTGCCTTCTCCTTTTATTTTCCTGATATGCTTTGTGTGATGCTTGTGTAGCTTCTTGGGCCTGTCTTTACTTAGAATGATGGATTGCATATTTGGCCCGCAAAACAGTAGGCTGTTGTTCTTTCATACTGTCTGTAAAATTGATAACGAGAGATGATCTGCATTTTTTTTTTGTACGTTGGCTATCTTGTCGGTTGGTAGTGGTTGCAGGACTCCACATGCTTTCCGGTGTTGGTTCGGTGTCAATGTTATGTTTTGCTTGAGCTTGTTCTGGAGTCAAAGCTAACGTATGGCACATGGATGTTTTTCCTGACCTAGAGGTACAATGCCTGATGTTTTTACTCAGCTAGAGGTAATTTGATCACTAATCTATCATGAGATTTTCTATGTTATCCGTAGCCACGTACGGGCATTTTCCTAGTCATTCAGAAAAAGAGTACTCCTCGTATCGAGATCCTTCGCTAGTCCCCGTCGAGCAACCTGTCATCAAGGGCCGTAGGTGTTGAAGGACGTCGCCGTCTATGAGCGCTGCCGCTATCGCACTGCCGTCTACGTGCGCTGCCGACAGGGGAGAGGTGCGCCGACAGGTCTCCGTTCGACGCGAGCGTACGAGGCATTTGGAATGGAAGAGGATAAGGGAAGGCAAGAGCATGCTCGCCATCTCGCGAGATTGTCTATTAAAATCAACAATAATAATGAGTACCAATATACCATGTCTTTTGTTTAGCGTGAGAGTTGACACTCAAATTTTGACAACAGCTTGAAACCACCTTTTGTTAATTCAAGCAGATAGAAGGTCCAAAACTACCAGAATTTAGTACATGGTAAAAGATGGCTCCTCTTGCGCAATGCTAAAAAGTATCTTTATCGATGGGCTGAATATGCAAATCCTATGCGAAGCTCCACCTATTCAATCATCACCAAAGGCGATTCTCAATCACAGCTACAATGATATCCTTCAGTGTTCCCTGCAAAGTTCAAAATTGTTACTCATAAGACATACATTTTGCCACCAGAGTCACCATTAACGATTTCAACTGGGAACTATCCAGAGTGCCTAGTACTAATTCTATTAATTATTCAATGTTAACATTTCTTCTAATAATATCCAGTAGTTTGGAAACCTCAAACCAACTTTTAGTCCACATTGTGATCCTGCTGATTCAGGAATCAGAACATGTTTTTGGAGAAAATAACGTTGGCTCGAGACCCTCAAATCTATTACTAAAACTAGACAGTGAATTTTCCAAGCTTACCTGAGAATGATCTTTCAGACCCAGAGAAATCACCAATGACCTGGCTGAGCCACTGCCACTACAAAAATGAATGGACAATGCTGTGTGTGAGTGTGATATTTCTTTATGTACCCAAACGTACAAAAATGGTGTATCTGTTGTCAGCCGAACACTTCAGTGGTGGTAGAAATATTACTAATTAAATTGTGTTATAATAGAAGCACAGAAGTTAGTTGAACACAGACTATAACAATTAAAACCAATAAACAAAGAGCCATTGCTAGGGAATATTTGCATATAGATGTCCCAGAAAACAGTATGAAAGAGGAGTTCCTTGCTGCTAATATATTTTCAAAGAGTTATTGCTACTTCTACTGATAGAAGGGTACAGATACAGTTCGCCCGTGTGTGCAGTTTGCCAATACAAGTAAAGGTACATATGAAAAAATTTTAATAGAAGATATGGAGATAGACCAGACAGCAGAAGTAGATGGTGTAGAAAGCAAACCTTATGTGCTCAATAAGTTGACGTGCACAAGCTAGTAGGAGTGGCTGCAGTCACAAAATTTGGTACAGTCGTTAGTCTGCATATGCTCATATCACAGTTTGATGCCAGATGGTTTAATAAGCTCACCTCATCTCTCTTCCCAAAAAGAACAGACACGTTGTAGGTCGGGTCTGAGAAGACACTTTCATCTTTCCTATTGAGTGGAATTAAAGCTTTAATAAAAAAATACAGCATACAAAATTTCTAAGTAAAAGTTTAACTCTTGTAGAAATGTCATTCAATAAAGTCTTACAAATAGTAAGATATGATGCACTGATTCCAACACACATGTAAGACAAGGCAATTTGCCATATAACTTGTATAAATATTGCATTCAGTTGGGCAAAGGGGACCAGCACGCTTTTTTGTTTGTCACAAACTAACAATACAATATGGTGATGTAACAATTATTACATATCAACCAAGTTCCAACTGAAAGTCTAGGGTTTCAAACAGCCAAGATCTAGCGACCAACAGAAAGCAAGTAGCTCACAGAAGTATCGAAGCAGTAGCACAGAAGACACCAATACGGCACCAAAGTGGAGTGTTGGTGAATCATAGATTCATTGATATCATGTAGAATGCTGAGGTAGTAATAAAGGCATTATCTTGCATACAGATTTAGACATGTGAACAATCTGCTGATATGCTTGTGACCGCAGTGTATCGCAGATCTTTCTACTAGATGGTCAAGTCAGTGAAAGTATTTGTGGAGGGAGCCTGAGTACTCCCTCATAAGGATCCAACAAATTGACAATTGCAATACATTGTGAAAGAAATAGAATGGAGTACATATGCAGAACTAATAATGCAAATAAAAAAACAAAACTGAATTTTACATGTCTAGGAGAACGAATTTGCATAAAAAAATAAGCATACTTGGCAGCTAGTATGGTTCCCATGCAGCCGATTTGTGTCACAATCACCTGCAGATTTTAATAAAGACGAACATTTTTGGCATATGAGAACAAATCAGGGCCCAACTCAATAAGAACAAACACTTTCAGCTTACCAGAAAGGTATCTTCATATTTACTGATAACAATATCTGTTTTATTTCCCTAGAAAATCCAAAAGAGAAAAAAAGGTAATCAAGTTATCTTCATATATTTAGGAAACTCTAAGAAAGCAAACACACTCACCAATACCAACTTGATACTCATAATCATGACATTATTAGGTCTTCAGTCAAGGAAAACTATCATATTGTACTGTACATTATATTCATCATATGCTTAATCTGACTAAATGTAACATGATTCAAAACTTTATGCTGCAAGACCGGTACCTTGATGTCTAACGAGAGGGACCGATGCTGCACAGGGAAAGTCAGCACCCGATTGCGTGGGAGTTAATTGGCACCTCCATCTATCTAACCAGCAGAGCTGTACATCACAACCTCCAAAGCATTAGTTTTACCACACCTAATACAAGACCCACAAAGCATCACATCTTAGTATGCATCTGGAGCCCTTTCCGAACTCAATTTTTGCTAGGATTGAGTGCAGTAGTTGACTGAACAAAAAAAAAAAAAAAAAAAAAAATGGAAAAATTAGCTGTAGCCATACATAGAGGTTGGTTGATCCTATGGTGTCTAGTGCAAACAGAGATGTATTACGTGTGCAGAACACACATATAGACTAATCAACTTGAGAGGGATGAGATGGCCCAGTAGACTTCTCAGGCAGCAAGAACATACGCAACTAACTGGACTCAGAGGACGATGGAAGACTTGAATTCATCTGATGCGGGAGCAATTCGACTACTGGAGCAAACTAGGGTTGCTAAGATTGGTGGACCCAGGGTGGCAGGGTATGTCTAACCTATACTGCAATAGGAAATTCATATAATCTAATACACAATTTGGTAAAAATAAAACCCGTAACTACATTAGATTCCTATATATATACTGCTAAAGCAAAATAATTGAATACATAATGACATGCAATTTGCTGATTCATGGTGGCCGAGCTCGTAAATCTCCAAAAGCCTAGGGCCACTAGCTAAGCGCCAAAAATTGAAAACCCGAGCCAAATATTGATTGTAACACTGCATGTGTTAATCACGTGGTGAATTCATAGTATGAAGAAGATTTAAAACCCAAGCTACATCATGTTGCGTAGCATACAAATATATGTTGCACATGAAAAATAAAGTGCCCGTTTAGATGTAGATACTGAAGGGGTTGGAATTGCATTGGGTACCATTTACCAATATCAAATCAACTGTGTATTGGAAATGTCTATCAATACCAAATCTATTGCTAGAATTGACACATTCTGTCCCAACTGCCCCTAATGGAACAGCCACACACACCTCTGGAGCTGGGGAAGAAACCTGCTGGTGGAAGGAGATGCCGAAGCCGAGGAAGGAGCTCCCGGAGCTAGGAAGGAGCTACCGGAGCTGGGGGAGAAGAGATGGTCGGAGCTAGGGAAGAAGAAGACTACAGAAGCCGAACCTCCAGAGATGGGGAAGGAGCCTAACGGAGATGAAGGTAGTCGACCGCACGCACACGCACGGAGACGGTCGGGAGTTGCGACGGTCGACGGAGGCGTCAGGCCTCGCGCGAAGAGCGGCGGAGGTTGGGGACGCGAGCGGAGAGGGAGTTGTCGGGCCTGGGAAAGAGAATTGTCACGGGCTTCGTGGCGCGGATCAGGGGCGTACGGAGACGGGTCGGTGGCGGCGTCGAATTAGGCCACCGGCGAGGGAGACGTCGGTTTTTTTTTTTTTTTTTTTTTTTTTTTTTTTTGTGAGAATTCGGGAGGCGTCGGGGTCACGAGAGCCCAATTTCACCCAATACAGAGGGGTGAGGGAAAGCCCAATACCAAGAGGAGTATTGGAGGGTTTTTTTTTTTTTTTTTTTTTTTTTTACAAGCTTTTTCTTGACAACTAAGATATTGGAGTTGCAATTTCAAATCTCAGTGACATCAAACAGCAGAATTCAGGAAAACTGATTCCAATTCCCAATTCTAGGTTCGAATACCTACGTCCTGGCAAAGTTCGGGGTCCACGTGTCATGAATGATTTAGGGCCTCTGCTACTGTTCTGTTACACGTGTACTCTTGTTCATTCAGTTTTGTGTAACGTGTCTTATTTTGGACTACTAGAACTAGACTAGAGTTCATCAGTTCTGCCACTTGAACGCCAACGGGCTCCTGACTTTATGCTTCCCGCTCGTCCAGCTGATCTGACCGAAGTCCCACTCCCCTGCCTCCCGGTTCCCTCCGGCTTCATTTCTGAACTCCACCGAGTAGCTCTTCATCTCCATGTGCTCCTTGAACTCCAAGGTCGTCGGCGTGACGGTCACCTTCACGTGCTCCGGCGCCACGACAGTGACATTGTACGCCTCTGCCTCCTCGGACACTTTGGTCACCCTCCGCGTCAGTGTGCGGGCGTCGGTGCGGTTGTCGAAGGCCACGACGAACGACGGGTAGTTGAGGTCGGCGGGGCCGCCGGCGAGCGTTCCCGTGCAATTGACGAAGTCCGGAACGAACCGCCGCATTTGTTCCGCGGTGTAGTTCAGGGCGCACAGGAAGTCGACGTAGTCGCGCGCGCCGGCGTCGTAGACAAGGCCCGGGTCCAGCGCGAGGTCCGGCTGGACGTGCCCGGCCCCGGCAACCAGCGGCGTCGCCACCCTGACGTTGTCGGTGCGCTCCGCGGTGATCCCGTTGTCGAGGATGTCTCCGCCACTGTTGTCGACCGTCGCGGCGGTCGTCATCAGCGCCGATCGTACCATGGCCGGTGTCCAGCTTGGGTGCTTCTTCTTGATCAGTGCCGCGATACCAGCGACGTGCGGACACGCCATGGACGTCCCGGAGATGATGTTGTAGTTCACTCTCCTCCCGTCGGGGGAATGGGGATTCCGGGGTAAGTCGCTAGTGGTGCGTCGCCCGGCCAGGCCGCAAGAATATTCACTCCCGGCGCGACGACATCGGGCTTGAGGAGCTCGGGTGCGACACGGTTGGGGCCCCGCGATGAGAATCCCGCCACCACCGGCGCCCGGTTCTTGTGGCCGATAACCGTCTCGCAGCCGAAGCTGAAGGACGCCACCGGATAGGGCACCGAGGCCATGTACGCCCTGAGCTTCTCGCCAGCGGTGTAGCTGAGCGTGAGACCCGGAAGGGTGAAGGAATGGGGCATGGAAGCATGTCGAGACCACTCGCTAGGATCCACACCAACTACCCCTGCTGCACCAGCATTCTGCAAGACGATGCCAAGCAAGTGGCCTGCTCCGTCGGACACGATGATTTTGCCCACGACCGTGTCGGGCGTCCAATCATCTTTGAGGGCGTCCATGGACACTAACTGGATCATGGGCGTGCCCTTGGCATGCATGGTATAAAGGGACTGCCCGGCGAGCACGACCCCGTTCCCGAGCGTGAGGTGCGCCGGGAACTGCCGGTCCACGGTGGCGGCGCCTACGGTGGTCATCCACGGCGCCGAATTGAACACCGTAGATGCCCGCGGGCCATCATTGCCGCCAGCGAGGACGACGAAGACGCCTTTGCGCTCCGCACCAAATGTGGAGACTGCGATCTCGTCGTCGTGGAAGGATTCGGGACCACTGCCTCCGAGGGACATGGAAATGATGTCAACACCGTCCTTCACCGCAGCGTCCACCGCCGCTACGACGTCCGCAATGTTATATTCGCCATCGACGCCGCATGCCTTGTACATGGCGATCCTCGCCCTGGGTGCCATTCCCCACGCGATCCCTTGGGAGAACGTGTACAGACTGGCGTTCTGGACCTCAGAGCCGGCGGCCGTCGAGGCCACGTGCGTGCCGTGTCCGTGCTTGTCCCTTGGGGACTGTTCAGTGACTTCAGTCGAGGCCATGGCCATGGCGTCCGCAGCAGCGTGGAAGGCCTTGGCGCCGACTAGCTTGTTGTTGCACAAGCTAGCGTTGAAGTCGTGGGCGTCCACGCACTTTGCCCTTCCAGCTCGACCAGACGGGGCCGAGCCCGCTGTCGTTGAAGCTCGCGCTCTCGGGCCATATGCCACTGTCGATGATGCCGATGATGATGCCGTCACCGAAGTCGGTCTGCTTCCAGGCGCCGTTGCCGGGTTCGAGGCCCATGAACCCCGGCGACCTCGTGGTCTGAGGGTAGAGAACCCTGTCCTTGTACACGCCGATGACGCCGGGCGCGTTGGACATGAGCCGCGCCTCGTCGCCAGTGAGCTGGACCGCGAAGCCGTGCATGACGGTGTCGTAGGTGTACAGGATGCCGCTGGAGCTCGCCGCCCGAGTGGACGTGGCGTGCGTGGTCACCATGGAATGGTACCACTCCTTCAGGGAGCCAAAGTGGGGAGGCTTGGCGACGTCGTTGGCATGGACGATGTAGATGGTGCTCGATGACTGAGGCTTCAGCGCAGCGTGGTTCTTGGTCTTTGGGGTGAGAACTGCGTCGGCGAACTGGAGAACGAGGAGGAAGAGTGCTAGGTGGTGCAAGAGCCTGGTGATGGCGGTCGCCATTGCTGATGGATGTGTGCGTGAGCTCGTGGTGAAGGAATGAGTGCCCGGTGTGAGCCTTTTATAGAGGCCGAGCCCTGGACAATGCTACACAGAATGCCAAGCTGGTGTGGTGGCAGGCCATGTTTTTTTTGAGGGAATGGTGGCAGGCCATGTGGTCGGAGCCTCGCAGGATCGCACTAGAAGATTTTGCTCATAAACAGATTGTTAGGGATGTAATACTCGTGAAGATAACATGTGGGCCTTAGGACCATTTGTCAGTGGTCAGTGGCAATGTGATTCTATCCATGAAAAAAATAGCACACTATAAATATGAAATAAGCGGCGGCTTCATAGCGGTCGAGAATCACTGTCGCAATGCCAAATAAGCGCTAGCGTTTTGGCTAACTTCCCAATAAATTCTATAGCCCGCGATTTTTTTCATGAGATTCTATGCATATTGTATAATATCTGTAGTCCTATCGAGCAAAACTTGATTGGTATTTGATTGGAAAACATATCAAACTCTTAGGACTAAGAAATTCTTGTGGTTCAGCTGTGTATGTTCACCTGAGGATTGCCCTAGATTCAATTCAATCAACATGAACCTATCGCAAAATAAAAGGGAGAAAACTTTTTGTATGATTACTGAGTTAAAGATCGAGTATACAAAGATATAAAGGTCCCAGTAAATAAAAAAGAAAAGAAAGATGTCAAGTTTTCTGAACCAAGGTGAAGAGCTTTTGTCAGAATTTGTGCCTTTTTAAAAAAAAGAAGAAGAGGACAAATTTGCCCTATTTAACAAGTTTGCAGAAAAATTACTTCACAAGACTTCCTGTCTGGATACGCTCCTTCCTGAAAATGCAATGCAACAAGTCATCTTGCTCCATATAATAGCAAATTCCTGGCCACAAATATGTATCTGAGGCATGCAAGGTGTAATCGGTGCTACGCTGCCCGCACTGAAGAAAGGCCCATGAGCATTCTGGGTTGTAAAAGCGTAAAACAAATAAAAAATTTGGAGCTATCTCGATTTGTTACACTAGATAGCTCACTGGAAGTGTAAGAGCTTCGATTTCTTCAGGCGACCAAAGTTAATATAGACAACAAATGAGTCTGAAGCATTGTCCATTAAGAAAAAGATGAATCCTGAAGCAACAGGTTGCTCCTAAAAAAGATTAGACAGTTCCTCCTGTAGTCTCTTTCAACTATAATTCCATCATATTCTGCCAATTTGAACTCAAAATGTCAATGATAAGCCCATATATATGGATACTTCTCACTTTTAGTAGTGGGCCACCTCGCAAATTGATCTACAGCCATTTATTCAAAACGAGACGGCGTGTTCAGCTATCCTGCCCGGCCTAATATCCTCTCTGTTGAACCAAATCCAGTTCCACCAGGCAAAGTCACATCATAAATTGTAAGAAATGGTGTCCAGTTAGATTTCTTCCCTTTGTACTCCATTGTAGTGAACAACAGACCATTTCATGATGTCAATGATGTAATGCTGGGCAGAGAAGCCTATAACTACTGTACTAGTAGAGCCTATTCAGAAGAAACTCAACAGCAGCTGCTTTCTTGAAAACTGAAATATCCTATAGAAGCTGTAGAGTTGCTCAAAGAACATGCAGGGATCATAATTCGACTTGCTATCATTCAAGCACCAAAGCTACTTCAGCCTGAACTAAAAATTACAGCACAGAGCAGCATCATATCCTCTGGTCACTATCCTCGGACTCATCATGCTGGTTTGTAGCACTGCCATTTGGTAAAGCACCTGTTCCTTTTCGGTTGACGTCGCTGAAGGGTCTCTTCCTTGATGAGGATGGTTCAAAAGCATCCACCTCCTTGCTCTTCACAACTTCATCAACAGCCATGTCATCTTTCTCTTGATGAACACCAGCGGCTGACGGCGGAGGTGGCATCATGTTAACTCCACTGAGCCGGCAGAAGACTTCCTCAACTGCTTCGGTTATCTCTTTCCCTAATCCACCATTATCTAGAATCAGCTCCCAAACTGCCTTGGAGGCTTTCTCAAGGACTGGAGTCCTGCATTGCATAAAAAAGTTAGCACTTTTTTTTTTTTCCGAGATCGTTCTTTTGCACGTTTTTCATTAAGCAGACTAACTAAAAGGAGTTTAAGAAAAAATAGCTGGGAATGGAGTCGAAAGCAGCAAAATGCAGGAGATGCAAATTTGGATTTTCAACCATATAAACAATACACCAGAACAATGGAAGAACAAATAAAATCATGGGAACTATATCACTTCACTACTTTTTGAACAACCATTAATGGGCAACGATACGTAGGAAGACGACTTATCCTAGACCTGGAGATCTGTGTATGAGGTCAAGGCTACAAATGTTTTTACTTGTTAGTATAAACTGCTATAAACATTTTGTAACATCCAAATAAGCAATTTGTCGTTAACGCCAAATACAAACCAGGCAATGTACTGTTACAGAGCATAGATTCAAACAGAAAGACAGGAGCTTACTCCAGTTCCTGTCGAAGTGCATCAAATAACTCCCTCTTGGTCTTTTTCTCAGCTCCAGGAGTATTCAGTACCTTGCTTTGCTCCACCATCATCATAGTGTTTTTTCTTCATATCTTCCTGAAATCAAAGTAAGAAAGTTCATCGACAAGTCGATCAGGTGAGTCTGGCATACAGTGATGCCAAGAGCATGAAGAAGAGTACATGTAGCATAAGACAACGCAGAAATGATTTTTATTCTACATCTACAAGAGTATCCTGCCATATACACATGGAACCTTATGCTAATAAATAAGGAAAGAAAAAAGAACAGTTTCCCAAAACATAATGCTGAAACGACGGGAAAACAGAATGACACCGCTGAGGAAACAACATGTGCAAAAGTGAAACCAAAGGAAAAGTGAACACCAAAATTCTAGTGCAAACAAATTCTTGATACATCACATTAATATGGGGAAAAGTAGAACAGAACCAAGTGGAAACCACAAGTGACACCAAGGACAACTAAATACCCAAATTCTCGTGCAAAACGATTGAAATGGACAACGAAACGAGTGCCAAGTGACAGCAAAGAACAACTAAATACCCTAATTCTCATGCAAACCAATTCCCTGTTTAAAGGTCCCTTGGGACATGCACGATCGCCTCTGAAATGCAACAGCATCTACATAATGTCATAATCTAATGAACTTACTTAATTTTTAACGACTTAGTCACAGAGCTTCCTCGATTACAGAAAGGGCACAACCTGGATAGCAGTTCATTAATTCAGACAGTCCCAGGGTCGCATACTATGAGCATATCTCCTAAGCAGGTCTACCAACTTAAGCTGGAAGTGATTTCTTAACTGTATAATGTTTTCTAGAGGAATTTTATAATTATTTTTATCATATATACAACAAAAAACTTCTATTCTATCAAAATAGCAAGGAGGAGCCAAAATAAAGGCCTCAAAGGAATAGGAGGGGTGAATCGGGAGAGGAAGGGAAGCCTGCACGTACGTTGGCCTTGAGCTGGGCGATGATCTTCATGCGGAGCGCATCGATGCTGCCGTCGTTCTTCAGCGACTCCAGCACCTCCTCCGGCCGCACCACCTTCGAGGACGACCCCATAGCCTTCCACCTCCTCCACCCCCAAATCACCAACCGCAAGCACCCACCTTGAAATTCCCAGACCAAGGGGCTTCAATCTCGCGGGGTGGAATCGCTCTATCCGCGGTGGCGTTCGCCGGAGATCCGACGGGGCAACGACGGGGGCCAGGGTTTGATTTCTCTCCGCTGGTGATAACTGAGAAGAGAGAAGATGAGAGGAGAGAGAAGCACGAGATAGTCACGTGCCCCCGTGTTCTAGTTGCAGAGAGTTGAGAGACGCTCTACCTTTGGTGTTTCGTTGATTGTGGATCAAAAGTTGGAGAAAATTCGTTGATTGTGGATCAAAAGTTGGAGAAAATTACCTTGGGTCATTTTTTTACTATGTTTAGAGTCCCAAATCTGCGATGCGCGTTGTTTGGAGTCCAAAATATACAATTTTATCCAAAAGTTGCATATTGTAGGATAAAAAATACTAAGTCAAATCATTCAGAACAATGTAGAGCTTGCATGTTTTTTTGAAAGATCCGGTTGCCGGCTTTGGTTGTATTAAGGCGAAGCGGCATAAAAGTTCATATATATTTACAAGCGCGAGAGAGGCTCTCCTGCTAGGCACAGTCAGGGGCTTTAAAACTAAGCTGACTACTCACTATTATTCTGGACAACTAAAGGAACCGAGGTTGCCATAAAAGTACAACCCGCTAAAGCCCAATGCTTTGCCAAATCAATGATGGTCGAGAGGATTTGCTGCACCGATTTCCGTTCACCTCTGAAGACCACTACGTTTCTTTGGTTCCAGATCGCCCATAGGGTCAATATTGCCAAAGAGCGTTGCTTCTTCCCGCCAGGAGCCAACATTTTGATGAATGTGTCTATTTTGGTTTGTAGCTGTCCACCATGTTCCATGCCGCTGGATGCAGTCCTGGGCAGCTGCTCCAGGTAGCCCTGAGTTCCCATACTTGCCGGGAGAAGGGGCACTCAAAGAATAAATGGTGTGATGTTTCTATGTTCCTTTCACATAATGCGAAGTACTACTCCGTTCCAATTTGTTAGTCGTTTTATGATTCAATCAAATGCAACAAATATTCGGTGAATCTGGACTCATCTATATACAAATACATGCAACATTGAATGTCGTGGCCCTAGCTCGCTGGAGCTCCGGCGAACCCTAATGCGCCAGCGCGAGGGGCGGGTAGCGGGCGGGGGGGCATCAGACGCGGCACGAGGAAGAAGAAGGGAGGAGGCGTCACGAGGAAAAAGGAAAGGAGAAGGCATCGCGGGCCCTTATGTGGGCTCTTAGCTGGGCTGCCCTGGTCAGCCACGCCGCCGACTAGGGTGGCACCTAGCACGCCCCCGCCTAAAATATCATTCAACCAAATCCAATTCCAGGAGGCAAAGTCACATTATAAATTGTAAGAAATGGTGGCCAGTTAGATTTCTTCCCTGTATGTATCAATGAAGAAACCAGTTGCTTGCATATGTCTTCTGAATATCAGAAATAACATGCTGGCACAAGAAACCACCCCAGCTAGTTACAATGGAATATAATCCTACAAAAAACAGGAATGGATTCACATACAAGCTATGCATTGTACTGAATGATGTGATTAACATTAGTCCTTTTTTTATCTTACTATATATGCCACTTTTGATCCACGCTCAACTCGTTGCATAATAAACTCAACAAAACACGCAAGGGAGAACGTCTCTGTAGTGAAATCCCAACAGTTCCAATCATATGGATCAGTGGATGAGGTTAGGCCTTTTCTGGTTTGTTTTGAATTTCGAAATGAAGACCGAAGATACAAAGCCAGACAAAAGTACAATAGCATTTTTTTTCTCTCTTTAGACTACATACAAGTCATGGTATCCTAGATTTTCCCACCGAAGACGGGAACTATCTTCTAGAGAACTTCGACAAGAGGTAGACAACGAAGAAGCAGAACAGTGCAAAGAGGACAACATGAAGAAGATGGTTTGAGCCCTGCTGGATGATGCTCCTGTTCAACCTCCGCATGTTGTTCTTCACTCCAGCCTGAGCCTTTGCAAGGGTCATTTGCTGTACATGAACAAATAATAACCAAAGTCAGAGCATAACTCCGATATAGATTGTCAAGAGCACAGCAAAGATTAACAGTTTCTGAAGGTAATAATATTATGGTTGTATTACTCAATCATGACATAGGCTCTATGAAAGTAGGATGCAACACATAAATCCAGAAATTAACAGTTTGATAGTGTTCGTCTAAGGGGACTTCAAGGCCATACAAAAATTAGCTAGCTAATACGCCTGTTTGGATTCACCTGCTAATAGGTGGTTGGATAGTAAGTTAAAGGTCCATATGAACTATGTACCTATTAGCAACTCCAAACCTGCTAATGGAACTAATAGTTATCAGCCCTCCAGCTAATAATTAGCAGGTTTAATAGCAGGTCTGTTTGGAACCAGTACTAATGTTAGTGCTAGTATTTTTTTTAGTGCTAATGGATCCAAACAGGTCTAAATCCAGAAAAGGCTGAAACAAATACTTAGTCCTTTGACATGGTAGACACAAATTTATAGAATAAAAAAAGAGTGAAAAAAGGTTCTGGCAAGTATCAGATAACACAGATTGAATATGGAGCAAATACATCTGAGAGGGAAAAAGGTTATATGCACACCAGCACCTTATAACCATGCAGCTACCTATCTATGACAGCCAAGGCATAACCAAGGGCTATACCAAACAAATAATACCGGGCTCAACAGAGGGCAGAGTAAACACAGAAAAAGAAGAGAAAATACCAGTTCATTAAGAAAATCATTCTGGAACTTGGCTTCAGAATTTATCTCCTGGGCCACCTGGAGAAACAGTTGATCAAACACCAAAAGTCAAACTAAACTTCCAAAAAGAACAAATTCTTTGACTAGAAGCTAATTGCAAATAGTAAAGAACAGCTTGTGCGTAACTGTAGCAATAATGAATAATCATATCTCAAGGCATTTTTTGTTACTTGTTCAAACATTGATATAATACTATAAGCAATAAATTTGAAATATTAACAAGGTTGGTTCTACCAGAATGCAAATAACTGGTCTTCAACACATCTAACCTGTGAGAGAGCTTGCAACAGCAAGGCCTTAAACAGTCTGAAACCACTGGAGCAATAAGGTTTAATGAAATCATTGAGACTTCATTGTGGTAGATTAAACAAAGTAGAAATCAACAAGGACAGAAGCAATGGGTAAACCAAGAGGACCCAGCATTTCTGCTGTACTGATGAAAACTAACAACAATGCGTCACCAACTGAGCCATATGTGTGTTGATTGGCTGTTAACAATCAAAGTAGATCAAACGACCTTGACACACACTAAACAATGTATTGCCTTTGCAAATACACCAGGTGACATCAGTTACATAAATTTTGCACAAAATTTACTCTGATCAGGCACAGATTAAATACTAGAAATTTGCTTAAACGAAAAAACATGCAATTGGATGACTACAGCTGTGTTCTCTGTGACTCAACTGTGAAGAAACATGTTTTCACTTATTCTTTGAATGTCCTTTAAGTGAGGACTGTTGGGCTACCATTCATATTGATTGGGACCTCGATCTGAATCTTCTAGACATGATTCTACAAGGTAGGCAAGATTTTAACAGTATCATCTTCAGAGAGATATTCATCACAGCTTGTTGGATTATTTGGACGACAGGAAATGGCATCATCTTTGACAATAAGCAAAAGGACCTTAATCAATGGAGGAGAGATTTCAAAGAAGAACTTGGTCTGGTGTGTGTCAAAGCCAAAGCAGTTAGAAGTAACCTTTTACAAGTTTGGAGAGGCAGCCTTTTGTAAAATAATCTTTTTTTTTTTTTTTCTTTTGGATATAGATGCCTCGTATTCCTTATGTGCTTTTCATTGTTTCATTTAATTGAGAATAAAAAAAAATAGGTACGGGACTCCCCTACTAATCCGGTCAAAAAAAAAAAACTCTTTTCCTTATTCCCATAAGAATCGAACTACCCCCTGTAAAATTCCCTTCATATCCTTGTGTTGCAGACTGCCTAGATGTAGCAGGATAAGGAACTGGTTTTAGAAGGCTTGCTGGCACCTAGCATGAAACCAACATGACCGTATCTTATTCTCACCTGAGATTCTAATTCAAGTTCCATCCACTCACAATTCAGGTAGTTTTAAAGATGATGGAACCAGTTTAGCTGAACCGTGCACCACCAAAGTGCTAAATCATAAATCGGATAACATTTGAAGCAGAATCGAGCGATTCAATTAGGTTTGAAGAAATGGAACCAGCTTAGCCGAACTAGCAAGCTGCACCACCACCAGGCACTAACTTGCGATTCTGGTTACATGTGAATCAGAAACAAACAACTATGAAATATATACATCATCCATAAAAAATCTACAACGTGCGTACCCAACCAAAATATGTTTTGTAGTTCAAAAATCACGGATAACCAAGGACCCTATAATCAAGCAAAGGTATCACGCATCACGCAACGAATATGGAAAACCACGAAGGATCAAGACAAGAGGGGGAACCAAACCTTACCCCTTTGAGCATGCGGACCCTGGAGTGCAGCCCGTCGATCTCCTCGTCGAGGTCCCCGTGCACTGGGTCGATCCGCAGCTGGATTTCGTCCGAGTTCGCCGCGTTCCTGCGACCCCGCAAGCAAGTAGCCCAAATCCATCACGGGAACCGAGACAATTTCAAGGGGCAAATCGACGGCGCCAGACGAGGCGGAGGTGGTACGGTAGGGTTTACCTGGATCGGAGCGGCCCGGAGCCGTACATCGGGTGCGCCATCGTGCTAGGCGTTCGAGCGCGGTCGGCGGACAGATCGCCGCTTGCGATTCGGGCCTGATCTGAAACCACGAGGGGTCGTGGCACGGCGGCGGAGGTCGGCGGCGGGGCGGGCGGGTGCCGTCGACAGCCTGTGAGGATGGGTGACGTACTGACGTCACGGGGACGAAGAGGAAACGAGACGAGGAAACGGAGATGAATGAAAATCCACGTCTCTTACGCTGGGTCCCAGCTGTCAGCGACTTTGTCCCCTTTATTTTAATTGCTATTTTATGGAAGCTTTTCTTAATCACTATGAAGATTTGCGACGGATAGTGGACTCTTCATCTGCAACAGCTGCACACCTTGTTTTCGATTTAAAGCTCGCCTGAAAATTGCTTTGAAAGTTTCTATGCCTTGCCAGAAAACTGTGAATGCTATATTATGAAATTTGATATATACTTCGAACTCGCATTTTCCTTTACCATAGACTTTCATCTGAAATGGTTTGAAACTTGTATTCCCGGCATGCAAACAGGTGATCAATCATTCTCAGATGTCCAATCTTACAGACCGCTTGTGTTTCATAGCTCCTACAAAGCCACAATCATAAATTCATATTTGAAGTTAAAATATTAGGCCACGTGTAGAGCGAGATTTCAACCACCGCTATATTTTTAAATACTAGCAACAGTTAAACGTTTATCCAAAACAAGTAAAGTTTGTGAAATTAAGCCACGGAGAGCTGCCAAACTCTACTCTACACATGATTCAAGTAAATATAATCGTGGTACACGGCGTTGTTCATTAATGTAAATCTAACATGCATGTATGGTTTCCAGGTTGGCATGTAGCGTGTACTACCTCCATAGTTGAAAAAGAAAGGCGTTTAGGGCGACAGCGATCTCCAAAGCGTAAGCTTTTAACTTTCTCTTTTCTATAAAAACAATATTTATTAAAAAATTATATATGTATATTTTTATGAAAGTATTTTTCAAGTGATATGATTTTTATATTTCTAAACTCAACGACTTAAAAATTATTTATGATTTATGTTTTCCATGTTTGACCCAAACCTTTTCCAAAAAACATCTTTCTTTTCAATATATAATATCTCCTTGTAGAGTCTATTAAAGCATTTAAAATTATCTAGGAACAATGATAAATATAGAGTTAGTGAAATAGTATTATACAACATAAATTGAATGCCACCGGCTTTAGCGAATCACCTGCCGTGTTTGGTTTTCTGATTTAACAAATATGGAGTCTATTAAACGCATCGTTCAGACGGCGAGTCTATTAAACGCACTGGCCGCCGAGCACGGTGCATGCACGCATGATACTGCCCGCTGCGGCTGCAGGCAGCACGATGCACGCCCGCCGCCCCTGACGCCCGGGGCTGGCTGACGTGCGGCGCCCACGCCCCCAGATATCTGTGCTGCATCGTCCTGGCTCCACACTATAGTTGGCCATTTGGCCCGTGGCCCGCGGCCCGGTCCGAGGCCCGGCAAAATGGCCCGGTACGGCCCGGCCGGTCCGTTAGGTAATGCAGACCCACGGGCGGCCCGGCCCGGTGTCTGTGGGCGGGCCATGGGCCGCCGCCTCGGCCCGCGGTACGGCGCCGCACGCCCGGCTGGGCCCGCCTGGCCCGGCCGCTGGCCCGATGATAAATTGAAATGTATGCAACATAGAAAAAGGCCTGGCCCATCCATCCCCAATCTCCACTAAATAAAAAAAAAGGAAAAGGTCGGCCCATCCATCCCCAATCCCCAATCCCCATTCTCGGCAGCAGGGGCCGGCGTCGCGAGGCGCGGCGCGGCGGCGGCGGAAGCGGGCGGGCGAAGCGCGAAGCGCCGGGGGCGGCGCTGGCTAGTAGCCAGCGGCAATGCTGAGCACCGGCGCCGTTAGCCGTTATGAGCGGCGCGGGCGGCCGGCTTGTATGCCGCGCGGAGCAGCGGGCCATGGCCATGGCGGCGACCATGGGCGGGGGCGGCAGCCGTTGCCGGCGTTTTTTTTTTTTTTTTTTTGCTGTTCTGTTGTGGGCCGGCCCGTGGGGTCAAATGGCCCACCGGGCCATGGGCGAGGGCGCGCCCGAGCCCGTAGGGTGGCACGGCCCGCGTGGCCCGTAGCCCGCAGCGGCCAGTAGCGGGCCGGCCGGTCCGCCCGAGCAGGCCACGGGCGGTACCGGCCGGCCGTTGGACATCTATACTCCACACCGGGCGGGTTCCCTCAACCAGTCGACCTCGACCCTCGGCGGCGCGGGTGCACTGCCGCCCCACGTATGTTTTTGTTGCTTCGTTTCTTGTCCAGTTGTCCTTGAGTCCGACGACTCCGACCCAGCTCCCAGGATTGCGTCCCCGCTTCAGCTTCCGCTCCTCCCGGCCTGCCGCCCACGCGACGTCCCTCGCCCTCGTCGTCTTCCATCGCCCTCGGCCACGTCCTCACCACGTCCTCAGACTCTCCCGGCGACCGGTAGGACAGGTGAGCTTGCGTACACCGAGTCTCTGCTTGGTTCCTTCCGAAGTCCTTGGGTGGAGGGTGTATGGGAACGTGATCTGCATTGGGTGGCTGCAGAATGATCGATGTTGCCATACCGATGTGTGGGGCATCTCCTGTGCATGCCATTCCTCTGCAGCCTATCGCTTCCAGCGATTTTTTTTATTTGTGAATCACAATGTAGTGTTCCAGGGAAAAGGAAACAAACAAACTGGAGAGAATCCGGTAGTGTTTATCCTCATCAGCAACAGGCCGGTCCATGTGGTCTCCCATACCATACGTTACGTCTCCAACTGTGTGTGTCCTTTGTTGACCGACGTCCGCTGGCCGTGCCCGTGCGGCTCCAGCGAGATGTGCAGCGGCGGGAGCCGTTTTTGAGGACTACAGCAACCGGATGCGTACACTCCTGCCCAGCTTGGTCAAGCTACAGCGGCATACGTAACCTACGTTGTACTACTAGCAATGCACGCTCATCTGCTCACACGAACCACTGATTCGATCACCAGTCATCACCTTTCCGTTACCGTTCGGTGTTCACCATTTCTCTCACAGCTGGGCACGCACTCGCAGGCCTCTGCTTTGCCGCCCGAGAACACGCGCGGTGCGGATACGGATGCTGCTCGTTTCGGGCAAGGGCAACCATTCGTCCGCCGGTCGCCGTCCACACGCCAGTCTACGGGTCGAAAGGTGCCCGTCAGGCTCAGGTCAGGCGTCCCCTTCCGTCAGAAAGGTGCACCACTCCCACCCGTGCCGGGAGCCGCTCGGTGGGTGGGTGCTGGGTAGGCGGTCCGGGACGGGAGTGACGGCCGTCACGTCACGATTTCCAACAATATCTCTCCGCGTACTCCAACCAGCGGGCCCACCACCCGAGCGGGCTCCGTGACCTCGGCGCCCGGCGCGCCCCAAGCCCGCCCAACCCACTATTTTTCTCCTCCGCGATTGCGTTGCGTCCCCGCTTCCGCTGCTCCCTCGACGCCCCGCTCCTCCTCGTCCACGGGACCCCGTTCCTTGCGTCCGCGTCGCGTCGCCTTCTTGCCTTCCTTGGGCTGGGTCCCGACTCCCGAGGTAATAGTTGCGGCGGGGTTTCCTTCTTCTTTGAGAAAGTTCTGAACCCGAGGCCGGAGCCGAGCGGGCGGGCGGGCGGAGAGCCGGAGACCATCGCTGTTGCAGGTGAGCTCCTGACTCTGCCTCCGCTTCGTTGATTCCCACAGGTTCTTGGGGACGGAACTCACAAGGCTTGCGCCTTCGTCCGTGCTTGATCGCCATGGAATTTCGAGTTTGGGGTTGCTTCTTATCCGGACTTGAGCCGATGTGTGCAGTTTCTTATAGCCTCTGCGGGCAGTTCGTGTGAACCAGGGCATGCTAAAAAAGCCCCGATCATTTTCGAAAGTTTTTAATGCCGTACTCCTTACTGTTAGCTGTTTGACTCAATTTGCTTTGGAGTTAAAGCTTGAAACCATTCCTCCTGAACCTGGGATTGCTAGAAAAATTGATCTTGTCGCGAAACTTCTTTTTATTGAATCTCTACTCCTATTGAAAATGTTTGGGCAGGCTGGTTGTGTTGTCGTGAATATGTGGGAATCCTCTTGTTCGAATGGGAAAAGGTAACACCAAAGGAGGCTCGTAAAGTTCTGAACTGAGTGGGAAGGCCGGGTTAGTGCCTTGGTGGTGGAAATGCGAATATATCTTTTCGCATGTCAATTTCGTTCGAGTCTTTCTTCCTAAAACTATGGCGCACTGAACTAGCTGCTGTTGCCTGTATAAAACCGTAGGGGTTGGGGAAATGAACATGTATTCGAGTTGGGGTGATTGACTTAAAGCCTGGTTGACCTTCCGCGGTTGTCTTGTACTTTCCCAATCGCCATTATTAAGAATTTAAGATGGTCCATATCCCGTGTTTATTGCAGGACAATGTAAGCACATGTCAGGATCAGCCACGCATGTGCAACTTGAATCCTGTTCTGTTACTGTAGGAATTGTGTACAAATTCACAAATTATGCTCATTTCTCAGCTTGTTGCCAGTAGATCAATCCAAATATATTTCAGATGAACTGAAATTTGGTGTTTGACCTGGAATTTTGCATTGTTTCCAAAAACTCACGAGTAATATGCAAACTTTTTCAGTTTTAATGGATCTGCTGCACAGAAGGTTTGCAGTATTACTATTCTGTTTTTGGAAGTTGGGAGTGACATTTTGTACTATTTACATATTAATGACTGAATGTAACACGAGTGCCATTTTGGTGCAGGTGGTAATTTTGTAGTCTTGCTAACTTCTTATGATGGTTAATATGAGGGACAGTGAGTCATTAGATGATGCACAATTGGATGAGCCTTTAGGGCGAGTGTCGATACTCTCTTATGGCTCTGGGCATATGCTCAATGACATCACATCATCTTGTTGGTTTACCTATTTGCTGGTGTTCTTGACGGATCTGGGACTTAGTCCAGGGTATGTGGTTTCTGGGTTACTTTTTTTTCTCCTATTGTAATGCATATGGTTATATTCTGTTCTCTAGCATGTTGCTAAATCATGTGAAATTGGAGGCATTTATGCACTCACTTTACCTTTAACTCTATTTACTCTGCTGCAAGAGGAATTTTACCTCTGCTATGCATTAGGAAGTAAGTTCATGTTTAATTCCAAATTGCTATAGAAAATACAAAATATTTTACTGCAATATACTCTAAAATGTCCTTGATAAATAAAAAACTTTAAAGCTTTCAAATGTTTGCACAACTGATCATCAGAATTCTGCTGTCCCTTTTACTACTAGTGCTAGTAATGTTCAGAAAGAAAATAGTGATTTACAATGCTCAAAAACTAGTAAGGCAATGACAACATGTTAGTTACTAAGAAAGTGCCTGCTAATTTTCTGATCCATGACATGTCCTAGAGTCTGCTGAAAATCTTGAGTTGTCAAATGCGATCATGTTTGCTTATCCAGGTTTTGACAAATATTGAGATGCTGACAGCTTGGAAGTAAAAGCTTCAGGATTATTTCAGAAACTTTAATTTATAATTCACCTTTTGCAGCGATGCTGCTACTGTCATGCTTTCTGGACAATTGGCGGATGGCTTCACAACAATCTTTGTTGGGGAATTGGTATGAGCCAAGAAATGACATTATTCATTTATTAGAAGCTGCAATAAAACAGCATTTTAGTCACAACAAGCTAGATTCACTTTAGTATTTACTGTCTATAATTCTGGGGGTTGATATATGAAGTTATGAACATACCATTTCTGTTCCAGATGGATCGCTTTGGGCATTTCAAATTGTGGCATGCAGGAGGGTCTATTTTAGTGGCAATTTCCTTCTCGTCTGTTTTTGGTAGCTGTGTTCCTTGCAAGCTTATGGGAACTGATTCATCTACTTTGGAGACTGTTGGATACAGCACATTTGCCGCTATTTTTAATGTTGGTTGGGCAGTTACTCAAGTCGCTCACATGTATTAGCTTTTTCTTTGCCTATTTTTTCTCCATGATTTTCTATAGTTTCAGCATTACATTTATGTATGTCTTTTATATGCTTCTAAGGTCTATGGTAAACTGCATGTCATCAAATCCAAGTAGCCGGGTTTCACTTGTAAGCTGTCGTAATGCCTTCACAATGGTTAGAAAACTCTACTGGATCATTCATTCTACCATGTCCAAATAACAGAGTAATTGCATCTGATGTTCTTAATTTTCATGTTTTTGCTAGGTTGCAAATCTTAGCCTGTATGGCATTGCTTTGTTGATATTTACTCTATTGCAGTCAGTGAACGTACTAGTTCAGGTACTCTCTTGTATTAACTAATTTGTATTGCTATGTTTCTGATATTCTTATTTTCATTATTATTTTTTTAATACTTTGCCAGTATCGTTGGATTGCCTATGTGTCCATTTCCGTCGGATCTTGCTTTGTTGTCATCTTCTTGGTTGGGACTAAAGAACCAGGGTAAGATGGAAACCTTCATAGTTAACATTCTTTTGGAAGAATTATCGACTTCCCCTGGGTTTTTCATCTTCTTTTTTTTTCTTATGTTGTTGTTAAACAAAAGATCAATTCGGCACTGCGTGGATAAGAGTCTTTCCAGAATTTCATGGGCCTACTGGTTCAAGAAAGTATTGTACTACCAAGTTGCTCTAGTCTATACTCTGACTAGATTGGTGACCAATGTTTCACAGGTACCTTGTAATCTTTTGCTCTGTGATATAGGGATGAAACTATCTCTTCTTTTGGGAACTTCTAAACGCTTTTGTACTTTTCTGTTTGCTCTTGTTGATTTATGTTATGTGCTCCTTTTCGGCCCTAACATTATTCTACCAGCTGTGGCAGAGGGTATCTCACTAACTCCAGTAGGTTAACATACTCTACTCAAAAGTAAACTTTCCTGTTTTACCGTAAAAGTTACCAGAATACCAAGGCATGCCAGTACATAGCACAATATATTATTTTGTGGCTCTGAGAGTGTTTTGCAGACACATAGCAAGCTTTAGAATATTTATGGGCATAGTGCCTTTTCTCTTTGTGCTGGTAGATGTCTCATGTTAGGAGCATATCCCTATCTCACTTTAAGTTTTTCCTTAGCTTTTTCTTTGCTTTTATATTGAACATGGATTCTATAGTTGGTTGCTGTTTCTCTTAAGGGCACATGCTACACACAAGGTGGTTAGGCATGAGTGCTTAAAAGAGAATGTTGTCACATCATTAAGCACATGTACAAAAGTTAATCCCTCAAATGCTAGTTCTTAAGTGGGATTAACTACGTTATTAGCACACCTTAAGCATCCCAAGTGAGCTTAAGCATCGTATCCAGTTTATAAGAACCTGCATGGATGGATTATGATATGGCAAAAAAAAAAAAAAACTGATTTCTTAGATAAGCTCCTCCAGTAGTCCACTGCACGTGCCTTTATAGAACCTTGGCTTGCTCAACATAGCATAAATTGTTATATCTGTCTTCAGTTTCATGTGCTAATGAGAAAGTATACATATAGGTTCATGTTCATTTTTTCCTCTGGTGTTAAATGTTATATATCTCAAAACTACTTATTCATTTCTGTATTCTTAGGAAATATCTTGTGCGTTCAACGGAAAAAAATACACTATTATGTTTAAAAATACTTATAGATTTATAACATATGAAAAGAATGCTTGAGATAACCATCGAATTTTTTTATATACATCAATAATATTTGTAGCATATATCCATCAGAAAAGGGATAATGAATGTGTTAGAGCGCTAAGAAAAAAGAGAATGCTTGTGGCAACAATTATTATTAAATCTTCCACAGACTGCAGTTGACTTATCCGGGCAAGCCTCGGCCGGGGAAGAGTCCGCCCGCCTGGGAGCCGCCGACGAGGGAGCCGCAGCTGCGCATCTAGCAATGTAGGGCAGATGCGCGTTAGAGGAACAGCCGGAGCTCGTCGAAGCTGGCAAGCTGCGCATCTCCCCTGCTCTCTCCTGCCTTCGAGGCCAGCGCGAGCAGCACGCGTCCGGAGTCGCGGAAGCGGGCGGGGCCTCCTCCCGGCGGTCGGTCTGCGGAGGAGCAGGTGCATCCCTCCTCACGGCAGCTGCGTGATCTGCACGGCGACAAGGATGCGGAGCTTCTCCCTGGCGCGTCGTGGGCGAGCGGACGCGCGGACGTTGGGTAGAAACAGTCCGCCGCGGCCACAGCCTTTGGCCTTGGTATAGTTCGGGTACGTACTCACGTACGGGAAGGAACCGAACACAGCAAGGCAGACGGATTTTCTGGTCAAGAAATTTTCTCTCTTTATTAGTAGGTATAGATAAATGTAAATATATACATTTATTTCAACAAGGTAGTATTATTGTGTTAAAATGTACCAATTTCGGATGATCCTAGATAAAGTGAATTCTTGTTATACATTGTAGTTTATTCATATTTTGAAGCCATGAATATAACTAGATTACCATTTATGTTTCTTGGACAAATTAACAAGCTTATTTTGTCCATTATCACAAAGGTCTGGTGTACATAGAATTGCATTACCTTTATTTTTAGTAGATTTGGACTATAAGACTTGTCATTTTGCTTGGAGTTTCAACCAACCAGTCAGTGATAACATCTCATTTATCTGAACAGGCATTTCTTGCTTTCTATGTAATAAATGAGTTAGAAATGAATCAATCCTCCAAAGCATTGGTAAGTCCTTTCCATTTGTTTTGACTCTTGCATTTTGTTTGTCTTTATCATTTGATATATCCTTGTGAATGTGTACTCAACCGATGGACATTCTACTGTAGAAATTATAAATGATTGAACAAACGAGTGATTTATTATATTTAGTGTAACTTATTATCAACGAGTTAAGAACCTCTCGAATCCTCAGAAGCTTCTGAACTTAAGCCTTTTCTGAAATTAAGATTGCTTTCTATGAACTCTAGTATATTTGGTGGTCAATCCAGATAATCTGATGTCTAATAGTCAAAATCATTTGAATATTGAAACATATGTTAAGTAAAATGGTTTTTTATTCATCCTCAGTGAAGACAGAATCACATTTTTAATGATTTGTATCAGTTAGAATTAGTAGTTTGTCCCATTTACATAAAGTTTTTCCCTGGATTAATTTATCTTTTATGTTCCTTTTCAGGTACCTGCTATTATCTACATCTGCAGTTTGGTAGTATCTGTAATATTACAGGTCAGACTATTTGATATAAGATCTAATTTGTCTAATTTAATACTTTGTTACTCAATTCAATTACTTTCAAAACTGTTTATAGGAGACTAGATGGTCAAGTTGGCGTCTTAAGCTTTACTTTTCAGCTGGAGCAGTGCTTTGGATATTGTCAGGTCTTGGAATTGTTTTTCTACCGAGCAGAATGCACAACCTCATGTATGTCATTTCAATCATAATAGGAGCTGCGAATGCACTTATGACAGTAAGTATACTATAACCTCTATTAACACCTGTACTTGAAGAGATGATAAAAAATAGGAGATAAGATTTATTATAGTATGGTAACTAAATTTTATACGATGTAGCTAATTTGATAATACACACATTTGAAGAAAAAATATACCTGTAGGAAGGTATATTATCAAATTATCATGTCATAGTGGTATGCTCTTATTCTGGCCCACCGTTCATGTATAGTATAGTTGTTAGCTTGCTAATGTATCTCAGTATATGGTATGCTGGCTCTTAAATTTCAATCCTGACCTTCAGGACTATCTGGTTTAGCAAATTTGTCCTTGCTGTTCAGTTCTGTTATATACCTTGGTGAGATGTTATATATCAGATCTGTTATATATCTTAGTGTGTCGTCAACTCATCATGTTCTATTCTATCCTAACCTTCTGACTTATGTTTGTGTGAAAACTAGATTAAGAATTGACTCTTGGTTGTCTTGTTGAGCGTCCTATGGTGTGTATGTTCTAATGGCTGTGCACCATTGGTGTGTTCCTGGTGTGTGCTGTGGGTATGCATGTGGTGTTATGAACCTGGGTATTTTTCTCTCTCTTTAATGAAATGCACGCTTCTTTTGTGTGTTCGAGAGAAAAAGAACCATTTCTTGAACTCAACATGCCATGTTATGATGAGATAAATTTTGTTTAGGTACTCCATCCGTTCCAAATTATAAGTTGCTTTGTATGTCTAGATACATAACTAAATGGATAAACCAAAAAAGTCAAAATTACTTGTAATTTGGAGCGGAGGGAGTATGTCTTAGTTTATTTGTTGCTGTGTTACTGTTAACATTTTTTTTATTTGATGCTGTGTTACTGTTAACATTTTTTTTTTTGTGACTTGTGTTACTGTTAACATTGTGCTGCAACACTTGTGAGCAACCTGTACATATCTGCATATGTTAAACTCCTTACTATGATCATTTTATTTGCCCTTTTTAATTTAAATGTTATGGGTATCCTGTTTAGTTTCAGCTGAGATTTCATTTGAACATATTTTAGTGTATGCTCTTGTGATGCTACGGGAGTTCACTTAGATAATTTTATCATTCCTGTGCTTTCGTTGATACCAGGTGACAAGTATTAGCATGGAAGGTGTTTTAGTAGGAGAAGATCTAAATGGTTGTGCTTTTTGTGTATGGCTCATTAAGTTTTGTTGACAAAGTTTCATGTGGAGTAGCTCTGTATGTTCTTGAGTCCTATCAAGGTAATTACTGCCACTATCTTAATACTGGCACATCATCATAAGCAAAATTAACTTTGTAATCTTCGAGTAAAAGTTTTGATGAGGTTGGGATTTCGCATGGCAGGAAGTACAAAGACCAGTTCAAATTTAGGGACAGCATTTGGCTATTCAGTTACAAGACTTGGCTTGGGCTTAGTTCCAGCTGTCTGTTCACTGCTTTCAGCAATAGTAACTTATACCATGGACCTCCCTGATACTCGGCGGAGACCTTTGGTGGAGCCCCTTCTAGCATAACTTCACTGTTACAGTTTCACAGTGAACATTTACAGTTATTGCTCGATAGAATGACACTGCTGTTGGAGCCTGAAGATACTAACGACATTATAGGCAAAGGAGGAATCGGTACCTGGTCAATTCGTTTTGACCCCATATATATAGTCTGAATAAATTATGATGGGAAAGAATGTACTTAGAAATGTTTGGAGTAGGGATTAGAAGTAGCATAGGGGCAAGAAGGTTAACATTGATCGTACACATTCTGCAATCCAATGTAATTAACATTGATCATACTGCGCTTTACAAGTCATTCTGCAATCCAATGTAAATATAACTTAGCTTCATTGTCAAGGACAACGCATCGCTTGTACGGTAATTCTTTGTGACAGCGGCAAAACTGCCAACTAGGCAATTGGCAAGATAAAGAATGTTTCTGGTCCTTGTTGTACAGGACTGTAATTTCATTGTAAATATTCGCAGGGTGTACATATAGCATCATGATTCAAAGGAAACATTTATTTATATTGATGGATGTAATGTCGCCTATGCTCATATAAATTATTTTGATATTCGGGAGTGTCGGGTTCGGCTAGATTGGACCGGCCGACACGTGAATTGAGGGAGATTGGAGGAGAGGGAGGCGGCGATGGTGGTGGTGACGGCGTGGGGCGGCGGTGGTGGCCGCGCCGCCGCTGAGGCGGCGCTGACCGGGGGCCCGACGCGGCGCGTGCGGAGGCGTGGCGGGCGGCTGCGGGCGAGGGGGCGGGGCGCGCGTGGGGGAGGGGACGGGGGAAGACGGGATAAAAATTCTTTATTTGCTTGTTGCCCGTGAAAGACATGAGGACTTTACTTATATAGCCCGGCTATTAGGACATGTATCTCAAGCAATCTCTAAAGGTTTCCTTATAGATTGGAATACCTTTTACAAGCATATCCTATTTATTTATTTCCTAATAAGGGTCTCCCTTATAGATGAGATAGCCCCTTGCACATCAAAACACCTAAAGATAATCCTAGATATTTTCCTCCTTTATCTCCGAATTAGTTGTCGAAGAATCCGCGGAAGGGAGGGACGGCGGGGGCGGCGGCTTGGGAGGGGGAGGGGGCGGCGCCTTGGGCCCTCTGGGCCATATCCTCTTGGGCCATATTTCTTGGGTCATGACATCTCCCCCTCAGGCGCCTCGCTCGCTGGATGAAAGTCCATTCGGTCGTTTTTGGGTGGAGATCGGGCGCCCCTCGAGCGATGAGCTCAACTGTAGCATGAGTCCCCCGCCGGGTTCCCGAGGATCATGTTCTCCCCTGGTTCGCTTGGGATCGAACTCCGAGGAGATAGTGAAGGTTGCCGATGTAGCCGTGGTAGATGTAGCGGTGAACTGCACGTCCCCTGGCTGTGAAGGCTGTCGACGACGGGCCGCCCGGTAGGAGCTCCCTTGGAATGCCCACATCAAGGTGGCGATGCACCATGTCGCGGGGAGGGCTCTTCGGGAACAAGAAAACGCTCATTGGGTGGAGCGTTGATTTAAGAGCGGCGAGGAGGCGCGGATAGTGATTTCGCGGCGAGTAGGAGGAGTGGCGGCCAAGTTCAACATCGTACCGTACATGGAGGAACCGACGTCGAGCAGAGAGGGCGCTGGTGGACACCCCTCTGCGCATCATAGGCCGATGTGGACGTTGTCGACGAGGTGAGGGAAGAGGCGATCCATGCCGTCGAGGAAGGCGACCACTGGCCGGGCCGACGTGGTGGCGCCGCGCCATATGCCGCCCAAGAGGATGGCGGTCGGTGCGCTGAAGTTGGCTCCGTCGTGTAGGCTCCCAAAGGCGTGGAAGTTCGCCCCTGCGAACTCCGCCCTGGGCAAGGCCTCCAGTAAGTCCGGCAGTAGTGGAGGAGGCCGGAAGGTAGAAGCGGCCGTCGAAGAGGAGGAGACCGTCTTCGGTGTCCATCTTTGGAGCAGCGTCGCCCGTGGTGACGTCGAGGGCGATGCGGCGTGAGGTGCTGATCCTAATGTAGCCTGGCGTGGGCCGGACGAAGACTCCGACGGATGTGTCGTAGAGGTCCAAGGCGGTCGCGTGCCTCGAACGTATCCCAAGCCGAGTCGCAGGCATACGGATGCCTGCGAAGATGCCCGACTGAGGAGGCCGGGGGAGGGGCGCGCCCTACGGCGGGGGTGGAGCGGAAGTGAGCGTGCCGGGGCGACCCTCACGGTAGTGCGCAGCTGGAGTGGGTCGCGAAGTCCCACGCCACGCGTCGGGCTTGCGACCAAGGCATGCCAAGGATGACGTCGACGTCCTCGCCCAGTGGCATGGCGTAGGCTGTCGATGTCGAAGATGTCCGGCGTCGAGGCGTAGTGGCGCGTCGAAGGTGGCGGCGTGGCATGTAGACGTGGGCGCGGTGCCGGTGGTGATCAGCACACGCACCGGCCGAGTGGGAGAGCTGCCGGTCACCACGCGGGGTCGATGTAGTTGTGCGTTGTTGCTCGAGTCGACGATGATGTTGGCCTTCGTACCACGAGATCATGCCGACGAGGTAGAGAGAATGAGCACCACGTACCACGGGGGAGTCGGGGTCCCGGTGAGGACCTTCCGGATCGGGCGCTCCTCTTTGACGTCCGCTAGTGGGGGCGTTTGTCGTGTCGTCGGTGTAGTCGTTGAAGATCGTGGATGTCGAAGAGATGCTTGCACTTGTGACCCCTTGAGAACGGCTCGTCACGGTTGAAGCGAGTCCGGCCTTGCGTCGTTCCGTCATCTCCTCTAGTGTCGGCCGTTTGATCGGCCGAGTCGTTGTGGCCGACGGGGGGCGCGGGGGGCGGCCGGAGGGGCCGGGGCGGGGGGGCCCCGCCCTTCGCTGTCTTTGGCTTCTTTGGTGTTGTAGAGGATGGCGGGCGTCGCTCGACGCCTGGCGAGACATGGCTGCCTCCATGTCCTTGGGGTTCTGCATCTCGATGTCCGTCTTGAGCGGTTCGCCCAAGCTTCTTTGTGTAGATGTTGACTGCTTGGCTGGTCGTCGAGGTTGCTGCACGCACCACGTGTGCAGGAACTGCTCGGTGTACTCATCGGTATGCGTCTACCTCGGTGATGCCGGCTCACCCGGCGGATTGCGCCGTTCATTTGGGCGGCGCTCGTTGACATATTGAGCAAAGCTTGCCCAATACGCCACCGGTTTCTCTGGGACGACCTCATGTACCATTCTTTGTGCTCCTCTGTGAGATGATAGGAAGCATACCGGACTTGCTCTGTGGGCGGCGTACCTTGTCCCACGAAGAATTGCTCGCGGCGGTTGATCCATGGAAGGGGATCGTCCTTGCCATCATAGGTAGGGAAGGACGGCTTGTGCGGCGGGGGAGCGAGACCTGGGAAGGTGTCGGCCAGGAGGAAGGAGGGGGCGGCGCATGCGCCCTGCCGATGGCGTGCCTGTTGATGCGACCTTCGGCCTCAAGTAGCCCTTCATCGGGTTCTCGGATCATTTCCGTTACGATTGTCACGGTTACGCTTGCCATCGGTCCGCTTCTTGATGAAGTCGCGGGCTGCCGTCTCAACATCGCCCTCATCTCGATCTCGGCGTCATGGAGTTGTTGACGGTGTTTGAGCGTTCTTTGGGTCGTCGCTGAGATGATGGCGAGCCTATCATCGATCTTGTCCATCTGGCGTTCATCTTGGCGAACTTCGTCGCGAAGTTCCTCAGCAGCTTCTTGGATTCGGCGTCCATGGTGGTGGGTGGATCGTAGTGGTCTCCGGATACCCATTTGTCGAGGTTCAGCTAGATTGGACCGGAGGCCGACCGTGAATTGAGGGAGGTGGAGGAGAGGGAGGCGGCGATGGTGGTGGTGACGGCGTGGGGGCGGCGGCGGTGGCCGGCCGGCCGCGGAGGCGGCGCTGGCCGGGGGCGCTTGCGGCGTCTTGCGGTCGCGTGGCGGCGGCGGCTGCGGGCGGGGCGGGGGTGCGCGTGGGGAGGGGGGAAGCAGGAAGATGGGATAAAAATTCTTTATTTGCTTGTTGCCCCCGAAAAGATTACAGACCCTTACTTATATATAGCCCGGCTATTGGGACTTGTATCTCAAGCAATCTCTCTAAAGATTTCCTTATAGATTGGAATACCTTTTACAAGCATATCCTATTTATTTATTTTCTAATAAGGGTCTCCCTTATAGATGAGATAGCTCCTTGCACACCAAAACACCTAAAGATAATCCTAGATATTTTCCTCCTTTATCTCGAATTAGTTGCCGAAGAATCCGCGGAAGGGAGGGGACGGCGGGGGTGCGCCTTGTAGCGAGCCCAGGGGGGGGCCCCTGGCGCCTTTGGGCCAGTCGGGCCTGTCCTCCTGGCCCTATTCTTGGGGTCATGACAAGGAGGCATGTTAATAGTTCAGCATTGATACAGACATTATATGGAAGCTAACTGCCCTATTTTTGTGACGTCATGGACATGAAATTCTTCCAAGAACATGTCTACTTGTCATCTGTCACCTTTCCAACCCTATCACATCACACTCAGTGACAAAGTTTATGGGGTTAATGGTGAACTCCCTCTTCAATTGCAAGAGCAAGTAGGTATGCATTTTCTTCGAAATTCCATCTCCAGGTTATGTGTGCTGAGCAACGGATAATTCTTTTGAATCCATGTTACTGCGGTGAGGGCTTCCTACCAAGAGGAAGAGAAGAGGAAGATTGACACGCGGCGCCATGGTGACGAGGACAAGCCCAATATGTACATACTCTGTAGGACCAATAAGGGACGAGGCATGCCTCTAATCCTTCCCAGTAAGGGCAAAGTCGTCGAATGATCCACTGAGATGTGCTGAGGTACACCTTTTAAGTAAAAAATGTATATAAATATAGGTCTAGATATAAAACTGAATACAGATATAGATATAGATATAGATATAGACATGAATATAGATTAGATAGATAGATAGATAACTAGATATACAGATATAGATATATAGAATTGTTTAACTAGAAGGACATCACACACATGCATACTCTTGTATCGATTTGATCAAAATCCACAAAGATAAAGAATGAACCTAATAAACTTTTAAAATATTAAATTGAATTATAAGATGATGGAACAACAAACAAATATATTTTTTTTTGATGCCTTGTATTCTTGATATCTTGATAGATTAAATGCACTTAGTTTAAATGACTTGTATAACTTGCATGAAGAGATTAAAAATTAAGGGAGAGGGATAGGCAGCATTTAGTAGAGATGATGTGGATAGCTTGCATGCTAAGTTTGAAGATTAGTGAAGGATGGTATAACATTTAATAGGGGTGATGTAGATATCTTGTATGTTGAGATAGAAAAATAATAAAGTTGACTTTGCTTGTCAAAAAAAAAAAAGTTGACTTTTATAAGATATAAAGATATAGATTAGCGGCACTATGGACTTTTTTCTTCCTACTTAATAATTTGCCATAAAGTGCTTATGTGGAGTATACTCCCTCCGTCCTAAAAAAAAGATGCTTAAGGCTTTGTGCAAGTTAAATTTTCTTAAGTTTAACTAGATTCATATAATATATTACAACTTAATATCTTTAAATAAGTTTATTTGTTATAAAAATATTCAAAGATTAATCTAATGATACTTATTGTGCATCATAAATATTAGTAATTTCTTGTATATATATTTGGTCAAATTTAGAAATGTTTGACTTTTTTGGGAGTGATAATAACTCTTTGTGGGACAGTGGAGTAGTTGTTTTGTTTATGTCTTTTTCTCCCTCTCTTGTTGAGATAATCCTGTTTCGGTGAAACCAATTTGTTTTGTACTAAGATAAGAAAAAGGTAAAACGATTGGAATCTTTGGGAAGAAAATTAACATAGGTGTAATTATAGATTTAATCGTGTATCCTAAGCTGGACCCTAATGGTACTAGCTACCATATATTAGTGGTGATGCTGTGATCAGTGTATCCATTTTCCATGTAATAAATTGTTTGACGAATCCAAAATCACATGATAGGAATTAGGAATCATTAAAACTACACGTGCAAACACTAAAAAAACTGTACACTAGCTCCAAAAAAAAAAAAAAAAAAGTACACTAGCTGTTTGTTCAAAGCCAAGCGCCTATAAAAGAGGAGGCCAGGCTGCAAAGACCCAGGAACTTACGCTACAAACCTGTGCAAAATGGCTCCAGCGACTGTCTTGCTCACGGTCCTTCTGCTGGCATCTCTTGTCTTTGCTGGTACGTCGGCTTGTATGGCAGCCGCATCCTCCATGCATTTTTTTTTCTTCTCCATAGATATAAGCTCATCTTTCTTTCTTTTGAAATGGTAATATGGTATATAAGCTCAACTTATGTGTTCAACATTTTCTCTCTTAATACAAATGTGACAAAGCTTTTATGTGATTGAGAAAAAACTAACTTATATGTTCAACGAGGTCAACCTGTATACAATTTGACTAGCGATACGTGAAGAGTTATATGCTACAGATTAGCTAGTTTGATATTAAATACGTTCCAAATTGTAGTTCGTTTGACTTTTTCAATCCTAAGTTTGACCACTCGTTTTATTCAAATATTTGTGCAAAATATCACAGCTTTTGTTGTGGCATGCTTTATTAACCAAAGGTTCTTAAGAATGACATAAATTTGACTATGTTTGCACAATTTTTTTTTAATAAGACGAGTGGTTAAACTTAATGGTTGAAAAAAGTCAAAGCAATTATAATTTGGAACTAAAAATATATTGAAGTTCTGTTACCAGCCTATATATTAAATTTTAGATGTCGCTGGTCAAAGCTAAAATATTTAAATTAATTAACACAGATTTTGATCTCCTTGTATTTTTTTTCTGTATCCGAGTATAAGTGCTAGAGGTCTTAATAATAAATTCTAAAATCTACACGGATTTGTATTTGTTGTTTCCGAATGGCTTTTTGTCCATGTGTCTGTCGATGGTCTCAGCCGGTTCATTTGAACAACACAGGTCACGTGAAAAGCGAGCGTCTGGGCGGAAGAGAGCAGCAGGAGCCTCCTCCCCTCGTCGCCGGCGGAGCGTTCCCAGATAGCCAATGCGACGAGACGCGTCTGTACAGAGGGCCGTGCGTGGAGATGCTCTGCGCGGCCGCTTGCCTGGTGCAGCAGATGCGCCATGGCGGACACTGCAGGGGAAACCTCATCAAGGGCCACTGCTACTGCTTCTCGTGCTCCTAATTAATAAGCGTGTAATGGAACGTTCCTTCGTGCCGGCCGCGAAAATACGTACAGAGATGATGCGATGGAATAAGAATAATTAATAACCATAGATGGACCTTGCTTGTAGCTCATCTTGCTCCTGAACACGACCTTGTAGTGTAGCTCCTCTCCTCTTCTCCTTCCGCTGGTCGAACTCTAGCGTCCTTGGCGTCACGGTCACAGGCTCACCGCCACCAGGTGGTCTGGCGCCACGAGCCTCGCGGCGTAGGCCTCCCTCCGACACGTTCGTCACGGTGCGAGCGTCAGCACGCGGACGTTGGCTGTCCACATCCACGGGCGTGGACCTATCGGCTTTCCACGGGCCAATAGGACCTATCGGCCTTCCACGGACCGATAGGATCCTTATGCACCACAGAGCGGCGGGTGTGTGTGGCTGTCGAGCATCACCGCAGTCCGGCGGTCGTCATGAGCGGCCGGCGTCCAGTAGGCGGTTCCTGTGCCAGAGCAGCGCCACGACGCCCGCGCGCGATGTGCGGGCACGCCAGAGGTGTCGGACATGACGTCGAATGATGTTCGCAGTTGGCGCCACCACGGTTGGGCTCGTGTGCAAGAAGGACACCACCATCGGGACACGGTTCTCGCTAGACTAGATACAAGAAAAAGGCTCAACTTTGAAAATAAGGAGGTGTCAAGCTTCAAACCCGGGTCGGACGGGAGAGTCCCCGAGCACATTACTCTAACCGGTCACACAACGAAAAGCTTGGCATTAAATATGACAAAAGTATTTATTATATATTTCTAATGTAGATAATTAAATTATATATGACATAAAAAATTGATGTGATGTTAGGGGGATGGCCCTGTCAGCCCCTTTGGCTCCGCCAGTGTCGCTGGTGACCGTATGTGAGGGTGTGGCAGCTGCGGCAGGTGTTACAGGTCGATGGCACCGGTGTCTTGTTCGGCGTTCACTTGAACTTAGCTCGCATTGTGATGGTATTCAGTACCACCAATAATAATCTTTTTTATTGACAGTATACTTGATCTGTGAATCTAATTTTAGAGAGAAGATGTGTATAGCACTGAGCTCGGTTCTATAGCCGCACCCACACAAATAAAAAAAAAAAGAGATAGGCGCATCATCTTCCCCTTCCCAATCTGCCTTCACTTTTGCTTCGCACGGCCGTATTCGCGGCAGCGCATCTTGCGGCGGCGCCCTCTCTGCCCCTACTCGTATGGCAGCCGCGCAAGACCGCCCCTACCCTATCGGTGACGGCGCCCTCCCCGCCCCTCCCCATCCGGCAGTAGCACGGCTATTCCCCGTTGGCGACGACGCATCTCGCAGCGGCACCCTGCTCCGCCCCTCCCGGTCCGCCCGGTAGCGCGGCTCTGCCTCCCCCGTCGGCGGACGGCGCATCCCTGCGCCGCCTCTCCCCGTCCGGCGGCGCGGCCCCCCCCCCCCTGTCCGCGTGCAACGTCTCCCCTCCCCACCGGTGAGTGCGGCGCGGGAGTATCAACTGTCAACCGAAATGGAGAGAGAAGTTTCACTCGGACCGGGTTCGATAGGAAGACCTCGGGTCTTCATCGATCCATGGTCACGCATACACGAGCACGATAGGTGCATTTAATGTATCGAACCCCTTCGCACTCCAAAGACTGCGGGTGCTCTAATAATTATCGGTGGACAACAAAATCACACAAAATTTCGTATTTTAATTTTACATTCTTCTCCACTACGAAAGTATCTCCAAAATATGAAGCTGATAGGTTTTAAGATTCATGGGTCACCACATGCATCTTGTTGTCGATAAATATGGTCAAGTTCCCCTTTGAGCGAACCCTAATGAATAATTTCTTGTTTCCTGCCTATGGACATGGTTGTCTAGTCTACCATGAGAAGAATATCGGTGCGTGGTTAAATCGTCAAATATTAGATAAACTAGTTAAAGGCCCGCGGCGTTGCTACGGAATAACTACATTTTATATAAAAGCATGGATTGCATGATAAGATAACAATACTATAATTAAACAATAATATTAAAGTGACCTTTAGTCCAAACAAGTTTTGTGAAAGTAACAATATTAATCATGGATTTTTTGCGGGTTTGTAAACTCTATTTCATCGATCGCGTGAAGACGGCGGATTGGGTGCACCGGTTCAGGTGGCGTAGAGTCGAGGATGGCGCAGGGCGTCGCCTACGCAGAGTGGTGTCGACGATGTGGTGTCGCACGAGCGCGAAGACGACGGGCGCGACGTCGCTCTTCAACGAGGACTACGGGCGAGCAGCGACGCGTGGTGTCGCACGACCGCGAAGACGACGGCGCAGCGTCGCTCTTCGACGAGGACTCGACGGAACAGCGATGTTGGTGTGTCGGGCGGCAATGTTCAACATGGACGGCGAGGAATGAACGACGGGCGGCGTTGATCGCGTGAAGATGACGGCGGCGACAATCGCCGCGAAGACTATGGCCTGGGTGCACATCTCAGGTGGGCGTGGAGGCGAGGACGCTAAGGAGGTCGACGGCGTGGCGTCGCACGAGTTGGAGCGGGGGGCCGGTGGAGCGGCGTCACTCTACGGCGAGGTCGATGGAGTAGTCCTCGTCTGGAGCGCAGCCAAGATCTTGGAAAATTGCATGACATGGTTTCCTTTTTATCCATTCGTGGTAACGCACGTATGAATGACTTTCCCTTGTTTCTCCTCTAATTGCATGATATTGTTTCCTGTTTTATCCGTCTCCGTTGTCACATGCATGAGTTTCCTTTTTTTTCTCCGTCTTTGGTGTCGCACGCATGAAATTGTTTCCTTTTTTTCCGTCCGCGGTGTCGCACGGAGGGGGTTGGGCAGACTCAAAACGAATGTCGCACCAAAAAAAAAAAAATGTCTCCTCTTTGTTAGCTTCATACCCGTGCGTTGCTACGGGACAACAAAACTTTTTGTACTAAAAACACACAGGTCACACAAAAAAGATAATACTATGAAATTAAATAACAAACATTAAGAGGCATTTAATCCAAAGAGCGAATGAAAATACCTTCCGATTTAAAAACAAAACTATGTTGTTTTATTGAATGTTTGAATGATGATAAGCAAACATGGATCAATTTACTGAACATGTCAATTTCTTAACATCACTAAATTTCTCAACGCGTGGGCATTTTCAAGTTCCTGAGTTCGTAACTGTATAGAGTACAGTAGCAACTCAAACATTCAGTTCCTGGCACCATTACCAGGAACAATGCCAAGACGATGGAATGGTGCCAAGGCTAATGGTGCCAAGGCTGATGGTGGAGTTAGAGGCAAGTGCCATGCTTCAGTTGGCCGACACATGAAAATCGCATGGCAGGGTTTGGGTTATTGCCTTCGAACCATGAAGTATGGAGAGTAAAGAGACTAACTATTTGGAGCTGACATTATCTAAAATGAAGGATACATAAGGCTAAATTAATAAAGGCTAATTGCAATGTAGGCCAATTGTGAAATATTTGTCAACAATAAAAGGTTTGGGATGCAGTGAAGCAAATAAGATCGCGCATACATTCAGTTTGCAAAGTCAAGTCACAGCTTGAGTGATATTTTCAGGCAAGTCACAGCTTGCACAGTGACAATTTTCAAGAAAATAAGAAGCTACATGATACATGGAAGCCACCTGCTCCCGTGCAGGCACCGGCACCGCCACTGGAAGTGGAACCACCTGCAGGCACCCAAGACCCCGTCGTCTCTGCGTGTTGTCCCAAGTCCGAAGGAGGAAGCAGATGGCTGGGGAGGCAGCAGGGAAGATGGCTGAGGACAGGAAGAAGGAGATGGTGCAGGACATGTAGATAAACAAAATGATACAAAGCTGACATAGCAACCTTTGTTCAGCAAAGGAACCCAATTGAAGCTATTTAGAGATAAATAAAATGATATAAACCAGACATAGAAACTACCTTTGGAAATATTTTTACCAAAGCAACCCCTACCCTACTGAAATTATTACTGCATTTCATTCAGACAAACATACCAAAAGATACATCTGCAATTTTATTCATAGCCTAAACATGACACCTGAAAGGACTGGAGCAAAACACAAACACACCCAACAAGAACTAAAGAAACATGGTTGCTGGGTAAATACAAATTGGAAGGAGAATCATATTGGAGGGAAACATATTGGAACAACAAGAATGACAGTTCGGGTTGCGTGGACGCACGGACGGGGCGGCAGTCGAGGTGGCGGCACGACAGACGGCGTCGAGGCGGTGGCGCTGCGAGACGGGGCGGCCCCTGCATTCCACCACAAGCACCTTCTGTCTAGTCCTCTACCACATAAGCATCACAACTTTCTGAGAAAAGCAAATCTCAGCCAACAAAAGATTATACTCAGGAGGAATTTAATCTCTGCCACAGAAAGCACAAAAATAAGAACACTTTTTCAAGATGAAACAAATGTTTAGAACCATCTTAAGAAGGCATACCGACTCCAACTCCCCACAGCTACTCACATTTGATGCTCCAACCCATCCATCATGCTCTTGTTACTATTCTAGCTGCTGGCCCTATCTTGCTTCTTGCCAATTTGTGAGGTTGATAATAAAACCAAAACTATTCAAATCTGGCCATTGTATGTTGCACTATTGGTCCTATTCTGATTTCTGTCATCCACTTACTGTAACTAAATGGTTCAAACAAAGACGCATTTTACACCCAGGCCAACCCAACAAGGCATGAGTGAAACTAAGAGAAGTTCAGAGATATCACGCAGGAAATTAATGAAAGAGTTTCAGAACAGCATATAACATAGATCAAATAAGAAACACAAAGATCATAAAAGCTAAAGGCCATGGGGTTAACTTACTCTTACTATATGGGGCCACCCGGCCACTCGAGTGCACCGACTATGGCAGAGATGCAGGCGTGCTAGCTCTTATAATCTGCAGAACAAAAAGCAGAAAGCACAAAGATATTAAAAAAGTTTACAAACTCCACACATGGTCAGTCAAATTCAGTAGCAACACAATTAAACAAGTCAGGGCAAGTCCATTCCTTCAACCTTGATTATTTCATTCTTGCATATATTTGCAGAGATAGCAACAACATGTTCATGAAATAACCAAGCAAGGCATGGTTTGGTAAATTCAGTAGCCAATTGAGTGTGTCGCCTGAAATATACATAATACACATTCTGCATGTGGACCAAGGAAAAAGTTAAAAGTCACGGTTGGATTAACTATTTACTGGGATGTATACTCCTACGTAGTTCACCTGACGCATCCTTCGATGCTGGTTAGCAATAGCAAGTTGGTGAACAGGAATTGACGCCCAAAGAAAATGGAAAAGAAACACTACACCTATGGTCCTGTCCGGCAAACGCTTAGACTGATGTTCGCCATGTAGATTCTGGCAGACGACGACTCGGTGAGGCCTTGATGCCCGACTCGCGAGGTGTCAAGGTTCGGCGTAGAATACCTCAGCGCGCAAAGAAGAGGAAGTTACCTAGTTGTGCCTCTCGGCGAGCGCGGCGACCTCGAGTCTCCGGCAGTGCGCCATGGCGGCCACGAGGTCCTCCATGGACCGACGGCCGCGCACCGTCTGGACGACCGATGACAAGGTGCGGCAGGCGGGGACAGTTGATCTTGCCTGACGGGTACAGCGAGGCGTCGGGCATCAGAGCGTACTGCGAGAGCGAGAACACGGAGCCACGGACTTGGTGACACCATCGAGCTCCTCCTCAGGCACCGACAAGGCCCCGCTAAGCTTGTTGACGATGCTGCTGCACGGCCGTGCGGTGAGCCGGTGTCGGAGTCAGAGGACCCCGGGTCGGCGGTGCCGTCGAGGCGCGGCGTGGCGGAGCCGGTAGCCTCCATCTCGCGGACAAGAGAGTCAAGATCCCGACCTTCTTCTCCATGACACAGAGGAGAATACGGTGATCCTGCCGGCGCCGCCATTACCCTCCCTCACCACAGCATTGCTCTCATCCCGATGCTGGCCTCCTCCACCCCCAATCTGCCAATATCCTCTACCCCCAATCTGCCAATCATCCCGATGCGGCCTCCTCCACCCCTCCCCAATCCTGATGCGGACGCCAGGACATTGGGCATGGACGTGACGTGCGCATCTGCGGGGCTGGGCGCGGCAAGAGGAAGAGAAGGCGTCGGTGTTTCCGGCGGCAGCGCGTTGACGAGGGGCAGGGTCGCATAGTGTGCGGCGGAGATGGGGGCTTCTAAATTTGTCGCGGGAGGGAGGGGGTCGTGGCTTCCAAATTTGTCGCACGAGGAGGGGGTGGAGCGGACTGCGGAGCGACGAAGGAAGGATCGCACGGGCGAAGTGACGAGCGGATTTTTTTTTTGTTACCGATCGCAGGGGGCTTTCCTATTTTTACCGGTTGTTTCCCTTTTCAACGCACGGGAGGGAGAGGGGTGGGCGGGCCTGATATCGCATGGAGCCAGAGAGACGGTTGAAAATTTTTACCGTACCAAAAAAATGTCCATGTTTTGTTCTTTATACTCCCTCCGTCCACTTTTTGTTTGCCTCTACAGAAGCGTGTTTGTGAGAAAAACACGATTCTCTGAAACAAAAAACAATTGCGAGAGGAGTATGTAGTAAAAAGATAAAAGATAAAGAAGTAAAGATTAGAAAATAAGAACCTAGCCCCGATCACGAAATTTAAGCACATAATCAACGCTCTTCTTATGTATCGAAACTATCGGACCGGCCCCCTATACATAACTAATGGCTCCGCCACTGGTGCTACTGTTTATAAAAACTAGTGGCAATGCACGTGCGGCACGCACGTGTCTAGTAAAAAATAACAGTGCCATTCATATGCCTCTTTAGCATCATTGACGTCTCTAAATCATGTTCATCTACATACTTGTATTAAAAGTTCATCACATATTTCATCGGTCAATGACCCTAGTTCTAGACTCACTTTCCTCACTCTCTTCTTGTACTGAAGACCAATTACTAACTCATCTCAAAATAAGTAATAATTGCTAATTAAACTCAAGATAAATACTTGGAATGTTTATCCCTCCTTTTCAGAAGTGCTTAGCAAGAGCAAATGTCCATGCCTAACAAACTTATTTCTTAAATGCTTCGGCACAAGCAAGCAATAACTAAAATCAAATAATTCTACAGTCTAGGCATAAAGCTCAAACATAGAAATATTAATTACCTATTGACATAATCACCAAAGAGCTTATATAGAAATTTCTCGTTCACTGCTCCATATCCATTCCTAACACAGTACAAGCAAGTTAAAAACTGTAACACCCTAAAATATCACTATGGAAATGACAATGAGACATCACTGAGGGTGTATAATCAGTGAAGTGTTTAAGTACAATCACAAACAGAGCATAGTATACCTTTGATTATTGTTTTTTTCTCTCAAAAACCAAGAGAGGTGGATATCAATATATTATGAATAAAAAAGAAGGAAGAACCCTTACAGAGAATTGATTGCTTCCTTGTGAAGGAAGTAATTAGGAAGTTTGCATACTTCAGATGTTAAACCAGTGTCAACATTCATAATTAAATCTCATCGATTACAGAGAATTGATTGCTTTGTTGTGAAGGAAATAATTAGAAAGTTTGCATACCTTAGATGTAAAACCAGTGTCAGCATCCATAATTAAATCCCATGGATTTGACCTGCAGGCAACTGAACTAATTGCAATTTTGGGCCAGTGTACCTCAAATGCTAAATCAGTATATCCATAGGGCTACCGATAACATTGGCCAATGGCACAGATTTATATAGCCGGTACAGTCATTTATCAAATAATAAAAAGTATTGGATGGTTAGAAAATTTTTATCGCTTATACAATAATACAAATGGTCAGAATATTGAATTGGATGGGCCAGGTTACAGAGAATATAAGGATGTATAATGTATAAAGTTTCACTCACATACTAAAGTACTCTGAACCTGAAAGAGTGTACAACACAAACTCACCTAATTCAAGAATTTGTTTCTTCAAGACCATTGCTCCGCTTACAATTTCTTTATCAGAGACTTCTCAATGCCTTGAATTATTGTGGGAAACAATATGCTTTTTATTGTATTATTCTGCTCGCAGCAAAATGGAAGGAACAGACACTGCCCATGAAGGGATCAAACCAAGGTGTTCCAGAACTTGCATAATTTGAAGTACTGGAGTTGTAGCAATATCCTACTCCTGGATCTGAATGGCCACTGGGAAATAAACAATTGAAACCCAGAGTTCTATTCTCTCTGATACTATAATATGAGAAGCTATTTAATCTAGAAAAATGTCTATGAAAATATTTATATGGATTATGGACTGCATCCCATATTGCTTTTGTCCCTTTTAATCTACAATTGTACACATGCATATTAAATGAGCAATATATCAATAAAAGAATTACAGCGCGTCCAGTTGTTCGGATGGTTAGATAATTTATTGCTTATACAATAATACAAATGGTCAGAATATTGAATTGGATGGGCCAGGTTATAGAGAATATAAGGATGTATAAAGTTTCACTCGCATAATAAAATACTCTGAACCTGAAAGAGTGTACAGCACAAACTCACCTGATGCAAGAATTTGTTTCTTCAAGACCATTGCTCCACTTACAATTTCTTTATGATTTACATTATATATAACAATAACAACATAGATAGCATAAGAAAGATACTTGGCTATCTCTAAGTCTGAGTTTTTTATACATCTAATAAGGTCTTGAACTCCAGTTCTCTAAATCTGAGTGTTTTTGATACATCTGATGAGGTCTTGAACTGTACACACGTGTCCATAAAAAGTTTATTTTTGAAAATTTCTAGAAATAATAATGCACATTGGAGAGAATATTAAGTTAAGAGATAACAACAATTCAGATAGTAATCATAATGAAGGTGTTGGTAGCCAAATATTTTTCATGTAATAAATGAGAACAATTCAGATAGAAATAAATTGTGTACAAGAGTAAATACCATATAAAGTTATATCTAATTATGTTGTGAAAAAAAATTATTCAGCTCTAACTCTTGTGGAGGCATAGACAACATAAAATAATTTTATAGTTGTCGTTAACACTTTTTGAAGTCAACTAATAATTAGTATATCGATAGTATAGAAGATATATAATTAATTAGCTTAAAACGTGAAAATAAATTAGCAATTATAAAAGGCATTCCAGAATAAATACCTTCTGAAATGAAGCTAAATATGTCCCAGTATCCAAGTCTTCTTTAGGTTCAGGAAGCCTCAGCCATTTCACATATCATCATTTATGCAACAAGTTTAGCAAATAAAAAAATCTACTGAGCGATAGGAACAAATAATTAAAGATCATGCAATTTTAGTTTGACATGTCAACTTCTTCATGTAGTCACTCAACATGGAATCTATAGTATTTGAGTTAGAAATTTATAAAATTCTTGCAACTGATGCTAGGACTTTCATCCTTGCCAATTTCTACTTCACTACCGAATCAAGAAAAAATTTTTTTTTTATCATTTTCATTTGCTATTTTCCACTTCATTACTGAATCACACGTGGCTTTAGAATAATGTGTAGTTAAAATAAAGTAGTAATGGTAAAAGATAAATTTCTATTTACATAAATGCATGTTAACAGGCCACTCCACAAGGCAGAAACACTTGAGTTGTCCTAACAAAAGGTCAATGTGCATTTTTTTTAATTCCTCCCTGTTATCGGACAATACAGAATACCCCTCTCTACTTTCAGAACTTAGCTTGCCAGTCGCTTAACTGAAAATAAGAACAATCGTGCTAATAACACGGCTTCATGATTTTGAAGCAATGAGGATGCCAAATTTCTCTTTAAGTGCATTTGAAAAGAAAGATACGTACGTATCTATGCTGGGCCATACTTTAAGGACACGGTGCGTACATTAGAAAGATGCAAATAAGATGATCTGGCGATCCGTGTGTATTAAGGAATAAAAATTGAGTCAATATTCAGGGTGACCCTTTGCCGGCGTTGACGCAGCAGGACGTCGTCGATGGCGACCTTTGCCGAGGGACCGACGTTTCTTGCTCGGCACTTCGATCTGGCGAACGTGGCCTCCAGACGGGAACCTGAAGATGCAAGTGCTATACTGAGATGCAAGCAAGGAGGCCAAGATGCAAGAACCGGAGACGACAAGAAGGGCATTGCACTTACTATCTAGCCGCCGGACGTGACGGTGGAGTGGTTCCCGTCTTCCGTATCAGTCGATCGAGGACGGGAGATGAGTTGCACCGGTCGACGCTCCTGTTTTTGGTAGCGTGGGCTGCCGGGGCAAGAGCACGGGAACGCACGGCGGGGAACTGTTTTCGTGATGCAGAACCGGCCCCCGGGGTGCGATGATCTCCTGAGAGTCCCTGCAGAGTCACGCATCGATGTTCGCTGAGGCATCCGCAGGCGATTGCACTACGAACTATTCCGGTTGTGTGCGTCGCCGTTGCCGTCGGCGGCGGCCGCTGCTCGATCCTTGTGTCCGACAAAACTGACGGGCAGCGAGGAGGTATGGTTCCCCGTGCGAGGCGGAGAAGCGAGCGTCGTGCGGTACAATGGCGCCGTATCGGGATGCTCCACGACGTTTCGGAGCCGCGGTCGGGGTACGTCAGTCGCGCGCGGCCTAGACTACCGAAACACCATGTAACCTAAGGTCGGTCCCTGTTTGAGAACCGTTGGATGTCAAATCTAGACAGATCGGATGGATGAGATCATGACATATGGCCTCCAATTCCTTCGCTCTTTTAGTGCTTACATTTTTTTTTTTTTTTGACAACAATAGTGCTTACAGTTATATTATAAGGTCTCAAACTAGTAATTGTCTTTTTATGATTTAAGATAGTATTGTCTTTTTATGATTTATACTTTGATTGACCCCCGAGAAGTTTCTTTGTGTCCCTTCTTCGGCGTACTGTGATCTGTGAATCAACCAGTAACAAGTCGACTTCTTCGGCGTTACTGTCATGTTTTTTTTTTTTTTTTTGCCTTATTGCAACAGCCCGGACGGATGAAAGGAAAAAAAAAAAGAATAAATAAACGCAGAGAACGAGTTGTTTGAGCACAGAACAGATTGGAGGCGACCTGTTCTCGGCCCATCCAAGCCAAAGCACGCATACATGTCAGGTGCCAACAACTTCGTCGCAATCCGCAAAGGATAATCAGAGACATAAAGTTGTCTCTGGAGAAATCAGCAGCCAACAGACAGGAGAGGCCACAGGCCAGCCTGATTACATTGCTGCCTGGCTGCGCTCTCCTGGACCTCGAGACCTGCCATGGAAGCAGGGCCCTGTGCCTGTTCTTCAGAGACGCATGCAGGCTGCCAAAAGAGGACGTTAAGGTTAAGCCGCATCATACATCTCCAGCACTCGCGGGAATGTAAAAAGGGGTGGATCGAACGAGAATCCATTCTAATCATGCAGTGGTTTTGACAAGACGTTTCAGGCTCTCTGATCTGAGACGGCCTGTGTCAGAGGAGGTTGTTTTCAGCGACAGAAAAGCAGGAGGTAACCTTTCTGATTCTGGATGCGTGGCTAATCTCGTCCGAAATGATTGGTCCGCAAATCCGCTATCTCCCGGATCCCTGCCTCGCATGCCATCTCACTCTCACCTGCTAGAAAAAACAGACACTGAAACGATCAGACAAACTGAAGCAGCCGTCGAATTACCTCGTAAAAAGAGAATAGAGCATGGCGAAAACTGGTTGATGCACTGGTGGTCGTCGAGGTATCGGGTGCAGGTGTTCGATCGTGGGTGGGTGTGTGTTTCCCTCCTGGGCTGTCGAGTCCTATGATTCAGGAGAGATGACACCCACTTCAGACGGACAGACACGGCGGATCCACCGGCTCTCGTCTGACGTCGGTGTCATCTTTCCTGAGTCGTAGGACGCACACCCACAAACCAAAGCGGCTCGTCGTCCCTCTCGCCCCGTATCTCTCTGTAATCTATGTTCATGCACCTCGCTGTAAGGCTTTGCTTGCTCTCTGGTCTGGTCTCTGCGGACTGCCAGCCAGATACACTACCACTACCATGTACTTCTACTTGTGTGTGTCTCTCTGCCTGCAGAATGGACACACGCACTCACAGACCATGGTGAAAACAGGGAGATGGACTGGTCGTCGAGGTGCCAGACTACCAGGATGCGGTGTTCTTTTCCCTCCAGGGCCAGCGAGTCCTATGCTTCAGGGGAGATGACACCCACTTCAGGCGGACAGACACGGCGCGGCGGATCGACCGGCCCGTCTGACCTCTGATGTCGGTGTCATCTCTCCTGAGCGTAGGACGCACACCCACAAACACGGCTCGTCCATCTCGCCTCGTATACTAGCTAGGTTCATGCACGATGCTACTGCTGCTCTACTACCTCGCCTCGCTGCAAGGCTTTGCTCTCTGCAGAGTGAGTGCAGATACACGACCATGTACTTCTACTTCTGTGTGTCTCTGTGCCTGCACAATGGATGCACTCACGCTGTCTATATATAGGGCCGGCAAGCCGGCAAGCAGGGAGGTAGTTAGCTGTCTAGGACTGTGTGCGGCAGGCATTTCTCGTCGCCGCTGGAGGTCTGCAGCGCCCGATCGATGCGTTCATGCCGGGTAGCTAGTGACGTCCAGCCGTGACGAGACGACTGACGAGGCATGCTATGCGATGACCGGCGATCCAGCAATGCATCAACGGCTGGAGCTCGTGCTTTCACACATCACACGAGAAGATTTTGACGCCTTCAGCTTCCACACCGGAGATAGGCACGGGTCAACGCCTCTTGTCACTGGCTCACTGCGCGCGAGTCGTCAAGTGAGAATGCATGAATTGGTGCACTCCACTGTCTGTCTGTCACGCAATAATATTTTGAGCTCAAGCACACGAGCAAGACCAGGTTGTTGTGAGTGCAGAGATATTCTCCTTGTTCGTGTGTGTGCCAGCAGCACAGCAGAAGCTGTCCCATGGACCATCTCAGATTCCTCTGTTCTTGTTTCTATTGATGATTCTCAGTTGATCTGAATTGCGATTGCTCTGTCTCTTGTGTGTGTGTGTGTGTGCACAGAGCAAGTCTCTAAGGTCTCCACGTTGTGACAAAGCAGGGGTCAGCAGTGCTGTGCCTTGGCAGTCTCTTTTTGAGATGGCTCATTTCACAATCATTGGTGTCTCCAAAAACCTGCCATGACAGAGTTAAGCTGGAGTACAGATATTACTTCAGTGAAGAACAAAACACAGCATGTTTGGCGTTCTTTTACAGACATCATAGGTTTGATCGACGCCTTCTTACAGATTCTCCATTGATACGCTTCTAGCTTTGTGTTCTACGCCCCTGCCTTCTTGGTTCAATCATTCATTCTGCATCGGGATGAACGGACAGAGAAGAATCATGGAGTCCCTCGTGCTGCATGACTCAATTATCGTAGCAAGCTTTTCTGTTGCTTTACTAATCTTAATTACACGTCTGTTCTGTTAGAAAAGTCTGTTGGAAGGATTCCAACAATGCTACTGATAATATCTTATGTTCAGTGAACCAGACCACTAGAAAATAAGTATTCTAGTACTTTACTCAAAGTACTGAAGAAAATCACATATATTGCTTTCAGAGACACTATGATCTGCTGCAGATCAAATCCACCTGTAATATAGTCTCTAGATTGACCTACACGGCATAAAATTGATGATATGGCTGTTGCATTGGCAAGATTTCACATACATGCATCTGGTCTATTATAGTCGTAGGATTTCACATACATGCATCTGGTAGCGTTTCCTTTGATTAGGCCAACTTTGATCCATGGAGTTTAACTGACTCATTCAACAATACATTTTATTTGTAACAACCAAACTGTTTGGTGGTTCAGCAATCCATAGGCTAGAATTTTAGGGGATCCGGTCTCGCTAGATGCGTGCCAATTCCTTCTGAAAGATACACAAGGAATAGTTAGATTCATGCATATCGTTTACTGCCACTAAAAAAAAAAAAAAGATTAGTGCATATCATTGGTGATACTGAATACCATCACAATGCGATGGATTGAACTGGAATATGTGATGTCATGGGGCAAATGTCAGCATATATGGTTGAATTTCTTCCTTTGTTAGGTCTATTCCATTATGCAATATCCACAATGATAGACCCTTTGATTAAATTCTTTAGTGCTTTGAATCAGTTCTTTCAGAGCCTCAGAGGGCATTTTTCCTTAACTACTGGGATCATGCATGTACATTAACATTCTATTCTATAAACACCAGCATACTCGCCGGAACTGAATACTCATGAGCTGTACTCCCTCTATCCAGGAAAGGATACAGTTATGGGAAGCACGTTAGTCAAAAGTAATGCAAGTTTGACCAAATTTATAGTAAATTAATAATATAAACATTTATGTCTCTGAAAAAATATAATGAAAATATATTCTATAGCTAATGTAATGATGATTATTTGGTGTTATACATACTATTACATTTTTATATAAATATATTCAAAGTTTAAATTGTTTGACATCTCAAAAAGCGAGAATTGCATCTTTTTATGGACAGAGGAAGTATAAAGATTAGAGCAGAAAGATAATAAAGTTTAAGCAAGATTTGGATTGAAGTGTGTTTGTTTGTACGCTCTGCACACTTATTTTTTTCTTCTTTCTAGAAGAAACATTTAATCCATGTTGCTATCAAAATACTAATACTTGAAAATTTAATAAAATCTTCCTTTATCAAAAAAATCAAAATAGTAATGGATACATTGGCTACGATTTGAGATCACCAATGGAAGCTATGATTCATTCGGTCGTCTTTGGGATGACATTGCGTTTAAGTGTGAAAATGATGCCTCTTTGAAGAGGTCTGAAGCCGAATTATAAAAATCAAAATACAAATGGATGCATCTACCATATCCATCTGTCTATCATTTTCACACTACAAGAAAACCCAAAAAAAGACTGGTGATCAGGATGGCCGTTTCTGTGATCCACTCAAAATCTCAAATCATGCATGCTTTTTCTCCGAAAATATTTCAGATAACTTGTATGCTCCATACGGTCTGTAAACATCAGTTTCGGAGCTGTTCATTGTAAAAAAAGTCCTGAAGTTTTCCACTCTTTTTTAGACTAGGATGGGTCCCTAGTCCTACTGAAGAATACTTTTCCTGTGGCTCCGTTGATTCTGTTGACTGGAGCTATGACTTTGAATTGTCTTCTTCTTTGGAGACAGCTGGGAGCCTTGCTGTTGCCTAGGTGTACCTGTCACCACTAGAAAATCCATACATGAAGGTTAATCCATTATTATCCACTGCTTTAGACTAGTCACTGCATGAAACTTTAGGTCTTCTGGATGCAAAATGGATTGTCTGAAATGGACTTGTAACCAAACAAAGGTTCAAGGAACAGATAGCAGAGATACTTCAAGATCTTAGCAAGATCTGAACCAAATCCTTCCAGAGAGGTGAGACCATATAATCAATGAAGAATCTTGTATATGTTTATAAGAAATCCTTGTGAAGATACACCAAATCTGTGTCAACAGTGGATTGATCACTTATAATGATGCTTATTACTTTGATGTAGCAAAAAAAAGAAGATAATTGGTCGGATATAAGTTGCTGTACGTTACCTTTTTCTATATACAAACGACGCTTTCCTGCAGTGGTGTTGTATACATTCATGTATTCTGCATCTCTAGAGTGGTACATCGACAGTGTTGACTGAGTTTCTATTAGCAAAGCAATGTGAACCACACAAACTAGACAAAATTAGACCAAGACTCGTATGCTGGTCATTAGACTCAGCAGCGCAGGAAAGCATGTGTGCATCACATGTTAAGAAACAATATTTTATTTCGTAATAATCATCCAAACATTGGTGAGTTGGTTCAGGATTTCAAAGTTCCAGAAACGAGAGCATATAGGAGTATATCATATTCTTAATTCATCTCACAATAAGTGCAATTCTAGATACGCACCTATTTTATTTATTTATATATCTTTTTGATCAAACAGAGTGGTTCATAAGTACTATATGTTTTAAGCAATCTGAATAGATTGCACCAGTCGAAAATCCTTCGTTGTGAGGTCTTTTAGACGAGTCAAACTGAAAGGACCTATCTTTATGTCCTATATATATTCTGGCTGACTGGCACAGATTGAAGCTTCTGCAGACCCTGTCAAGGGAGTTCCCCAGTGTAGCAGCTGGAAACTTGATTGCCACTGGTCCATTTCGATCTGAGGTGACCGTTGACTAACTGCTGACGGAGTTGTGGATCAAGTTGTTTGTGAACCCAAACCCAAACAAATCTGATTATCAGACTGAGATTTGGTTAACTTGAGTTAGCTTTCAGCTCTGGACCCACAGGAGAAAAATTCCTCACAACACCAGTTTTCTTCCTAGATCAATTTACAATTCGTATTGTACGTACATAACAACATAGACGATGATAAGATGATTTCACTCGTCTAGTTTTTATTAGTGGAATTTCACTCGTCTATTTTTTTTTTTTTTTTTTTTTTGAAAAAAGGTTGAATTTCATTCATAGTTCTATTACATTTTTTTTTTGAGGCGACATAGTTATGTTATGCGCATAATTCCTTGTTTTTACAAGTTATAAACATGTACTGTACTTCTATAATTATCTACAAATGGTTAAGTTTTTTTTTTTTTGTTTCTTGAGCTCTGTCTGTAATATAGATTTTGTTATTTTAATAAAATTCTAGTAGGGCTCTTAACCCCTCCTGTTCCATAAAAAATAACATAGGTCTTGCCATACCTTGCCATCAAGTATCTGTAGCACTTTTCGGTGCACTTTTCATGAACTGAACATGCTCGTGAACCCAAACCCAAACAAATCTGATTATCAGACTGAGATTTGGTTGACTTGAGTTAGCTTTCAGCTCTGGACCCACACGAGAAAAAATTGCTCACAACACCAGTTCTCTTCCTAGATCAATCTACAATTGTATTGTCGGTACATAACAACATAGATGATAAGATGATTTCACTCGTCTAGTTTTTATTAGTGGAATTTCACTCGTCTAGTTTTTTTTTTTTTTTTTTGAGAAAAAAAAAGGTTGAATTTCATTCATAGTTCTATTATTTTTTTTGAGGCGACATAGTTATGTTATGCGATAATTTCTTGTTTTTACAAGTTAAACATGTACTGTACTTCTATAATTATCTACAAATGGTTAAGTTTTTTTTTTTTTTTGTTTCTTGAGCTCTGTCTATAATATAGATTTTGTTATTTTAATAAAATTCTAGTAGGGCTCTTAACTCCTGTTCCATCAAAAATAACATAGGTCTTGCCATACCTTGTCTCCAGATATATTTGCAGTTTCTTTAGTAAAATGTAATCAAAGGAAAAAAATCGAGATGGTATATATGAGACCAAACCTTGTCTCCAAATAGCTTCACTATTTCTTTCTTTATTTTTGGATTTGCAATTTCTTTAGTAAAAAAGTATTCAAAGGAAAAAATAAAACGATATGGTAGAATATATGAGACCAAACCTTGTTTCCAAATAGCTTCGCTATTTCTTTCTTTATTTTTGAAAAAAAAATTGTTGACAGGAAAATAAAAAGAGATGGTAAGAAGAGATGAGGCGAGCCCACGATCCACAAAGCAGTGGCAGTACCTCCAAGCCCTTCCTCTCCCTACCATCTCTGAGACATGGGCTATCGTCTACTTTCTTGAGTAGATTTTTATTGGGCTGGTAAACGATGTGGGACTAACAGGAAAACATGAGAAGGCTGTTCTATTACATAGAAATCCATGCTACGCACAAAATCTTCCTGAACCACAACTTTGGGCCCCTTTCCGTTTTCCTCTCGGCCCAACCGCTTTGGCCCGCTCATTCCGCGGCCCCGCGGCCCGGAGGTGCACAGAAAGGCAGCAGCGTCTCAAGCGCGCCGATGGCCGGCCGGGCAAGCGCGATGACTATGAGACACGGCGGTAGTGGCAGCTGGCACGACGGGAGATGATTAAAAACGCGGTGGGCACGCTGATGGTGCGCCTCCACCACCTGCCCCTTCCCCGCGCCGCGCCCCATTCCACCTACCGCTGCGGCCGCCACCCCGCGTTCCCTCTCCCTCGGCCGCGAGCATCGGCTGCCGGCATGTCGACGGCGGCGGAACAGGCGGTCGCCGACCAGAAGCGCGCGCTGCGCGCCGAGGTGCGCAGGGCGCTGAAGCCCCCTCTCCTGACCAGCGCGCCAGCGAAGGTGATGCCTCGGGACCTGCTTCGAGCGTGTCCGCTTTGGTTCTGGTTCTGTGAGACTGTAATGTGGTTGTTGGGGGCGTTAGTCACCACATGTTCGTCGATTTGCCGACTAGGGAGTGCCGTTTGCCCGTGCTGCTCTTGGCTAGCTTTTTTAGGCAGACACATACTGGACGATTAGCACTTAGGAGTAGAACGAGAAATAAAAGGTTTGTGGAAAATATTGTGCAACTTCACAGTAGGTTTTTACATTTTATTTCAAATTCATGAGACTATGTAGCGTGTTCGAGAACCTGATGATGATTGATATTTGACTCCTGACTAGGGTCAGCAGATAAATGGCATATATTACAGTTAAATATGAACTCTAAAAATATTACAGTTAAATACTGATAGTCATCGCGCAAATAGAGAAAAATGGCAGACACTGGGAAAAAAAATAGAGATTCGTGTGCTCGAACTTTGCTCTTACATTACTTCAACGAAGTGGACTATACTTAGCTTTTATCTGGTATCTAGAGACTTTAACTAGTATTGGGATGGCTATACAGCACTATTTCTTACCTTTTTTGGGACAAAGTGGGTTTTCATTGTGTTGTTTGATTTCAGTATTTGGGGATAAAAAAATTTCTTGATTTTCTAGATCTGGCTATTCAAACTACAATATTGGATTCTTCTTGGTTCAAAGCAAGCAAACGGTTGTGTGCTTATATAAGCTGTCAGCAGTTGCGAGAAGTTGATACATCAAAAATATTAGCCGAAAGTGTCTACCATCAAATCCTGGTGAGTTCATCTGTAGTTATGCTCGTTACTGATTCTGTCACTAACAATTAGGTTTTCCTTAAGGACAAGAGGAACTGGCAAAGGATCTTTTATGTTCCTCGAGTGGAGGATAAGAACCGTAATATGCGGATGCTCAAAATCACCACCATGGATGATTTAGTTAAGAATTCAATGAACATTCTGGAACCATCACCTGTGGATGCTACCGGGAACGATCGCGAAGATGGTATGGAATTTCATTTCCATGTTACTGCAAAGCTTCTCCACATCTTATTTATATAAGTTACTGCATCGATGGGTTGTTTAGGTTGACATGTATTCACTATCTATCCTATCTAATGTATATAAGTTACTGTGCCCATGGGGTGGTTAACTTGACATGTATTCACTGCATCTTACCCTCCTTTTTATCCTTGCAGTATTGTCATCATCTTCCCCTATTGATCTTTTATTATTGCCTGGTATGTCCTCTATCATTTACTAAATATATGCTCCACCACATAAACTCAATTGGATAATACTTGTTGTTCATGCAGGACAAGCTTTTTGATAGAACTGGTCTAAGACTGGGCGTGGTGGAGGGTAGGATTACATATTACATTTGCCTGTCCTGAAGTTGCCATTTTTCATATATACTTCGAAAATATGATTACCCTATAAGAAATGTGACCACAAATTGCATGAATTCCAAATTTTGTTTCAATTCAGTAATACTGAAGTTTAAATACCTTGATTCTGGTAACAGAGGAGCTATTTGTGATTATAGCAATAGTTACCATCTAACTCAGTAATCATATCTTTCGGATGCAAAACATGCTGGAAAGGTTGATTCATACTCACTCAAACTCTTGGTGTGGATAAGAAATCAAATATTTGTCATGAGTCATGGCATCTGTATTTTGGATCTTGCAATTGAAAGCTTATAACCTAACCCGTGGATTTAGACCCAAACTTAGATGTATGAAATTGAATTCTGTATAATGACATCTTAGTATAGTTTAAAAGGGCAAGTGCATCCGGTGCGGTAACAAGCCTGTCGGTGTCATTTCTTTCTTCAATCGTAGATTGGTAAAGGTCCATGGTATATATGTGTTTTGTTCTATGCGAGTATACTTGTCATGGACGTTGGGTCCATGGGGATAGTGTCTTCTCCGGCGAGGTTATACCCGGCTTAGGTTCTAGGGTAGCAGCCCTAGGCGCTTGAGAGTTATTGGGGAGGAAGAGAGATATTTGATTGATGTCCTCTTGCTTGATCCCATCATGCGTCTGGTTACAAGCATAAATAGCCTCTGGCTCAACCGAATAGAGGAATGGAGGTAATCTCTCCTTAATTCTAGTAAATACCAAAAATAGCTAACAACTCCTATCTTTCCTCCTAGCCATGGCACCAATTGACGCTTGCCTTTCCTGCCGCCTCACGGTGCCCATGACAACTCCTAACATCAAGGGCTAATTGATCTAATTGATCTCCTAGCCACTAACCGGGCTGATGCCCTCCTGCGAGGGACGACTGCTGGTTGCCCATGACATCTCCCCCGCCCTTGGAGACCCAACTCGCCCTCGAGCCGGATATTTGCCGACCATCACGCCCCCGGATCCCATGGGAAGCATGGAATCGCTGGCTTCACATCGAATGAAGGGAGGATGTAGCAGCCACCGCTCAGGCGCCGAACACCACCAAGGTGTGCGCCAGGATAACGAACGGCCACCACCGTTGGTGCGTCTTCCGCTTTGGCTGGGGTCGGCCGCGCCGGGAGGCGCCATACCTGAACCTCGGCGCAATTGGAGCAAGTAGGGGGGACAGGAGAAGCACGAGTGGTCGATCGCGCCCTCGCTGCGACGAATCGGAAGCAACATGTGCGGCTTTTGCATCACCCGTCGAACAGGAAAACCGCGCCATGCGTTTGCAGGTGCACCGCGGCGCTGCTCCTCGCGATGACGGCCATGGGATGGCCCCCGAGACCACAAAGAAGGTGCTTCTCCCCACGAAGGGACAAGACCGGCGGCGTACCAGGAATCCGCAGCGTTGCCGCTGAAGGCACACCGCCGCGTGGAGTTCCTTCTCTGTTTTCTCCCGGTGAGCGGCCAGCGGTGGAACATCACGACGAACCGATCCCACCGCGCTCTAAACGGTTGCATACCACTCCGCGAGGCGAGTGAATGGATCTGGCGGTGGAGAAGGCGGTGGGGAGATTGTTCTTCTTCGGGCTGGTGATGTTGGTGGAGAGATCGGGTGGGTGGGTGTGGATGACCGGGAGGCGGACATGGTGATCGAAAACCCGATCTTTGATACCGTGTGTCATGGACGTTGGGTCCATGGGGATAGTGTCTTCTCCGGGCGAGGTTATACCCCCCTGCCGTAGGCTTAGGTTCTAGCGTAGCGCCCTAGGCGCTTGAGAGTCATTGGGGAGGAAGAGAGATATTTGATTGATGTCCTCTTGCTTGATCCCATCATGCCGGTTACAAGCATAAATAGCCTCTGGCTCAACCGAATAGAGGAATGGAGGTAATCTCTCCTTAATTCTAGTAAATACCAAAAAATAGCTAACAACTCCTATCTTTCCTCCTAGCCATGGCACCAATTGACGCTTGCCTTTCCTCGCTGCCTACGGTGCCCATGACAACTCCTAACATCAAGGGCTACTTGATCTAATTGATCTCCTAGCCACTAACCGGGCTGATGCCCTCCCTGGGAGGGACAGCCTGCTGGCTGCCCATGACAAGTACCATCATGCAATTTGGTTTTGCAGCTTTTTAATGTTGAACTTACTGTAGCGATATCAACAAAATAGACCGCAGCTCTGTGAATTTGTTAATAGATCTCAATTGTATAAAATGCCTAAGGAGCACATGAACCTTTAAAAGATATAATGTTCTACTCTAATGCATGGTTGAGTTTATGCTGAAGTAGACAATTATGATTTTAATTTACTTAAAGGTTAATTAACTTAAAGGTTTTTCTGCTGGTATATGATTGCTTCTTTTTTTACAAAATTCAAAGGTACTATGACACATTCTTGATGAAGTACCAAGAACTTGCAAAAGAGAAAGGGTGGAACCAACCTCTCTTGGGTATGTCATGCATATCTTTTCTATGCAGATTTGTTAATACCTTACACTTTTCTATTTATAATTAGGATCTTTTTTTTTTCGGATACTATTTTGCAGCAATTTATTATATTTAGTTTGTGATATTTAGTTGAATTATGCTTTGGTCCCCCTACTTTGCTGTTGGAAACATATTGGTCAGCCTACTTCAAAACAGAAGATGTACTTGTTTTGAAATGGAAAGCCAGAGCTGATGCAGGGATCTTTTGGAGTAGAATTAAGTATTGATAGTATACTGGAAGCTACTTGTTGTTTAGGTTCCATTGTTAAGTGTCAGATCCCAGTAACATCTAGTGCAAGCAAGTTTAGATTCCATTGGTTATACTTTAATCATGTTACTGACCTGTTGTTTTACAATCGGCTGGTTTCTTGCTCACTTAATCGCATATCTGACCCATTGTTTTACAAGGGCTTATGATGCATTAAATAGCATTTCATGGTCTAATTAATAGTATGAAGAGGCTGTTGGGTCTATGAACCAAATTCTGATCTTATGAGTATGGAGAGGCTGTTGGTTTTATAAGCAAAAATTATGCTCGTATTATAAGAAATATCAAACTACTATTATTTTCTAGAACTTAGTCATACATTATCAGTCTGATTTATAGTTGACTAATGCTCCAAACATAGTAAATTGGTTTCAAAGGTAAGCTTGTGCTTGCATCAACTCTCAACAGAGATCAAGTGACCAATAGTTTCATTTTGATTTCTAAATCATGGAATGCGACCCAAGGAAGCATACCAACAGTCACACCCTCAAACTTTTAGGGGTTCTGTCAAGATAAGTATGCTAGATCAGAATATGAGCTACGCTTTTATTGTTGTTCCTGATCGAGACAGTATAGCATGCATCAAAGAGTGACAGTATCACCTCCTGTGTGCTTCTGAATCAAGTTTTGTCATACCAAATCAACAAGTGAACTGGAGGTTCATTGTCTGCTTGGATTAAAAGCTTTAATTTTTATAACAGAGACATACATATTTCATTTACTACATGAACATGAAATACATTAATCAAATGGAAATATATTTGAGTTCTGCTATTTTGTCTTCCATAGAATCCATGAGACGATGATTGATAATACAGTATGCCACATGCAAAGCCTTTTTTATTACTAAATTAACCATAGTAATATTTTGCTTTCCTATTTTGTAGTTGCTCTTTCATACTCGGTGCAAATTATGGACGAGGGCGTCATCCCAGTCAATTCAACTGATGTTCCTATTGATGCTCTAGTCTCATCATCTGGTGTCATTCCAATAAGTGCTCTGCGGCGTTGCAGAGGATGCAATGAAGTTGATTGGTCTCTAGCCATGCTTTGACAACAAGCACCTTCTTCTGATCCCTGGTTACACTAGCAAATATACACCAGCAGATCAGGGAATTTGGCTCTCTTGTATTATCTTTTGATATGATGGACTGGATGTCTACTCCTTATTTCGGCTATTTTAGATTTATAGATTTACAATGTAAATCATCCAGATGTGCAAAACAGTCAGTAGATCTGACATGCTATTCGGAGATTGTAGTGTATCTTCAGGACTAGCCAAGTAGCCAGTCGCCACAAAAGGGGAAACTAATAAAAGTATAAAAGTTTATGACTCTTTGTAGAGGTAAGTAGTCAACCATATTTTAGATTTATAGATTTACAATGTAAATCATACTGATGAGCAAAACAGTCAGTAGATCTGACATGCTATTCGGAGATTATAGTGTACCTTCAGGACTAGCCAAGTAGCCAGTCGCCACAGAAGGGGAAAACTAATAAAAGTATAAACGTTTATGACTTTTCTAGACCCAAAAGAGTTGGGCCGCCTTAACTCAAAGCCTCATGGGCCGGTCAAGTTCCCTTATGGTTTTGAAAAGAACTGCATACAGCCAGGAGCCCAAGTTCAACAGATCCCCGTATTTCGTTAAAAAAAAAATCCCCATATTAAAAAAATGACATTTCTCTGGAGAATAAAAGACACGTGGAGTGCAATTTAAATTCAACAAAACTTTCGTATCCATTGAGACACTGACCATCAACCAGTCTGAAGACAAACCAAATATTGCAAAACTCTTAACAACATTTCACGAAAGGAAAACGCACACTGAATCATCTTTACCAATAGAATAAACAAGGGCATTGTTCTACAAAAACACATGGAACTGTCACCTTTTTGTAGTCAATGGTCATGGTCACCCCGAAAATCGACCAACCTTTGTAAATAAATCTCTTCTCATGGAACTCTCATGCAACATTTTCGCAACAATTGGTGGAATTCTAGTATAAGCAGAATCAAAATCTCAAGATCCTAGACCACCTCTCCTTCCTCTACTTCACTCCACGACCACCTTGGCATCGTGTTGAGCACGCACGTGGGAGAGATGTAGGGGTCGTTGAACCACACGGTCCTTACCACCTTGTCCAGCTCCCGCCGCGCCTCCTCCCTCTTCCGCTGGAGCTCCTCTCGTCTGCGCCTGGCTTCGGCATCTTCCTCCTGGTCCACCTGCATCTCCGGCGACCGCTTTGTGTCTTCGTCGACGGCGAGCTCGAGGCCTTGCGATGACGGACTCAGCCACCGGATGATGATGATGATGATGATGAGCGGCAGGGGGAGGGATACGCCCGCGGCGCTCTCCATTCTTTGGACGATCGCGAGCTGCTCCTCCTCCTTCTCGTGTCGTCCTCGCGCGCACGGTCCCGCTCCTCACCTTCCTTGCTCGTATCGGCCGCGCGGTGGGCGTCGTCGTCGTCGTCGTCGCGGCCACGGCGGTGAGCGTCGTCCGGCCTCCTGTAGTAGTCGGCGCGAGCGTCGCTTCCCCCTCCTCCTCTTCCTGTCGGGGACTCGAACGCGTCGCGTCGTCGGCGCCTCATCACCGTCGGTCCCCGCGACGTCGTCCGTCGTCGCGGCTTCTCGTCGTGGGCACGACGATGACAGTGCCGCCCGCGCCTGTACGCGGCAGCGTCCTTATCCGCGGCGTCCTCTGCAGATTTCGCGACGCAAGCGGCGCTGGGGATGACGCGCACGCGACGACGGTTGTTGGAAAGAGGCGACACGACGGGGCTGCTGCTGCTGCTGCACACGGCAGGGCTGTAGTGGGAGTTGTGTGAAGAAGCCACCGCGGTGGCCATGCCGCCCGTGCCTGCCTCCGCCTCGCTCTCGCTAGATCTAGGGTTGGAGCGTGAACGAGCGAACGTGCCAGTACGCGTTTGGGTCTTTGGGATACCGGTGAGCGGTGATGATGGAAATTTCAAACAATATATATAGGGGGCCATTAAAAAGGCCCGGCGGTTGGCGGTTGTCTCGCTTTGTTTCCAACTCGGAAATGGATCCGTAGGCGCGACGTTTGTGGCGTCCCGTACTCCCCGTCTGGTTTCGGATCTCCCGGCTGTGACCTTCTTGTTCATCGTTTGATTGCAAGGTCATTTATTGTAGATGTATGCCAGATTTTTCTTTTTATAAATAACGTAAATAATGGAGATAGATATATAGAGGTGAGAGAATGAAATCCTTGTTTCACATTCTCAAAAGTTGTTTTTTAAAACCATGACTGTAAAAGGCTCCATTTAAGGAGCCAAAGAAATTAACCACATATATTTAAGTGGAATCGATCATCACTTTTGTAGTAGAGAAAAATGATCAGTCCCCTTTAGAGCTTCTCTTATGGAGCCATTTTTGAGTTAACATTTGGCACAAGTCAGAAGTCGGAGGCCTAGATCCAAAATCATGAAAGGAGCTTAGCTTGGCAAACCGAACCTTAAGTCGGTTCAAGATTATGTGACACAAAGGGTCGTCTATGAGACAATATCAATATGTTTGCCCTTATATATCATACAAAGAATAGTCATACATTATACAACACTAGGAAATATGCGGTGCGTTGCTACGGGATACATATGATATACATAATTTATTCCATAACTTCCATGTCCTTGGCCTCCTTTGCCGCCGCCATCGTCTTCAGGTTCTTGTCAGGATCCCCATCGACAAGCATGATGCCGCCGCCCGCAACCGTCATAACATGTATTGTCGCCGCCGACGGACAGAGGTGGTAGTCAAGCGATCGGTCCAATCCAATCCATGACAAGTCATATAATTTGATGATTGCTTCTCATGATTTTGTCATGGTGACACGGCAGTTCAGGTTACACATTTTGACACTGCGACCAGCACTTTTCATAAGCCGTACTCCCTCCGTCCCTTTATGTGTGTCGCCCGAGAAGCGTGTTTGTGAGGGAAACATGGTTTTCTAGAGACAGACATTTAGGGACAGAGGGAGTATGAGACTAATATAACAAAACACCACACATAACATATGTAATGTACTTGCGGACTAAAATAACAAACAAACGGATCAACAAAAAAATAGCTAGGCTCGCGGAGATTCAATAAATAGGTCCAATAGCCTAGTTTTTGTCGGTCCAGTTGGGCTCATCTCAATAGACTCCAAAACGTCCCAACGAACAGATCAACAAAGGTCGGCGTTAGGGTCGTTGTTGGGCAGCCGCGATAGATCGTGAACCTTTTCGTTTTTCGACATACTTACTGTTCCAAAAGAGAGAACCTTCTTGTCCCAACTTCCAAGCGCCAATTAAATCACCATATGAATGATCGAATACAATAATAAATACAATAGTATATACGACTAAGGGCATGTACAACAGTGAGACAACTGCGCTATCTGTAAGTTCTTGAAATTTGAACACGACGGCAAAACGGACATCTAGCCATTATCAATTATAAATAGTTATTTCTATATACCATTGTGTTGCTCATGAATGCAAAATAAATTCTTCAAATAAAACATATAAATATAATATAATATGTTTAATCAGTTTACACCAAAAGGTAACTGATGAGAATCAAAATTAGGTAACTGACAGTATGCGTTCAGTTATCATTTTTGAGAAGCTGAATAGAAACATTCAGTTTCCATGGACCTGCTGCCTGCCAAGCTCACCTCCGCCATCGTGACCCTGCTCGCCAAAACCAGCTTGCTTGAGAGAACAAATCACGTGAGCCAAAGATTGGTTTGGAAATTCACGAAAGCAAGATGCAAGATTCTGACCAATCAAAATCAAATGAATCAAAAGACAAGCACAAATTTCACACGAACATAGGAGGGGCTTCCGTTCATGAACAGGAACCACGACACAGAAACATGAAAGTTCAGATACAACCACGAACTGTGTGGTTCTGTGCTGTGGATGCCGGGCGAGACCAGCGCGCCGCCTGCGCTCTGGAGCGCTGCTGCTGGCCACCCGCAGGTGCATCTCAAGCAGCGGACAAAGAGCACGCAAACTGACGAACGGAAAATAACCATGGTCTTAAAAATTCAAAGAAATCCACCTCAAATCTTCATGAATCGAACCCAAAAACGACCCAAATGAAATTCAGCTTAGCACGAAACTACCCAAAAAAATAATTGGCTGAGATTGACTGCGTTAGATAGGAATCGAGACTGGCGCCGCCGCTCCGGAAAAGAATGCTGCCCTGGTGCCGGTGCCCTGCCCTGCCCTTCCCTTCCCTTTCCCGATCCCAGCGCCGCCTGCTCGCTGAGGAGCGGCTCTGCGCCATCCGCCCCACCCTGCCCCGCTCTGTTGTCGGCGCCCTGCTGACCCCGTCTTGCCTCGGAGCCCGGCGGCGAGCCGTGCTCGAAGACGAAGGCACGAAGAAGACGGCTTCCGTGGGGAGTTTTGGCGTGTGCGCGCGCAGCTGGATCCCCGGTGTCGCCTCAAGTCGACGGATTCATACAACACCGTGCTGGCCGTCGACTTCGCGCTAAGCTAGGGTCCAGGTCCAGCCGCGTGGGCCGCGATGCGCACGTCTCCAGCACCCGGGCGCCCCTGCCTGCCCCGGCTCGGATTCTTGATGTAAATCGTAGATACGTGGGCTGGCAGCGGAAACGGCAGGCAGAAAAAGGTAGAAAAAAAAAAAGTTGAAAAAAAGAGGTGGGATTGAATTTTTTCTCTTTATTAGTAGGTATATAGATATATGATGGTATTATCATATTGGTAGTTTACTGGAAAAAAAATAAGAGCAACTTCAAATGAGACCTTAGGCAAAAGAGTTGAAGACCAAACTAATTCATTTAATATAGCTCCCTTAGTAACAGAAGGGAGGTCAAATGGCTAGTAGGGTTGAGTTCCAAACTAATTAAGCACCCATCCATCAACTTCAACCAAATATTGTTATTTTTTTTTTTTTTTTTTGAGGGGAACCAAATATCGTTAGATGTCATGGATATGGGGATTTTTATGAAATTTAACCTTTTTTAAAAGAAATTTCAAATCTATCCCTAGTTTGAAAATATTTCTGTGCGGTATCCCTTTTGGTCGCCGGTGCGGGTGGCGTGATTTTTACACATGTCAGCGCCACGCATGTGGCGCGCGACGTGTCCCGCCACGCTATTGGCTCCGGGGTTGACCGGTGCTCGCCGTGGATGGTGGTGGGGCCCAGCCCATCGCGCCACATGCAATGGCGCCGACGGGCCTCGACATACGTCGCGCCACCCAATCGGGCGTCTCTAGGTATCACGAAATTTTTTATTTTTGTATTATTTTTTTGATATTTTTTCTAGAATAAGGAACACAAAAGAAGGAGCCACAAGAACTTTTACGAAACAGAGGTGGTATGTGGCCTACAGAAATTCTACACGTTCTCCGAAAAGCGTGCAAAAACTTTGATAATTTTTTTCTTTATTTTCCCGAATTTTTTTTTGGCAATTTTAATGCGACCAAACAGACCAAAGGCCAGTTTGGGTGGGCTCAGAATTGGGTCGACAAGCTCCTGTAAAAATTTCAGATTTTTTCGACAAACGGCGTAAAGTTGTGCCTGTTTTCTCGATGATATGTCAATTTATGTTTTTGAACACACAACGGCGAAAGCGGTTTGCGCGGGCGCCGAGAATTCACGTAAGGTGGTTAGCATGGGTAAGTCGAGAGTCACACAAGAACCTAACCCCACTCGTCGCGCCAACAACGTAAGGCGCGATAGGGGCCCCGTCGAGCTGGCCCCACCACCATCCAGCGGCAAAGACCGGTCAACCCCCGAGAGCTAGCGTGGATTGGGGGCACGTCGCGCCACATGCGGTGGCGTGATATGTGTAAAAATCGCGTCACCCCAGACGGCACGACCAAAAGGATACCAAATGGAAATACTCTCTCCATCTCAAAATAATTCATCATGTTGACTTTAAGATGTCATGTTTGACCGCTCGTCTTATTCAAATTTTTTATATAAACATCATCCATTTTGATGTGACTTAGTTTATTATTAGAGATACTTTAATAATAATTTATTTATTTCTAAATTGTATAAATAATTTGAATAAGACGAGCGGTCAAATATGATGTCTTAGAGTCAACATGGTGAATTATTTTGAGACGGAGTGAGTATTTTCAAACTTTTAAAAAGGTTAAATTTCATAAAAAATCCTGGATATGGCTGATTTGATTTGGTCCCTACCCATTGATCCGTTGCACCCATCGTGTCTAGCGGCCATATTTTCGGGCCTATGTTAGACACGTCGAAGCCTGCAAGGCACGAGCGTGGGCTAGGCTTGACGCGGTTTGAAACCAGCCCAAAAGCAGTATGGCTCTGGACTAGAAACATCCGCGGCCCACAAGGAGAGGGTGCTCTCACGGTCTCACCCACTCGGCCAGTGGCCACTCGTATCGCATGGCGTGCCGACGAAGCGCGGGCGTTGCACGCCACGGTTCTGTTTCCTCACCATGCCGCCACATGCCGATGCCAGCGCAGTGGTCATCACCAGCTACATCACTGTCAATTCCACGGGCCGTCCCGTCGCTCGGTAACGTTACGACTGGGACGGTAGATCGAGCACGCCGATCCCGTGAACTGCCAAGTGCACGCGCGACACAATCAACGCACGGGGAGACAGCGACGTCCGTCCGTCCGTGTGGGCTGCCTGTGGCCGTAGTACCTGGCTGCTGTGCGACGAACCGGTCGCATAGACGTCTTCACTACATTACATAATACATGCCCCGATGCCCGATTGTTCTGTTGCCAATTGCTGAGCTCGAACCACCATGTTCCGGCCAGAGTGGGTGGCACCACGGGCCCGGCGCGGCGCACGAGCAGGATTATTTAGTTACAATTTTTTTTTTTTAAAAAAAGGAAAACAACACGCCGGCCAGCCACCCGTCGGTCGGTTGGTTCTGGCAGGGCGGCCCTAAAACAAATTTAAATTGAGGCGTCGCCGTCGGGCGTTCGGTGCGGCGGACGCGCGCGACGGATTATTAGACAATAATAATCGCACATGCGCACGGGACCCCCGTCCCCCGTGCACCATCGGCCTCAATCAGCGTCGGATCTATGAGCAAATCCTTTGGCCGATGGCAGCGGCGGCGAAACCGGGCGCGGCATCATCAGCCTGAGCGTGCGTTCGTGCACCGGACGGCCGATCGGTGCTCCCGACACCCGACTCTCCCGTCCGTCGCTCTCCCCAGGTCTCGACGCGCAAGGACCCGAGGCGGGGCGGATCGCGCGTCTGCAGCCTGTAATCCATTGCACTTGCACGCGACCAGGTCACCAGGACAAAGACGCTCGCTGTTTGATACGATACCAACAGCCAACAGGAGGCCATGAGCCGACCGAGACCGAGCGTCAGTCACGCAACAAACGAGCCCGATTTGAGGTAGGCCTGCTAATGGGGCGCATTGAACGGGTATTTTGAGGCGGGTTTTAATAAGGTACTATTAGACGGGTGATACTGTAAAACGGGTTGGGGCGGGTTGGGTCGACGACAGAAACTGGTTAGGACGGGTTGGGGCTCTATGATCATAGATCAGCGCATACGTCAGATATCATCTTCCGTCGTGACTTCGGGTTAGGGCATTGGGCTAACGGGATGAGACGGGCGGGTGGTAGTTAGAGTTTTTAAAATATGGGTTAGGACAGGTTTGGGGCGGGTTTAAACCCGCTAGCAGCCTATTTCGAGGTGTGAACCCTCCCTCCTGCTGGCCGTGGTGTGAAGCTTGAAGACGTGCGCAGCCATTGCGGAACTGTGCGATGCCACTGTTGGAGGTACCGGTCGGCCCCAGCGCAGACGCCGGCATGCGTCCACACGATTTTGTCACATCAAATCTTTTATCGTATTTTTGAGCATTAAATGTAGGTAAATAAAAAAAAACTAATTGCACAGTTTGGTTGAAAAGTGCGAGACGAAACTTTTAAGCCTAGTTAGTCTATGATTGGACATTAATTACCAAATACAAACGAAAAGTGGTACAACTGCAGAGTGCCAGCCAGCGACTAGTGAGAGAGATGGGAGGCCGTGGAAAGATACGGGCGAGCAGCACCCACCTCCTCGTGCTCCCAATGATTTCCATTTTGCATCTGGACGGAACCTGTGTTGATTGATGCCTCTCGTGTACAGTAGGTGTAGGTGCGGCTTGATGATTTGGTTTGGTGCGGAGGCAACAGCATCTACAGGGGAAACCGCCCGGTAGCGTAGCGTAGCTACCCGACTGATTGATTGTCCGCAAGCAATGCGGCCATTTGGCATAAAATGGCATCTGATCTGATAGTGCACAAAAACATTGGTCTCCAGTCAGAAATCTCAGGCGTGAGGTGTGTGCGTTCCGCAGACATGCTGTCGCAGCGTCGGCAAAACTGGTGAGATCGTAGACAGTCTGTGGGCAGTGGCCTAGCAGTAGCTCACATTCCCGGAGGAGATACCCCCACATCGTACAAGGAAAAAAAAAATACTCCTGCTGCAATAGTAAACTGTAAAAAAAAAATCAAACATACCACGAGTAAAAAATCAAATAATACCTCGAGAGTAAAAGTACTGTACAGCAAGTACTCCGAGTCCGAGTACTACTACGCCCAAGAGAGACAAGATCCAGTCACAAAGTTCAGCCCATCCCATCCTCTTTTTACCCACGAGGTCACGCATTTTGAGGCGTTACAAAAAAAAAAAAAAAAAAAACAGTAAAAAGTGATAGGGTGTGTTTAGAAGCCAAAATTTTGACTGAAAATTCATGTAGTTCATGTGAAGCGTCACATCGCATTAATTGAAGATGTTTTGTTTGTTAGTGGTAAATATTATCCTATTATGGCGTAACTAGGCTCAAAAAATCGCGATCTCCAATGTACATCTAAACTGTGCAATTAGTTTTTTATTTATTTACCTAAATTTTATAAGTGGCCGGCAAAGCATCTTTGGATGCATTGAATATTTTGATGTGATAGGATGTGATAGGATGTGATGAAATGCAGAAAATTTTGGAGAAAATTTGGTCTTCTAAACACACCCATAGACGAGCTACAGTACAGTACTAGCCCATCCAAAAGAGTCACCATACAGTCAAGTCTGCGATCAATAATTCAATCCAGACGGACGATTGGACCAACCAAACGAACGACGAACGATTGTTCTGATTCACCTCAATTTCCCAGTTCATGAATGAAACAACAGCATCACCTACACCTACACAGAAGTTTGCCCGATCGAATCGAAGAACGAATGCGTCGACAATTCCTCACGCGGCTACGTACTACACATTTTCGATGCCGATCTCAATCACAGCAACCTTTTCTTTGCTATCAGCTAGTGAACGACGGCCGAAGCTTACGGCATTGCAGTACGGGAGCTCAAAGATCCGAGCTTTGCTTGCGAGCGCGACGGACGATGGCCGTCGTGCGGTTCACTTGGCGCCGACGCCGAGCGTGAGCTCCAGCTCCTCGGCGGCGACCTCGTGGATCCGCTCGCCTTCCCACGGCGTGACACGGCCCTTGTCGAACTCGAACTCCGCGGGGCCGCCGCCCCTGATGCCGCCGATGTCCGGGGCAGCCATCCCGTCCAGCTCCATGGAGTTGGAGGCGGACGCGCCGGCGGACGGGTTGACGAGGTTGTAGGTGGGCGACGCGGGCGCCGTGGTCGCCGCGCCCACCTGGAAGCTGATCCAGCGTCCAGAGTCGACCGTGGAGCAGACATCGGACTCGTCGCACTCGGGGATGGTGTCCGGGTGCTCACGCCGACGGGCCCGGGTGGGGCTGGCGGGGGCAGAGACCGCGAAGAAGGGGTGGCGAAACGGGTCGGCGACGACGGCGTCCCAGTCGGGCTTGCGGACCTTGGTGGGCGGCCGCGACGCCGCCGTGGGCGAGGAGAGCGGCGGCGTGACGGGCGCGCTGCTGGAGACGCGGAGCGGCGGGAGGTTCGGCAGGCCCCGGAGGAACGGGAGCAGCGAGGGAGGCCGCCGCGGCGGCGGCGACGGCGGTGGTGGCGGGGCCGGGGTTGTGGTGGTGGTGGTGGTGGTTGCTGCCGCTGCTGTGGTCGAGGCGCGTCGGGCTCGGGAAACTGGACGACACCGGGCTGGCGTGGTAGGACGGCACCGGGCTCGTGAAGCTCGAGGACGGCGCGCTCAGTAGCTGCGAGGACGAGCACGGACTCATCATCCCCGGCGGCGGCTTGCATCCCTGCCACCAAGAAACGCACGGTGAGCTCAGTTCACAGCTTATCCAAAGCTATCTCCGTCGACCGCCGGATCTGCGCGCGCGGGCGCGGGAGCGGACAAAGCACCCGGCCAGCAAGATCCAGGAACGAACGGGGAGAGATCGGGGACCAAGAAGTATAAAAGCTTCGAATTTCCTCACCTTTCGGTAGGTGGTGCCGTCGTCCTCGACGACCCAACCGGCCTCGCGGCAGAGCGCCTTGAGCACCTCGTTGTTGTCGCAGTGCTTGGGCAGCTTGTAGTTGCCGAGCGCGCGGAGGCCCGTGAAGATCTTGGCGGCGATGGCCCTGCGTCGGCGCTCCCGGCGCTTGTTGTTCTCCCGCTCCTTCCACGTTGGCGTCCGGCCCAGCGCTCCCGCCGCCGCCGCTGCCGCTGCCGCTGCGGCCGCCCCCGACGTCATGCTCAACCCGGCCCTTCTCTTCCCCGACCTTCCTCCCCTTTTCTTTTAGTGGAGACGGGGTGGGTGGCGTACTGCACAGTGTTGACTAGTGGGGCGGAAGGGAGGGAGGCGACTGCCGAGGGAGAGAAGATGGCTGCTGCTTTGTGTGCTGAGCTGCTGGCGCGCTGTAGAGTAGAGTACGAGTAGAGTGTTGTGTTGTGTGGCATACTGGCATGGCATGGCATGCGAGGTGCTTTGAGCTTTCCGCGTCGCGGGCCCGAGCGGGCTCACGAGGGTGGTAGTGGTACGGTAACCTTACTTTACTGCAACTGGATTGGCTAGATTCTACTGGCACGGCCATGGTGGGTGGGTGTGGGTGGGTCTTTTTCCTCGCCCTGTCTGCCCGGCTCGGCTTTTGGTGAGCCTAGCCAGACAAGAGTGTGCTGCGCGTGAGCGAGGTGAGTGTGTACTCCCTCCGTAGAGTAGGGCCGGTGCGCGGGCGCAGCGGTGCCGGGCACGTGCCTTGGGATTTGCGACGGCGAGCTTCACGGCGGCTCACCGTCGTAGGCGTCCAGCAATGCAAGTACAGCAGCATCTCTCGTGTGAAAGGGGACGGCGGTACGTAGCTGTGTTGGTACGTTTCTTTTTGCAAAGTGTCGTAGTAGGCACTTTATGCGGCGCCGCAGTGTACTAGAGTAGCGTGGTACTCACATGAAGATTTGATGACCTCAGTGGAAGGGATTAGCAGCAGCAACCGCAGTGTTGGTGCGTACAGTATCGTCTCTGACGTCTCTTGATCCGCTGATCCATATCTGAGGCCATGTAGTACGTAACAGCCAGTGCATGGCATGCCGCCGTCCAACAATGGCGCCTCCACCAAAAGGCCCCGTTCCTTGCCAAGACGACGCAATGGCACTTCCTGTCACGGTGGAAAGGCCTCCCACCATGATCTGAGGTCGCCATTAGGATAATCCCGGCCGCCGGGAGAGACAAGGCTGTCAGGCAGTGACAGTGCCTTCAAAGCTCCGTTGCTTTGACTGGACTGGACCGTACTGAAACACTCATGAATCATGATTCACTGTGGGACGGACGGACGTGGCACCGGCCCCGCGCTCGTCCTCACCCATGGTCACTGGAGTGGATGGACGGGGACCATCTGGCGCCGCCGTGAAGGCGTGGACCGTGTGCCGGGGATCCGAGAATGCCCGTTCCAGTTTGACCGCAGATTCACGGGCGTGGAAGACAGCCCAGTCCATTTTGTTACCCGGCCGCTTCGCAGATTTTATCCGGGCCGCGGGTAAGTGTTTTGCTTGTGTCCAAGGCCCAAGGCCCGTCTTTGCTACTGTACCAACCTGGATAGGAATAGGGCAAACAGAAGGTGCATATGGGCTTGATGGGCCCAAAACTTACAACCCACATGCAGATCATGAGGGGAGAGGCCAGATGGGCCCTTTTTTTTTTACTTTCCTGATGTATAATGTAGGAGTACGTTATTTATTAATCTACTCTTAAAAGTCCTGAGCGCTACACGCTAGCCGCGTAGCGTTTTTTTTTAACCTTGCCAATTTGCAATTCCTTGTAATACTAGAAAGCAGCGCAGCATTGCCGCGCGAGGCGTTGGGAAGCCAGTTGTATACTGAATCTAGTGTTGACCTTTGACCCTTTTTTTTGTTTTGAAGGCTTTTATTATTTTGAGATGAGTATACAACAACTAATATTAGTGCATATATTGTGTTAGTGATATAAGCAATTTTTGTATAAAACTCGAAAAGATGCAATGTATTGAAGTACGAGCACAACCTATATGTCCATTCTTTTTTTTTTTTTCGTATGCAATTTCAAAGGTTTACCAATGACAATCTAGTGTTCTCAGTGACTGATGAGAGCTGATCTAGACATATTCACGCATCTCGGGCTGCCAAAGAAATAAGCAAAGGAAAAAAAAGAAGCAGAATTAAATACCATAATAATACCTGCCTTTTAGTATACAATTGGCGTTGACCATATAGAAACTCAGAATATCTCGCTGAGAACAATAGGTTCAGTATCTTAAGTTGATCTAAAAGTGCTGGTCCCAGTAAGAACTGAACTTGAGAGCAAGGTAGAGGAAGAGTTAACATATATAAGGGCCGCACTATACATGAATAATCGTAATTGATTGATCTAACAATTCCTTTAAATGACAGAAATAGCTTAATGAGCTTGTGAGAAGCCAAGGAAGGTCAGATTAGTGTCATTCCCTTTTTTTTTCTCGATCGGGTCATTCACCCGTTTTTCATTAAGAGGAGGAAAACCAAATCCAAATACAAACTAAGGCCGAGATGCCGAGACGACATCGAAGGTTAAGAAACAGAAAAACAAAACAAACAACCTATCTACTGGAAGGGAATTCCCTTCTTTCAGTTTGCCGTTATCATGAGGTGAAGAAAATTAGAGGCCTTGTCTCTTACACACGTGCTTGTCCTGGTCATTAGATTGAATTGAACTTTCCTTTTCTCTACAGTAGCGGCAGCAAAACTTTCGGCCCATCGCAAGATACTTCAGCGGCAAACTTGACAGATAAGGCACATAAATTTCACCTGTACATAGTAAAACAAAAACTACTAACTGTCAGTTGTGTAAACTATGAGATATCAAGGTTCATTTCATGATATTTTCTATACTACAAATCTGAAATGGTAATAAAACTGAAGCAAGCAATTGTTTCTTTCTATACCAACTATGATACCAGAAATGACATGTGAAATACAGGATCCATGTAAGACAATTATTGGCCCAATTTAATCACAGAGAAACAACACAGGAGGATATAATGAGCAAAAATATATTACTATGTTCTCATAATCAATATCGTTATAGACTTATAGAACTCGCATTGAAATTCAGCTTGGCATCGGAAGCTGTATTGGTTTCTATTCTACTGTGCCTCTGGAACAATTAACAGAACTCCTGCAGAGTTAAAACTAAGAAAGAATGAAAAAGGTAAGAGCCATGATAATTTGATAAGATCTAAGTATCCTTCTTCAATACAGTAAGAGATGATATATAGTGAAGATTTAGGAAAGCTTTTCTATGTTGCAAACAAAAAATTAACATGAGCATATAGTCAAAGTTTTAACCACTACAGGTCTGTGGTGATATGGTTTTTTTTTTTTTTTTTTTTAGATAAAGGGATTTTATTTTCATTACGCAAATGAAAAAGGTCCGGCCTCTACATCGGAAGATGTATGTGGCCTAAATTATTACAAATGATACTTTTGGGAAGACTCCATCACCCCACAAAGTAACCACATCCAAATCCAGGCAAAATGGCTAAGATAAAGCAAAAAAAGTTTCTCATAATCACCTATTGGTCTCTCTCTCTTCTCTTTTCCAGAATCTGACATCCGGCTGTTCCATTGCCTTCAACAAGCTCATGTCACGTTCATTAAAATATGGATCTCCCCATCAGCGAATGCACCTAATTCAATAGGCAGATTGCACTCATCAAAGTGTGTGATGTCTTGGCCTTTTGAAAGACGCAATTCAGCCTCTCTTCTTTTACCAAGGTGAATGGCTGCTTCCTCTGGATCTTCAGGAACAAAAGTGTTCCAGTAGTGCACAAACTTTGCAGAATATCTGAACAATTTGAACCTGCAATCCATCTCGGCATGGTCACGTTCCTTGTTGAAAGCTTTGCACCAGCGCTCATATAAGGAGCGTAGAGCTTCATCCGACTCGAGGTCCTTGTCCGTCGGGATCTTAGCATCATCTGGCAACAAGTGCGCGTAATCGGCGGCGGAAGCGAAGTGGCTGAGAGCACCGTCACGTGGCTTCGTGGAGGCTTCGCCGCGGGCGGCCGCACGCGCTGAGCCTGAGCGGGAGGCCATGGTTGCCATGGCGGGGGACGATATACTGAGCGAGATCACATCTTTGACAGTAATGCGTGCTTCCTCCGCTTCAATTTTTCTTCAACAAGTCAATATTTCTTTCACTTAACGGATAGTGCCCGTCGGTAATTGGACCAAGTTGATATGGCACAATAAATTCATCTAAATCTGAGATGTCTTCTCCTTTTAAAAGCATTAATTTGGCCTTTCTTCTTTTCTTAAGGTATTTTGCTACTTTCTTTGGATCGGCAGGAACGCTAGTGTTCCAGAAGTGCGCAAACTCTGCATAATACCTGAATATTTTGAACCGGCGAGCCATCTCGGCAGGGTCATGTTGCTTCTTGAAAACCTTGCACCAGCGCTCATACAAGGCCCATACACCTTCATCGGAAGCCATGTCCTTGTCCGTCGGAGATTTAGCATGATCTGGCAGGCGCAGGTACTCGTCGCGGGAAGGGAAAGGCGGCCTCGTGGCCGTGGAGACACCGCGGCCGGGACACAAGTTTGCGGCTGCGGGTACGCCAGCCGCACGCGCTGAGCGGGATGCCATCACAGCGGCGCGAGACGCTTTACGGACAGCCGGCAGGAGAGTTGCCGATCTGCGAATACTGGACCCCCTGCACCAGGAAGAGGGTGGGATCGGTTTACCTGGAAGGCGCGGGTAATCGGCGATGGAAGGGAAAGGCTCGGGAGGCTTCATTGTCGTGGAGACATCGGCGCCGGGAGCAGGGGAAGCTCTCGAGGGGACACAAGACCCCTAAACCTAAGTTGGCGGCTGCGGGTACGCCGGCCGCACGCACTGAGCGGGATGCCATAACAGCGGCGTGAGACTCGAGCGACGCTTTACGGACAGCCCGCAGGGAGAGTCGCCATGGCGGCGACCGGCGAGAGATAAAGGGGGTGCTTTGGTTTGCTGCAGATCTGAAAATAAGAAAACTTTTGTATTAGATCGGTTCAGTGGTGATATGGTTAGCTTACAGCCCTTACCTGTTATGAAGAATTCCCATTTTTTTTTAAACAATCAAGGCCTTGTTTAGATTGCTAAAAACTAGCAAAAATGACTGTTCCAACTCCTATAGCACTTCTGTAGCACTTTCGTTTGTTTGTGGTAAATATTATCCAATTATGGACTAACTAGACTCAAAAGATTCGTCTCGTAATATACAACAGAACTGTGTAATTAGTTACTTTTTTTACCTATATTTCATACTCCGAATATATGTCTTTTGGTGTATTTAATGTGATGTGATGGGAGAGAGTGGAAAAATTTGGAAGTTTTGGTTAGAAATTTTAGCAATCTAAACAAGGCCCGAACACTTAAATGGAGTCTTGGACCAGCATCATTGTTTCATGCCCATGAGTTCAGACTCTGACAATCCACGTGCTAGCTTTGCAATGTTGTTCTTTAGAAACCTAATAGCACTTCATAGCATGATATTTGTTAGTTTTTTACTATAACTGTTGATTTTTGGGAAGTATGATATATGTAGATTTTTATTTGGAGGTGTGGTTGAGTTTTCACAATTATTATTCACACATCTGATGGTACAGCTATTCCTAGTTTTCAGTTCTATTTTTTTTTAAAGGAAGTGGCGGGAGCTCTGCCGCTCAATTAAGTTCGAAAAGAGTTTTATGTACACATGGCACCTAAGGTGCCTAACACCATGGTTCTAAGACCAAAAGAGAAAAAGTCCCGAAAAGTCCCCTCACTACTAGTTGACCTCCACATCAAAACTCATTGCTCTATATCTTTGGGCTATATCTTCTTTGGTCCAAATGGCGACACATTGCTTGTTGTTTGAAATGCATTTTCAAAGATCCTTCTATTTCTCTCCTTCCACAGATTCCACATGATGTAGATAACAATTCCGTTGAAACGCCTACGGTCTTGCTTTGGCACCCTGTTGCACTCAATTTCCCACCATCCGCCGAAGGAGACGGGGTCTTCTTTGTGGGAGTTGCACGAGATAAATTATCCCAAGTCGGCATCTGATCCCACACAACTTTTGCAGAGGGGCACATCAAGGATAAATGTATCCCCATCTCCAAAGGCCCATTACACAAGACACCATGATCCTAATGAGGCCAATTTCTCATTTGCAGATTATCAGCGGTTAAGGTTTTGTTGTGCAGGAGGATCCGGCATGAATTTTGCAGTTATTTTCTACCTGCGCTCTCCAAATGAGTTCATGTCGAATTTCGGTGTGATCCGTGAAACTAAATCATGTCGCCGAGCGGGTGGAGTAGATTCCATTAGCCATCCATTTCCATGTAATCGTGTCACGCACGTTAGGGCTGTAATTGCACTCCTTGCAATCTAATCCATAGGCCAACAAACTCCTAGACCTGTAATGACGATGTGATGCATGCACGTAGTGATCTGATCCAATTACTGTTGTTCAATTCTTGGTTCTTCGTGACGCACCAATTTGAATAGGTTCGGTGCCAAATATTTGGCGCCTCTCCCTCTAACCAGCTATGGTGCCAGAAGCATGCCTTCTTGCCATCACCAATGGTGATCATAGTGGAAGCATTGAAAAGCAAAGCGATTCATGTCAGTTCGACGGAGGCGTCCATTTCAGTTCTATTTTTTAGCTACATATAGTGCTAATTGGAATATGAAACTTTGACAATTGCTATTCAAACATACAATAATTCAGACTTGTTACAAATCATTGTATTTTTGTATGGATAGTGTAGTTTGAGATAGCTGAGACTCAAAACGATTGCATAAAAATATATAAATTTGAAACCATGCTTGAAGATATACATATTTCAGCATGCATGTATTGGAGCTCTCACCAAATAGTTATCTTTCTAGTTCTCCAAACAACTAAAGACTTATGAGCATCATAAAACTTAATAAATAGGTGTCACCTCTGATCCAATAAGCATGTACTCTGTTGTAATTTATAATTCATTTATTATGTTGTGAGCTCGCTGATTATTTGTAAATGATAGTATTAACAACGTGCTTGGAGAGACTATCTGTGCATCCCGTCACCATCCCATCAATTGCATTGAAATCATTTAACTCATGTTAATCTTTGTGCAGCTGCTAGAGATGGGGACTCCTCCTGAGCTGCTTGAGCAGCACCCACAAGGGGTGGGAAGGATATAGAATTAGCAACCAAATATTGGGTGTGTTTAGAGTCCAAAGATTCCCTCCAAAATTTCCTGCACTCCCATCACATCCCTATCACATCCCATCACATCGAAACAATAAATGCACTAAAAGACGCATTTCTAGAGTATGAAATGTAGGTAAAAAATAGACTAATTACACAGTTTAGATGTACATTGCGAGACAATTCTTTTGAGCCTAGTTACCCCATGGTAGGATAATATTTACCACAAACAAACGAAATATGCTACTGGTATTTTTCGGTTCGCTCTGGTGCGAGAATTCGAATTTTGGCCCAAAATTTTGGCCTCTAAACACACCCATTGAAGCAAAAAGCCGAGAAGAGAAAAAGGTGCATACCTTGTGCCTATTTCGAAAATGTTGAGGATATCATCCATGAAAGTATCAACACCAGAAAAGAGGTCCATGGTAGCCGGCAATGGGGAGCACGTGGGAGCAAGAGTAGGCATGGTGGCTAGACATGTTGCGGGTAGGGGGGATATGCGAGAGGATCCCGCCCTTCTAGGGTCACGCTCTTCGGCGGCGCTTGCACCGCCGTGCACGGGGTCGCGCTCGGCGCCGTGCACCCCTCCACAATGGGGTCACGCTCGCCCCCCTTTGCATTTGCGTCGGGAGTGTAGGATCTCTCTGGACAGTTAAGGAGGCCTAGGGGGTGAATAGGCCTGTAAAAATCAACTCGAAATTCTATCAAATTACAGGTTAGCGGTGACTATCTATAGATTGCCATTGTTGATCTCAACAAAGTATGAAAAATACAGAATTTGAAATCTGAGTTCTTGATTCTAAATCGATGTACTTTTTTTTTGCGATAAGGAAAAATTCCATTGATATTAAAGCAAGTTACATCCTCTCATTATAAAAGTAAACCAAACTACTCCATCTCCATTGATGGGAGACAAGAAACCTTAAAAAGCCATAAATTCTACCATCTAGGATCACCATCCCAAACGGATATGCCACGGACGCAAGCTCCGTCCGAGCGAAACGAGGGCCATCTTACCATCCACCGTCGTCATCCTCATACCCATCACTTTTGCAAAAGAGGAATAAAGCTGCTAAAACTCCACATGCAAACATAATGAAATTAGCGCCGCCGATTACATCGTCGAACTCATCGTCGTTGCCTTCACATTTGTCATGAGAGAACACAAGTCCAACCGACATCCGGATAGATATCGTTGGAAAACTAAATCTCACTAGCCCATCGCCACGGCCGCATAGAACCACAATGAGACAAAGGAAGGGTCGGAGTACCTTATTCTCCATCAATGGTGATGTCTTCGTCTTGCCATCACCGCTGAGGAACAACTTGCTCCATTGCTCCATCGACGATCTTGACGACGCCTTACGTCGTGGCCAATCTCTTCGATTGGATCTCGGAGAAACCTTGAACCTTAAAGACTCAATCTACTAGGAAAAAAAACTGATTTAAAACGATGGATCCCCACTCCCTTCAACCCCGGCGGTGGAAAGCGGGAGCCGGCGGCGGCCCTAGGGTTTGGGTACCACCGCTTAAAGCAGTGCGTTGGCGTACAACAACCTATTTAGAAGTCTAAATTTGATGTACTTATAACCTTACTACACAAATGTGAATCACAGATCGATACCTAGAACAAGCTATATCGATAAGACTCACTAGATCGATCTCAAACCCTAGAAATCAATATGAACTTGCAAGAAAAGTAAATGAAGCACACAAGATACCGATTTATCCCGTGGTTCAGCCAAAGCACAAAGGTTATCCTAAGTCCACTTGTTGAGGAAGCCACTAAGGCTTGTCTTTCCCTCGTTCTCAAGTCAAGAGAGTTAACTCACGAGATGAGGGGTGATTTTTAGTTTCAAATGAGGATTACAAATCTCCCAAGGCTGCCACACAAGTTGGCAAGCTCAAGGGCAATGCCTAGCGGGCTAGGAGCAAGCTCAAGAGTAACGAACTCTAGGGCCACCGCCAAACGTGAACCTAATGCTCTTTTGAGTTGGGAAATCAATAGATATGCTCTCAATTGAAGTTCGTTGCCTTTTCTCTCAAGATTTGGTGGTGGGAATCAAGGATTGGCTTGGGAGCTTGAGGAGCAACGATGGAGGAGAGAGCTGAGCTTTTTGGTCCATTTTGCAGCTTGTCGGGATGCGAGGAGGAGGAAGCTATGGTCGTTGGGAGGCCGGCCTCCAACGGGGCCCGGCTTAGCCGCGCAAGCCCACCGGCCAAGCAGGCCGCGCCCCCCATGCGCGCACCGCAAAGCGAGTGGCCCAAAGCATGCCACCACAGCCATCCTGCGTTGCGCTAAGGAGGGCAGCCCGTCTTTTCACCGCCTCGACCGCTGACGCCCGGGACCCGCTTGTCATCTTTTTCCTTCCCTCTCTCACGCTCTCTATTTCGCCCGATGGGCGTAATGAAGGAGCGCTCATCGGGAGGCTCTAGAGTTGTGCTCGCGCGTCGCGTCGATCCCCCACACCCGTCCCCGCGTCCCCATATGCCAAGCCACCTTGGTAGGGGAGAAACCACCGGGCTGGGTCACGCGTCGTACGTCACCATGGAGGTAAAGCAAGCCTGCGACCCGCCATCGCCATGACTGTCCCCCCCCTCGAGAGGAGCCTCGAATTCAAAATCGCGGGCCTTGGCGGCCACGTCATCGCAATTTCCAGCCACAACTTCAAAACCCCAATGGGAAGCTGCAATCGTCGCCCCGATCGCGCCCGTCCCATCTTAGCCGGCCACCTTGGCCATGGAAGCCGCCCGCCTATAAAACCTAGGGCGGGAACCCTAGGGGTTTTCCCCATCGCCGGCCGCCATTTTGGTGGCATCCACCATTCCACGCCGGACCAAAGAAAAGGAGAAGAAGGGAAGTTGGGGGAGAAGAAGGAGGCGGGGAAAGAGAAGGAGTCGCGGCGCCGTGCTGCCCGTCGGTGCTCGCCGGCGCCGCCGGGAGTGTCGTGTACCGCAATCGAGAACTAGCAAGGAGCCGCGCCACCTCGCCGTGATCTGCCTCGACCCGCAACCCATGGTGAGCACCTAGCCCGGGGTGGCTAACGAGCCGGCTCGGCTCGTTAAAGCTTCGGCTCGTTTCATTTCGGCTTTCGTTTAGATGTTGGCTCGGCTCGGCTCGTTAAACAAACGAGCTAGAAAGCGGCTTCGGCTCGGCTCGTTAAGAGCTCGGCGGCTCGTTTTGGCTCATGAGCCAAACCTCAAAAAACATTACAGGGGGCAATATCGTGAACAACCAGCCTTACACCTAGCCGACCCCGTTGTTGCTCGCCGTTGCATATGCCGCGGAGTAGATGGTCGCCATGTTGCCGCCATGTTTGAGTTAGAAACCTGTTTATATTCTCACTTTCGAATGGGTTTTGAGTGCAAACTTAGTCCACGGCCCACAATTTCATAGCGACTCGGTTTCACAATTTTGAGACAATCTAACATGATGTATAGCAATTAAGCTTCTCTCACGGCACCCCTTGTCTAAATTTTTGTTGAAGGATTGTACATAAAAATACTATTTCTGCTTATTTTAATGATGTGCAATATAAAATTGATAAAAATTGTTCTAAAATTGCTAAATTTAGATATTGAATCTTTGAGGAAGAATATTGGACCAAAGAGGAAGAGGATAAGACTTGAGAAGAAGAATATCGAGAAGGACGCAGAGGGAGAAGAGAAATATTAAATTTGAGAGGTAACACTCAAAAAGAAGAAGAATATGAGAGCTCTGAAGATGGCTTAGAGAAGGAATATGGGAATATTGGATATTTAGAAGACAACTCAAAAGGGAAGACCGGTTTTATAGAAATTGTGATTGAGTGGGTCGCAGATTTTATCTGGGCCGCTGGTAAGTGTTGTTCGGGCTCAAGGACTAAGGTCCGTCTTTGCTACTATACCAACTATCCATAAGGCCCGACGATACCACTTGGCCCAATTTTACTTCCTGACCCGTCATTTTTTAAATTGCCTAAAAAAAAAGGTGGATTTTTTTAAATATAAATCTAACTCCTTTTAAAAAAAAAAAAATTAAGTTTATTCACGTTTAGAAATTATTTGCATCAGATATATCCCTTTTGGTCGGCGCCCGGGGGCACGACTTTTTCACTGTCGCGCCACATGCGGTGGCGCGACAAATGGTGCCACATTGGCACATGTGTTTGACCGAGGCTGGCGTGGAACACGAGCCTGCTGTGTCGCGTCCAGTGGCGCAACAAGCTTATCACCCATGCAAGATCAATGGCGTTACTGCTATACTTTGCGGTGAATGATTGAAGCATGTGATCGTGGATGTTGGGTAGGTTTCAATATGCAAGAAGGATGCGTGCGGATCATCGTAGTATCTTTTTCTTGAAATACTAGCACTGTAATACAAGACTAGTATTGTAATACTGACAGATCGTTGAACCAAGTATTCAATTCTTTGGAGATCACTAATCAGTACTAGACCACTACGACTAGTATCTCCGTGATACAATGAAGATTTGGAGACACCCCCCCCATCCCAACTCCCAAGCATTCAGTTCCACGGTTGGAACCTCGAACACTGCTCTGCATGAGGTCAGTAACCTGGTTTACTCCTCTCCGAAATTAACTGTATATTATTTTGATTTATTTCCTACTACGAAATGTTCGACGGGTTCATCGTCCACTCTTCCGTTTCTCTTGGAAAGAACCACTCATATTTTGCAATTTTTATTAGGTTCAATTTTAATAAAGTTATATAGACATCGCCAAAACATCTGACGTGCTCTTTTCTTGCGGCAAAAAGTCCTGTCGATATGGCCTCGAAGTCGCTGTTTCTTGCAGTGCTACTTCTTTCTCTGTGCATCTCGTCGTCGTCCTCTGATCCGTTACGCCCAGATGGGGAGCGAGCATCACATGACTACCTTCGTTTTGCCGAGGTCGAGCGGCACTGCCGGCCCGTGCTCTCCTCGGCCACCGTGCTGGCTTACGACACGAACCGTGGCATCGACCAGATGAACTTGCTGGCGTCCTTCGAGAAGGGCGACTGGCTTCAGGACGCCAAAGGGCACGCACCCTTGATGCCGTTCGACGGCAGCGACGTACCGACCGGCGCTCGCCGGCAGATGGCACCTCTCTCCCTGGCGACGTTCATGCTCACGCACGTCGACAAGGGGCGCGGTGGTGCGAGGACAGCATTCAACGCCAGCGGCGTCCTCGAGCTTTCCATCTCCCGGAAGAGCCGAGATGCGGAGATCTCGTCGTTCAGCTGGACGAGAACCCCGGTCAGTTCGCCGGAGTTCAACATTTCCCCGGCGCCGCAAAGCTCCGGATCAAATTTGAAGGCGTGTACACGGAGACAGCAAAGGGCGATGGCGGCGGCAAAGGCGAGAGGGTGCTGTGCATGGTCGGGAGCGCCTTTCTCCCGACGCGCAGCACTGGCGGCGCTGACCCGTGGGACTGGGCCAAGGACTCCGGCAGGAGCGGCTTCCTGCCGCCGGTCAGGGCAGACGACAACATTCTGCTCGTGCTGCGGTTCCCGATCATGGCTACACTGACGACCAGGGCGGTGCTCGGTGAGATGAGGAGCACCGGCGCCGCGTCAGCCGCCGCCTACTTCGACCCAGTGCAGCTGGTGTCGCAGCTCTGTTCCACCCCGTCCCCGTACCAGTACCGATCTGAAGAGCTCGTTGCTGACGCGTGCAGTCCGCTCCCGTCGATCGAGTCAAGCGACGTCGTCGGCAGCCGTGGGGGCAAGCTGTTTAATGGCAGCTACCTGTGCGAAGTCCTGAGACGCTACAGTTATGCCCTTCAGGGTGTGGTCACCTCGCCATCGACCTGGCAGTGCAGCTCAACCTCGACGACGCTGGGCTCGTCGTGCCGAAGCTTCGGCCCGTTCGAGATGGACCGGGCAGCGGGCGAAGACGAGCTCACCGAAGTGGGCATCGTGATGAAGGACCTTTACTGTTCCACGGATTCGGCTGGCACCGAAAGGGTGTCCGTCGTGCTCCGAGCCCTGCCTCCGTGGGAGGACCGGTACACGGCGGTGCAGCGCTCGGGGCTCAGCGGGTTGACGCTGTCCGCGGAGGGCGTCTGGATGCCGTCGGCGGGGAAGGCCTGCTTGGTGGCGTGCAGGGGCACTGGCGATAAAGAGTGCCACTTCCGGATGTGCCTGTACATGCCCATGACGTTGTCAGTCACAGGCCGCAGCATAGTGCTCGGGCAGATAACCAGCGTCAATGCAACCGGCGCCGGCGGGGTGGCGCGCTCGTCGCTGTCGTTCCAACTGAGCCTGTATTCGCCACGGTTGTGGGGCTACGACGGCCCACAGCTGGCGTTGGAGTACAACTACACCAAGGTGAAGCTTGCCGGCGAGCTTCTCCGGCGCGGCGAGCCAAGGTTCAGCCTCCGCAAGATCACCGCAAGCTCACTGCCCCTCAGATATCCGAGGGCAAATTTCGACGCTCGAGACTACAATTCAGGCTTGTCCCACCTCGCCGACGAGCTTACTCTCCGTTTCACGACGGCGCCGAGCATGTTCCGGCCAGGATGGCTCGATCAGCCTGTCGTGCATCTGGAAGTCATCTTTCTGGAGCAGGTCAGCGATCCACGTGCGTCCAGAGCGAGAGCGTCACCCAAAATTAGCGAAGAAGGGTCCATGTCGAAGATGAGGCAGCTTCTGATCAATGTGTCCGCCGAGCTCACGGTCTTTGGCCGTCGTAACTGGGTTGCAAGCTCAGCGATGTCTTTGGAAGGCGTGTACGATCCGAGAACGGCAGGATGCACCTCATCGGCTGCCGGGATGTTCGACTCCGGTGGCCAAACTTGTCAGCCAACGGAGATCTCGAGGAAGGGATGGACTGCTCCATCGAGGTCAGAGTTGACTACCCACCCACGAACACCCAGTGGTTCATCTGGTCGACGGCGAAGGTTCGTATAGCGAGCACAAGGGACGCCGGCGACCCGCTTCATTTCCACACGATGAAGCTCCGGGCTATACCGACTCACTATTCCAAGCCCCGGCCAGACGATGTCAACAGAGGGGTCGTCAACGGCGTCCTCGGCATCGTGCTGCTGTCAGCCTCCATTGCCGCCGGTCTCAGCCAGCTGAGGCACCTCAAGGCCCACGCCGACGTGGCGCCGTACGTCTCCCTCGTCATGGTGTGCGTGCAAGCTCTCGGGCTCGGCATGCCGCTGTTCACGGGCATCGAGGCGCTAGTGGCCAAGGCCACCATACGCAGCGGCGACAGGACCGCCATGCCGCCGTCTTCCTCGTCACCTTCCTACATCATGAATTACCCGCTGTACCGCTCCATCGACCAGGCGGTGAAGGTCCTGAGCCTCGCCGCGTTCGTCGTGACGCTGCGCCTCGCCCAGAAGGTGCACCGGTCGAGGGCGCGAATGCTTGCCAGGTCGCCGCTCGAGCCGGGGCGCGTGCCCGGCGACGCCAAGGTGTTGAGGTACCACTACGCCGCTCACCTGGCCATCTTCTTGCTCATCCTCGCGCTGAACGGAGAAGCCATGACCGTCGAGCAGCACGTCGCGCTGCTGCAGGACCTGTTCCTGCTCCCGCAGGTGATCGGCAACGCGCTGTGGCGCATCAACTGCAGGCCTCTCGCGGAGAGCTACTACCTGGGTGTCACCGCCGTGCGCCTGCTGTCGCATCTGTACGAGCTCGTGCGGCCGCCGCCGTGGTCGCTACTGTACTCTCACGAGTACAGGAACGCCAGAGGAGCCGTGTTCTCCAATGCTTGGGACATGGCGGTACCGGCCGGGGCCGTCCTGCTCGGGATCGTGGTGTACGTGCAGCAGCGGTGGAATTATGCGATTGTGAGTAGGATGGGCATGGCGGAGCAGAGGAAATTGCAGCACATCTTCTAGGGTGGATTGGTCTATGCAATGGACTAACAGTATTACTTGGAAACTGCAGCAGCACAACCATTGTGTTTCAACTTTGTTTTCTTCCCCTTTATTTTTGAAATGATTGTTTTCTCTCTTCTTTTATGTTTTGTATTAATTAGTGGGTTCATCTATCTATATAACAAGATGAATTCTCGGCGCGTTGCTGCGGTATGCAAAAATAAATTTAAATCTAGCTAAGACAATTTTAAAAATAATTTCAATAATGAACTAATTTGTAGGGGAGAAAAGACATTATCTTAATCTTAGATCTTCTTCAAATAAAAAACATAGGTCACTAATTTGTAGGGATTTTTTTTTTTTTTTTGAAACTTAATGTATAACACAAAAATTATTAGTTTGTGGTAAGAATAGATTTGAGAAAGTATCGAGTACTTGTCGTGGTCTAGTACCACCGTCACGGTAATGGTGGCTAGTGCGGACTCGAATGGCCTAACTCAAGAGACAATGACACGGGTTTTATCTTGGTTGGGGCAAAATCGGGCTCCCTAGTCCGGTGTGTTCACTATCTCGAGTCCAAGCGCTCGTCTTAGGGGTGCGTACAAGCGGATCGAGAGGGAGCGGGTTCCCAAGTCTCTCTAAGATTGAGGCAAGTGCCAATATGAGAGCGGAGATGCGAGTTTGAGAAGAACTGAGTGCGTTGCCTTCTTCCTTATCGCCTGCCCCAACTAAGAACCCTACCCCTCCTTTTATAGTAGCAAGGGGGATAGAACATGCAAGCTCTCGAGTTGGGGCGAGGGTAGGTGGAATAATACGACCTTTGTGTATTGTTGAGGCGGGAGAGCTCTCCCAACGAGCTCGTTGATTGGCACAGGGGCTATTTCGAGCTCTCGGTTGCCTTGGATGCCGAAAGCCGGTGATCGCCGTTCGTGGTGGTTGGGGTTTGGATGATGGTCATGTGTCACCTCGTCCTAGACTGAGGTTGGAAGTTGTCCCTTCGGTATGGGGGTGCCTATGTCGCTGACGATGGCGTATGGGCCGTGCACGTCTCCCGGTCATGGTGACGGAGTTGCAGAGTTGCCGAGGATCTGACGATCGAGCTCTACGGTTGGCCAAGGTCCTCTCCGAGCTCTTGGCGGCCTTGGATGCCAGCCTGGTCGTCGCCGCCGCGCGACCCCTGGTCAGGTGGCGGTAGGGGTGCCGCGGCCCCAATCGTGGTTGGAATCGGTCCCGTCGGTATGGGCGCGATCATACCGTGGATGAGGCACGCCGCGTCGCCGCGGCATTTCGCAGCTAAGATCGCGGACGTCATTGTTGGAGTCATCGGGGCATGGGCGGCGACAGACGGGCGTCTTTCCGCCACTGTGCCTCCGTGTGGCCACAAGTGCTGTCGTGGAGTGGTTGGCCCAACTCCCCCCTGCGGTCTTCCGCGTGACGCCCGGGGGGACGAGCTCGTGAGTCGGGCGTTTGTTGAGAGCGGTTCGCTCGAGCTCGAGCTCGGCGATCGGGAGAGGTCGCGTCGGAGAGCTCGAAAGCGCCTAACTCGAAAAAGGTCGACGACGGAGACCTCGAGCGAGGCGGAAAGAGGTCTTCGCTGTGAAAGAGCTCGCGCGCTGCATAACCTACTCTCGCTGTAGGCGGCCATGGGCGCAACCGGTCTCCTACCCGGGGAGCGGGACGGAGGAGAGGTCCTTGATTAGGATCCTCTGAGTCATGATGTCGAGGGTCTCGACGGTTGGGGTCATCAAGATATTGATCCCCACAGTAGCCCCCGAGCGTTTGGGAGAGAGAGGAGATCTCTCTCAAACGCTCTCGTTTGCGCCACTCGGTCTTTGGGGTTGAGTCATGTTTTGGTCGTGGGTGCTTGGCAGCACCCGCGGAGTGTAACCCGAGGCTCCGGAGAGCTGTGAGCTCGCGGAGGCTTTTTGCGTTGTCGTGGAGCCCTTCAACCTGTTGTCTTCGAGGCTGTCGGTTCTCCGAGCTCGCCTTTCCTTTGCTTGATCGGCCCGTCGATCGACCTCGAGGTACGGGTGCTCGGCACCCGCTTTGCCGCCCCCCGAGCCATCGGGAGAGCCTGCTCTCCTAGTGAATTCTCTAATGAGCCGGCTCTGTGGTCGTTGCAGCGGCCTCGTGGCGGTTCCTCGGGAACCGAGAAACGCCGTCTGCCACTTTACTCCATCGGTGGTTAATGCGGGGCGGCCGCGTGCCCCTGCGGTTGGTTGCAGTTATGAGAGGTTCCTGCATGTCGCTTGTTATCGGCGACGGTTCCTCGCGAATCGTGCATCGTGGGTGGAGATCGTGGGGAAGTGCGGAAGGGCGCCTCCTGCGCGGGAAAGCGAACCGTCGCGGCCCGGCTATAAATGCAATGGCTCGGGTCGTGGAGGTGGCATTCGTCTTCTTCCTTCCACACTCTTCTCCTCTCCCTTGGAGCCACCTTCGCTCGGCGGATGGAGGGTCAAGGGTCTTCAGACGCGGGAGGCCGGGAGGAGGACGCCGACGCCAGCAGGAGGGGGATTCGTTTTCCCGGCGCAACATGCGTCGGCGGCCGTCCCGGCCGCCGGGGCCATGCCTCCTCCTCCAGCTCCGGCGCCGCCTCCGCCTCCGCCCCGGGAGGCGGTGATCGCCAGCTCCGCCTCTCGACTCGGGCTGCGCCGTGGCGGGGAGATGCGATGGGGCGGCGCCATCGACACCTTGAGCGGGAGCTCGCGATGCGGCGCATTCGGTGCGAGAATGCCGACCGGCTTGCCGCAGGTGAGCGTCTCCCCCTCCAGTTTGGTCTCTTGAGTTGATGTCCGCTCGCTGATCCTCCTGTGATTTCGTTGCAGGCTACCTGGAAGAGGCGGATCGCTTACGGGAGCGGCTCCGTAGTTGCCGCCCGTGGCGTCCGTCCGCGGAGCGGTGACGGCTCTGGCGATGGCGTCGTCGGGCGACTGGCGCCGACTTGACGGGGATCCACGGTTTCGCGGATGGAGACTCGGTGGCGAGCTTTGGTGCCGACGTCGAGGAGTTTGAGGCCACTGCGGAGGTGGTGGTGGCCAACATCGACGTCGACGCCCTGCTGGCAGAAGAGTAGCCCGCCGAGTCCGGAGGCGGCGACGGCGGTCTGGCGCAGGTCTTCGTCACCAAGCTTAAAGCTCGACAAGGACCGCAGGCGCGAAGGTGAACGGCTCCCTGTCAGCGTGTGCATCCACCCCTCCAAGGTCATCGCCCCCAAGCTCGAGCTCGATAAAGGGTCGCAAGACGCTTCGACCGCAGCTTTGTGAGCTCGGTGAAGCCGTAGGGACGTCGTTGCAGCGGAAAGGCTGGCCGTAGCTAGGACTTCTTCTGTATCTCTTCGTTTTTGTAGTCTCCTTACTTGGTTCATGCACTTGTGCCTACATGTGTGTGTGCTCTTATGAACAATGAAGGCGTAAGGGTTAAGTACCGATTTGGTCTTGTATGGCCGAGGTCTCGACCGTAATTAGTCGCGAGGTCTCGAGCCCGTTGGGCGAGGTGTTCGGGCCGGCGTTGTGGCGAAGCGTGAGACAATCTTGTCGATAGCATTCCCTGAGTCCGCACCACCTCGGCACGGAGGGCCTGGCTCAGTTCGTCGTTTTTGCCGTTCGTTCGGCACATGCAGGTAGCCCCCGTGTTTCTCCCCTTGGCTTGGGTTTCGTCTCGGTGATGCACGGTGATTCCGCGGTGTGTGCTCGGCGAACTGCGGGTGTAGTCCCCGAGGCTCAGCGGGGACGGAGGTCCGCGGAGGCTTTTATAGGTTATCGCGTGTTCGCTTTCCCGTTTTCAGCGAGGCCGTAAAGGGGGTGAGCTCGGACTTGGTTTTACCTCGTTAGTAAAAACCAGAGTGCTCGGTGAGTTGATAGCGGGTGGTCCGGGGAGGTCAAGCTCGAGCTCGTTCGATGTGGCGGTGGCGGACCGACCTCATATTCCAAAGGCGCGACTTTACGGTTTCCGGAGCTCGTTCGAAGAGCTCGTGGACTCGGCGTCCTCCTCCTCGTTCGTGGAGGATAACCTGAAGTCGTTTTTGTTTCCTTTGGCAACCCGAACACGCTTAGGCGAAAGCCCCGAGTTCGTTCGAGTTCTCGGGGGCAAGAGCCGTCGGTGCTGCTTCGCCTTAGCGTCCCTCACTCGTGGTGTTCTGGGCGACCGTCGAGCCCTTGTCTTTGGGCGGCCTTAGAACCCTAGGATGGCGAGCTCGTGTATCAAGCTCATCGTCGAGCTCGAAGATTTTTAGCCGGGTGTGTCGAGCTCTCGGGCGTCTGCCCCGTGGTAAAAATAGCCGTTGGGATTTTTACCGTTGGAATTTTTCCGTTGGTCGGGAGTTATCCCATTAACGCCGCGTCGCGGACTTCCGCCGGTGGCGATCGTGGGTTGTTGTGGCGATAGCCGTTCGCGCCGGATGCGACGCGGCGTGGGCCCCCGACGGTTCCTTCTCGGCGCATCCGTCGCACCGGATCTCATAAATAGGTGGAAATAGGGGGCGGATTCACCTTCCTTCCCTTCCTTCTACAGAAAGCCAACGGCGGAGAGAGGAGAGGAGATTGAAAGGGGGAGAGAGAGAGAACATACTTCTTTGTTGAGATCCGCTTCTCGCCTCCTCGTTCCACCGGTGATCCGCCTCCGCGGCGCAAGATGGGGTCGTGGCATCGTTCGGATGGCGACCAGCGGCGGCTGGAGCTCTGCGGCCTCGTCGGCCGGGCTCCGATACGGCGACGGAGGCGAAGAAGTGGATCCTCCCGCCGCCGTCGCACGAAGTTCCCGATCCGCCGGCGGGGTACGTGGTATCGTTCGTGGCCTTCCACGAGCGCGGCCTCGGCGTCCCCGCCGATGATTTCTTCCGGAGCTTGCTGGGGTACTGGGGCGTCGAGCTCCAGCACCTGACGCCGAACGGCATCCTGCTGTTCTCGGCGTTCACGATGTTGTGCGAGGGTGGTTGGGGATTCCCCCAACTGGGAGCTCTTTCGGTACTTCGTTTACGCCAAGATTCAAGGCTGAAGAGGGTCGATGGGGGTTCGGAGGCCCGGCCCCGATCGCCTGCGTCCGCGATTCTGCCGGCGGGAAGGTTCGCGAGTTTTTCCCAAGGGCGATTTCCCGACGGCGAACCCGGGGTGGAGGGAGGAGTGGTTCTATCTCAGAACGACCCGACCACCCTCTCGCCGGTACACAGGGAAGACATTCGGACGCCGCGAGCGAGCCGTGGCGTGAAGGTCCGCGACCATGCCACATCACGCGGGCGGAGCCGGGGGCGTCAAGAAGGCGCGCAGCGGACGCCGGGTTGACGGTGAACCTTTGTTGACACATATTAACGTATACTTTTAATTGTCAACTAAACATGGAAAAGGACTAAAATATAATTAGATAACCTTATTAGGGGTTTATACTAATAATTTCCATGAGTTTTGGTAAAGTTGTGATTTGCGAGGGACTTAACAGAAAAACGGCGGAATTCGTAACGCAATCCAACTCGAACGAAGTCTAGAAGGCTCTGGAATACACCCGACGTGAACTAAAACTTAACACCCAAGAAAACATCATCTAGAAGACTCCGAAGCCACGACGCGCACCGCGGACCCGGTGGGACCCACCGTGGGCGGTCGGCCCATTATCCAGCCGGTCGGCCTGCCCTCGACCAAGCAAGCCCCGCTTCGGAAGCTTCTCCAACGCCTCTAAGGCGCAATCTAAACCGGTTGTTTAACGTCGGTTTGATCCGAGGCGTCGGTAGAAGCACGAGATGAATCAAAGATTAGTACCACATCGCTGCTGAAGCTGAAGGGACATAAGAAGACCCATATATATAGACCCCCGGGCCCCGGCTTCAATCATCTCGGATCAACTCATCATCATATCGATCGAGATCCGGCTCTAGTTGAAGGCCTTAGCTCTAGTTCAAGAACCCAAGTAGAAGATTAGACAAGATGTAGAACTAGAAGCCCTAGATTAGAGTTGAGAGTAGAGCTTCAAGTTGAGAGAATTAGAGCGCGGTTGAGGCGGAGTTGAAGGAAGGCCGGAGGCGTTTCGGCGCCTCCATCTTCTTCTTCCTGCGGAGTTGGTGCCATTGGGGCGCAACTCGAGATCTTGTGGATTGTTCGACTTCCATTCGAGTAAGTGATATTGTTTCTATTATTCTTAAGGTTCGTATTTCTTTGATAAGATTACTTTGATTCTTGGTTGCTCTTGAGTTAAAGTTGTTAGATTAATGTAAGCGTGGTGCTTAGATTGACTAGCTTATTACGAATACCTTCTATAGGCGGGGTGAAGACACTTGTCAAGGCTGATCGTGGTGGTGACAGCGCCATTGAGTCCTTTGTTACGCCTGCCCCCGTTTATAGAAATCGTAGGAGCCCCTGCGTTGTTAGCGTAGATTCCCTTTATTAAGAGTTTCTTCATGACAACCCCTCTTAAGAACAATGTTGCAAATGATTTACTTGAAGTGAGAACAAGACCTTCCTAATGGAACTCCTTACCTCTCTTTTAATCTAGTTTTAGCCACTCGGATTTAGCTATACACTTCAACCTACTCTCTCACCTTCTCCTGTGGATTCGATAATTAAAACCCTATTCGGGTGAAGTGCTCACCGGTATCCGTTAAACTGCGGATTATATTCCTGTAGGTTAACAAATACCAACAACCACATCGTCGAAGCCCGGCTCGCGAAGGGCGCTCGTGCCGCTCGGCGGCGGCGTCTTCAGCGCTCGGGAGATGGAGCCGGGTCTTGCGCCGTTCAGGGACGTCGGGCGAACGCGTCCCGCAGACGGTCGATCAAGTGGGTGGTGGGTATTTAACCGGTTGGCGCAGGCGGGCGCCTGACGGGGCCCGGAGCCCCGGGTTCTCCCCTAGCGCGGATCGCGGGCGCCGGTAAGAACTCGTGCTCTTATCTGTTTTGGGATTGTAGATTTTTCGCTTCGAGCTCCAGAGAATGAGTCTGAGCTTTTTCCAGGTCGGCGAGGTGAGGCCGTTTGGTTCGTGTCCACCCCACGAGAGGGCGATGCACAGGGGAGGCCGGCCGTGCCCCGAGGGAGGCGGGCTCGTCCGATGGCGGCGGGCGCGCGGCCGAGGGAGGCGGCCACCAGCACGCCGGCGGAACTTCCTCCGTCGTCCCTGGGGCCTATGGCCAGAAGAGATGGGAACCTCTCGGGGCCGCGGGCTCGACGCCCGGCCGCCCGACGTTGTCGATCGCGGAGGAGCCGGCGTCCGCCCCTCCGGTGGGGCCGGTGCTCGGAGGCCGGCCGGGCGGTACCTCGTGCAAGGGCGGCCCGCGGCTCCGGGGTGCCGGGCCACCGCTTAGGGAAGAGGAGAGTATCGTCGCGGTGAGCTCTCTCGCTTTCTTTGCGTCGTGGTGGTGCACGCCGTTTGGGTCTTGTGAGTCTGATCGGCCCTGGCCTCGTAGGCGGCTGCTGCGCCGTATCCGGAGAAACGTCTCGGACAGATGAGTCATCCCTCGGCCGGCCCGGGCTCGGGCCCGGTGGCGGCGAGCTCCGCTGCACACTGTGGACGCCCGAGCTCAGCCTCGGCGCAGCTTGAGTGCCGGTCCGGGCGGGGCTGGGAGCTGCTGGCGGCAGTTCGGGCGGAGGGGACCTCGTCGCTGACGGCGAGCACGACATCGGCGGCGATGGCGAGCGCGCTACGGGGTCCCGGATGATGGCGCTGTTCCGGTGCAAGGGAACGCTGTCGACCTGCAGCCCCGTTGTTGGCGTCGAGCTCCTCTCCCGGGCCTGCGTCGGCGCATCGCGATCGGTCGAGGCGTCGAAGGTGGCCCCGGACGATCGTGAGACTCCGGCCGACGGTCCCGTTGGGGACCGAGGGGCCGCTCGGGGTCCCGATACTACCGAGATCCGGCGGCCCGGAGAAGGAGACGGGCGAGGTCGAGGGCGTCGGCCATGGGGTGAGGCCGCCGGAGAAGATCGGCGGGAGTCGGTGGCTCATCCTCGGATCGGGAGGCTGCCACCGAGCACCCTGTCATCGACATCTCTGACGGCGAGAAGGCGGGGGAGACCCGGGTTCGCGCAGCCGGTGGTGAGGGCCATCGGGGCTAGCCACGGAAGGTGTCATGGGTCCCCGAAGGGATCCCGTGCGGCGCCGGTCGGCGTTCCGGTGGGGGCAAAGACATCGTCCTCCGCCCAGGCCACGATGTCGCCGCGGCCCGCGCCCACCGAGGACCGGCGTGCGTGTTCCGACTTGTGCGGGTTCGAGATCGTCATGGCCTTGGTTGTTCTCTCCTTCTTCTTATGCTTCCCCGATTGCTCATGTGGTTTGTGCTTTTTCGGGGGGCGTGCGGGATTCCATCCGAGGACACAACCGGGCGACCGACTTTCGGGGGGGCTTCATCGGGGAGCTTGTTGGTGTGTGCAAGGACATGAGCGAAGGCTCGGCCGGCCTCAGCTTCAGCATCAATTTCTTGAGCGCCCGCGGACGGAGGCGTCGTCGGACTCGTCAGGCGGCGGCCGGACCTTTCGGGCGGCGCAAGGAGGAGCGGCCGCCGCGGGGGAGGTAGCTCAGCGGAGGGGCGGCTCGAGGCTGGCCCTGGCGAGCGGCGCAAGAAGATGCGGGGAGGAGCTCGGCGCCCTCCACCGCTGCTCGAGGACAAGGAGCTCGCTCTCGGCGGCCGGCGGAGGGGCGGAGGCCCTTTATAAGGAGAAAACGAGCTGGCCAGTGCCTTCGTCAACGCGACGTCGAGCTTGCAGGTGAGCGTTGTTGCTGCTGTCTCGCGCCTTTCATCCTTTCAATGTTTGAGGCTGATTGTCCCCTTCGATGGGACCTCAGCATATGATCGCGAGGTCGCGGAAATGTGGTCTTCTTTGTCATGCAACGATTGCGGAGAGGGACCGGCTTAACGACGAGAACCAGAACTTCTGGCAGAACGAGCAGGAGCTCTACAGCGAGCTGTGGAGTAAGCGGGCGACCGGCTTTCGCCCTGTATCCGGGGTCGTGATGACTTCTATCATTGACCCATTTTCTCGTCTTGTAAGTGAGAAGGAGAAGTCCACTGAGGCGGCCGGGGCCGCAGGACGCGGGAGCGGGATCTTGCTTCCGTCGCGGCCACCCTGGAGCATACTCAGACCGCGCTGCAGGGGAAGGAGGCGGACCTGAAGCAGCGCACCATCGATCTTGTCGGTGCGAAGAAGGAGCTCGAGCGCCTCCAGGCCTGTGCTGCTAAGGCCACGGAAGAGGCTGCGGAGCTCAAACAGCGCCATGCATCTCTCCACCGCCACCGAGGACGTGTGTGATGTCCTTGGTGTTGAGCAGATGGCGGACCTGGTGGACCGGGTCTCGGAGATCCCTCACAAGGTGACCGAGGACGCTGGTCGCGTGGTTCACAAGGCTGTGAGCGTTATCTTCAGCCATTATCCAAAGATGGACATCAAAGCGGTGGGGGCAGGATGGGCGCCTGGTGTCGATGACGCCCAAACCGAGCAGAAGGCCGCTGCTGCCGAGGTCGCCTCCGCAGAGTTGTCTGGGGAACTCTTTAAGCTCGCCACGCGGGAGGTCGGAGCTCTGGAACCTGTCGTGGAGGAGCCCGAGCAACCTGAGCCGGAGGCCTCGGCGGGCACTTCTGCCGCGGATGTGATGGACGAAGACCCTCCATCTGCATAGGAGATAGGAGCTCGGAGCCGAGCTAATTTTGTAGTTAGTTTCTAAGTCCTTGTAAACGAGGCTTTTATTGTGAAGGTTTTAGGGGAGTTCGTGCTCGTGTTCCTATCTTGTGTCCCTGTCCCAACTTTTTACGAATTCATGTTTCGAAAATCGGATGACGGGCCATTTCTCGTTAGCCGCGGGGGCGTATGAGATCGTTAGGCAGTCGCGCCATGCTTTTCGTTAACGAATTCGTGACTTAGTTGTTCTTAGAACATTTAAGGAAGAGGAGCGCGGACTTGTGGGCACGAGCTCGTTGTCACGATCTTTGTGAGAGATTTGCGAAAAATTGGTGTAGTAAATCGATGGGGTGTGCGCCCCATTCCTTGTAGCCCCCGAGCAAGGGCGGGCCTTTGTCGGGATGAAGGCCCGTCGTTGCTCAGTAGCTTAAGGCGTGGATTCGAGATGCTTGCACAGATCTTTGCATCGAACTGGTGTCTTATTGAAATTTTACAGCTATGATATTTCAAAATACATCTTAAGGGTAGAAGCGACGTAGCTGTTCGATGTTCCATGCGTTGGTGAGGATTCGTCCTTGATGGTCCTTGAGCTTGTACGTGCCCGGCCTCAATACTTGGTCGATGATAAAGGGACCCTCCCATGGCGCGGAGAGCTTGTGCCTGTCCTTCGTGCTTTGGACTCGTCGTAGGACGTGATCGCCGACGCTGAAGGTTCGTCCCCTGACGTGTCGCTCGTGGTAGCGCCGCATGGATTGTAGGTACTTGGCGGAGTGGATGAGCGCGATATCACGAGAGCCGTCGAGCTGGTCCGTGGCGTCTTCGAGCGCCGCTTGGTTATTGTGCTCGTCGAAGGTCCGAGCTGGGGTGAGCCGTACTCGAGCTCGGTAGGAAGAAACGCCTCGGAAAGCGAGGAAGAACGAGGGTTCGTCCGGTGGCCTCGCTTGGTGTGGTACGAAGACTCCACACGACGCGGGGGCTCGACTAGCCATCGGCGGGCGTACTTTCGAGCCTCCTGAAGATGCGGGACTTCACGCCCTGGAGGATCATGCCGTTGGCTCGCTCTGCATCCGTTGGTCCGGGGATGGCCGGCCGCGGCGTGTCGACGCGGATGCGTGATCGCTTTGCACCGGTCGATGAAGACTTCCCCACGAAGTTGGTGCCGTTGTCGGTGATGATCGAGTTCGGGACTCCGGCGGTGGATAATGCCGGTGAAGAACTTGACGGTCTCCTCGGCTCGACATCGGCGCGATGGGCATGACCGATCCACTTGGAGAATTTGTCGATGGCGGCGAGGAGATCGTGTATCCTCGGTCGTCCTGGGGAATGGTCCTACCATGTCAAGACCCAGGCACGTGAGCGGCCGGTGGCGGGATCGTTGGAGGGCTTGGGCTGGGAGTGCGTCTGCTAGCGAAGCGCGGCCCTCACAACGCCGTCGGACGACCTGAGTGGCGTCGGCGGCTGATCGGTCGACGATGAAGCCTTGGCGAAGGCTTTTCGGCGAGGGCCAGCGGTGCGCGTGATGGCGCGATTCGCGGCGTGGATCTCTTTGGCGAGCTCTTGACCATCTTGGACGGCGATGCAGCGTAGAACGCCGTTGCCCCACGTCGGTAGAGCTCTTCCCCTCACGAGCAAAAGCCGCCCTCGGGTGCTGGCGATCGCGCGACTCCTCGCGGGGGAAGCTCGCCTTGCTTCAGCCATCGTAGCAGCCGGGGCACGCCAGTCACGGCCCGAGGGGTGGCTGGTCGACCCAGCCCAGAGTCGGCCCGCGAGTCGACCCGAGGCTGCGGTGGGAAGGGGCTCGTCGCCAAGCGAGCCCTAGCGTCGGGCGCTCGGCCCTCGCGGGCGATCAACGTCAGGGTGGCCCGGGGAGGGGCTTAGTTCGGCGCCTCCGGCGGGCTCCCACGGCCGTGAGGCTGCATGTTCGTGCATGAAGACTCGAAACGGCGGGCGGTCGCGACGAGCAGCGGCGTCGGCGTCGTTGTTGGTTGCGGGTGGGCGTGGTTGACCTCCGGCCGTGGAAGTGTTCTCAGTTCTCGGAGACCTTACGGTGATAACGCGATCATCTTGAGGGTTGACGCAATGAGCCTCTTTCATGACCCGATTTTGACGGCTCGAGTCTCCGGGACCTCCGAGTGCTTGGGATGCCGAGGCTTCGTCGCGCGGTCGTAACCCGTTCACCAACGCTTGGCGTCGCCACGTTATTGGACGGGGAAGTGCGGGCGTATCGAGGTATTTCGCGCGCACCTTTTTGGAGGAGGTGAAGAGCGGGGCCCGGACGGCCAAGGCCGCATTTCTTCACCGACCGTCGAAGAATCGTAGGGTCCAAGATCGATGTCGCCGGGCCTGGCGGCCGCCGACCTCGGTCCATTCCGCAATGAAATGCCGAGCACGAGACTTGATGGCGTCTGCCGGCACATACGCGTTTCGGCTCCCATGAGCTCGGGTGCCTACTTGGCCATTACGTCCCCGTGACCTCGGGGGCTGGATGACCTCCCGAGGGGATACTTCGAGACGCATCGGCCACCGGGTGGGAGTCATAGTGCCTCGAGCTGCGTGGTGATGATGAAGCGGCAGCGTACACGAGCTTTTCGAGCTGTGAGTAGCGAAGTCTTGGTGTCGGTGAGGACCTCACCGACGGCACACGGGCGCCTGTATTTTGAGCGTGCCCTTCCTCCTCTCTCTCGACGACGAGCGCGGTGCTCACCACCTTCAAGGTGGCCGCGATGTAGAGAAGGATTGGCTCATTAGCTGCAGGAGCAACCCAGCACAAAGGGCCGGCAAGGAGTTGTTTCGTGGAGTCGAGGGTTTCCGGGCCTCGCCGGTCCGTGAGAAGCGCTCGGTTTTCTTCGCCGGTTTGTAGGGGAGGCTTCGCTCCCCAGCCGGGCTATGAAACGACTCCGCGAGCGAGCCCTCGCGTGAGCCGTGCACGCATTTGACGTTCTTAATCGGCCCCATGTTCGTGATGGCGGCGATTTTTCGGGGTTGGCCGATCAGCCCGAGGCGATAAAGCCGGAGCAACTTCCCGTGGGACCCGAAAGCGCATTTTCGGGTTGAGCTTGACCCCGTATTCTCGGAGTTTGGCGAAGACCTTTTTCGAGGTCGGGGACGAGCTCTTTCGGCGTTCGTTTTGACGACGATGTCATCGGCGTAAGCTTCTACAAGCTTCGAGGAGCTCTTTGAAGACTTTACGCATACACCTTTGGAAGGTGGCGCCCGGCATTCTTCAAACCGAAGGGCATCGCCACGTAACGAGAACGCGCCAAACGGAGTGATGAAGGAGGTGGCGAGCCGATCGAGCTCGTTCATCGCTATCCGGTGGTAGCCGGAGTAGGCGTCGAGAAAACAGAGGGTTTCGCACCGGAGGTGGAGTCAACGATTTGGTCGATGCGCGGCAAAGGAAACGGATCCTTTGGGCATGCCTTGTTGAGGCCCGTGTAATCAACACACATTCTCCATTTCCCATTCTTCTTCTTGACTAGTACGGGGTTGGCTATCCACTCGGGATGATACACCTCCTTGATAAACCTAGCGGCTAAGAGTTTATCTATCTCCTCGGCCCGATTGCTTGGCGTCGTCGTCAAAACGCTCGAGCCGTTGCTTCCACCGCCGAGAGCCGGGCTTAATGTTCAAGGAGTGCTCGGGCGACTTCCCTCGGTATGCCGGCATGTCCGAGGCTCTCCACGCTAAACACGTCGAGGTTCGCGCGGAGGAAGTCGACGAGCTTCGCCTTCCTATTTAGGAAGAGCTCGGACCCTACGCGGAGGGTGTGGCCGCCCCCGTCGACCTCTATCTCCTTGGCGTCCTTTCGGGATCGAAAGTGCCTACGGTCTTTATGAGCTCACGGATGGGCGGCTGGATCCCCGGGGCGCTTGAGCCCGTCATGCGAGCTCGTGCCGCGGATTTTCTTGTGCTCGGGGAGTCCTCGCCGATCGCCCGTGCCGCCATCTTTGGCGGCATCCGCTCCGATCTCGGACGCGGCGTCGGCGACCGCGGGCCGGGCGGCGCTCGCATCGAACGTGCTCGAAGGTGGAGTCGACGGTGATGACCCCTTGGGCGGGATCTTAAGCTTGAGGTAGGTGTAGTTGGGGACGGCCATGAATTTCGCATAGCATGGCGCCCCAAGAGCGCATGGTAGCGTTCTTGAAGGGAGCACCTCGAGCGTGAGGGTCTCCTTAGGAAGTTATCGGGTGCCGAAGGTAACGGGAGGTCGATCGCCGGAAGGAGTCATCTTCCCTCGGCACCACGCCATGGATCGGGTCGGTGAGGGGCGAAGGATCTTAGGGTGATGCCGGGCCCATTCAGCGCGTGGACGAGGAGGTTGAGGCCGCCGCCTGCCCATCAACACCTTGAGGGCGCTTGGTGCCGGTGATGGGGTCGACGACGAAGCGGTAACCTCCCGGATGCCGGGACGTGTCGGGGATGATCGGCTCGTCGAAGGTGATCGCCGAGCCCGACCACTTGAGGTAGGCGGGCGTCGCAGCTCGGTGAAGAGAACCCAGCGGTAGCGTGAGCTTCATCGGCGCTTGGACTCAGAGCCGGGGCTGCCGAAGACGACGTTGATGGCGCCGTCCGCCGATGTAGGCGTCGTCGCCCGCCCGTCCTCGGGCTCCTCAGATCATAGGCTGGCGGGTCGCCCTGGCGCCTCCCTCGCGTGCCCATCACGTGCTTCTTCGGGAGCAGCCCGGGTCCTTCATCTTGTTGCTTGAGCGGGGCCCTCGTGATGTGGGCACGGGGCCTCAGCATCTTGTCGAAGTGCTCCTTGTGGCTTAACCTTTTCCCCTTCCGGTGGGGTTTGCGCTTGTCGCGGCGGCGACAAACTTCGTCGTTAAATGCGTCGCGGGGCGCTTATTCTTCTTGTTCTTCCTCTTGCGGGTGGGGCTGGATCACCAGCGGCCTCGTCGTCGTTCTTGGGCTTGCCCTTTGCCCGTGGCGGCGAGGCGGCATCCTCTCCCTCGGCGTGTCCGTGGCGAGGTCGAGCTCCCTTCACGGACCTAGGCTGACGCCGAGCTCGCGGATGAGACTTTCGCGGGTGGTGCGAGGTAAACGCGGTGATGATCTCCGGTCGGAGGCCTCGGAGAGGTTATTGCGGAGTTTGGAGAAGGCGCACGATGTAGTCGGCGCGAGCTCTCCCCCTCTTCTTGCTTGCATCCCCCGAGGTCCCATGTCGGTGCTCGGCCGGGCGTGAGGTGCCCCGGAAGTTGCCGGGAATTTTAAGACGCCTCGCAGATCCTCCCGATCGTGGATGGTGCCCTCCCAGGTGCTCGAGCCAAGAACGAGCGAGATGTCGCAAGATAGAGGGCAAGTTGCGGATGATGAAGTAATGTCCATTTGTCGGCACCTCCGGCTTGACAAATCAGGCGGTAGTCTTCGAGCCGGTGGCGGGTCGGTCTCCCCGTTGTATACGCACCGGGCGGAGCCCGGAAACGAGAGGGAAGGGGCGGGCGGTGGCGCAGCGAGCCAAGGCCCTCGCCTCCCTTGAGCTCGGGTTCGGGCGCCGGGTCCCGCCTCGAGACGGACTCAGTTGACGAGCGTTCCGGCGTGGGTGCCGGCCCTTGTCCTCATCGTCGTGCGCCCTCGCCGGCGAGTTGATTGTCGCTCGCGGGGATGCTTCGTGAGTCGTCACGGCCCGGTGTTTGTCGTTGTCCACTGGGGGGCGTTTCGTACCGCGCGGGCTTCCGCCTTCCGTCGGGCGTTGATGGTGTCCGCGTGCGTCGCGGTTCTCGCCGATCGCCCGTGTGGCGTGGACCGGGGTGAAGGAGACCTCGTCTTCACCTCCTCGGGTCGGCGGTGCGATCTGCGAGGAGCTTACCGCTGTATATCTTGCCGCCTCCGCCACGAGCTTCTTGATGACTGCTTCGTGGGCTCGGCGTGCTGAAGTCCTCGGGGGACCGGCCGGAGTTCTTGTGGCTCTTGGCCCGGCCGCGGAGTTACGGGAGGCTCTCCCGAACATCGCGGGAGTTGTTCGGCATCGTCGCGGAGTTGACACGGTCGCGGGCGTCTGGCGCCGGGCCGCGCGCCGCTTCAGGGACGCCGACCTTCCTCCCCTTGGCGGCGGGGAGGGCCTCGCGCTCCGAAGCCGCCTCTCTCCGAGCTCCTCGAGCTCCTCCATCCGGCCTTGACGGATCGACGGTGCGGGCCACGTTGGTAAGGCGGCGGAGTTAGGGGGTGCTCGAGTCATTGGAGGAATGGTCGCGTCGCGGCCCTCGGGCGTGGCACGAATAACACCGACGTGTGGGGTCGCGATCCCGTGAGGCTCATCCCATCGAGGGCGGCTCGAGGCTCATGGGACCGACGCTTCAGGGGTTCATCGCCCCAAAGGAGGAGACCCGGCTGGCCATCGGGGTACATCTTGGCGTATGCCGTCGTAGTTTTCTTCCACCGCCGGTAGCGTCCTCGCCGGCGAGCGGAGGACGGCGTTGGCGATGGAGAAAGGTGACATCTCGAACGAGCCCTGCAGGCTCGGCGTCGCAGGATGTCGGGGAGGAGGTCCTTGATCGGACGAAGAAACGCATCCGCCGCGCCGGATGGGGCTAGCGGGCTTGGCGGAGCCTTGCCTCATGTCGGCGAGGATGGAATCGGTGGCGTCGCGGACGCGCTGGGGACGCCCTCACGCCGCATCGGGCGGGTGAAGACGGCTCGCCGAAAGTGACTTCGCCGGTTCGGTGCGGTGAAGTCGAAGGTGCCGGCGCAACACGGCCGCCCGGTCGGGCGATGTCGATGAAGAAGCCATCGGAGTGGAAGATCGTCGTACTAGCGCCGCCCCTACCTCGGGCGCGCCAGCGCCAGGGTCTAGTACCACCGCCACGGTAATGGTGGCTAGTGCGGACTCGAATGGCCTAACTCAAGAGACAATGACACAGGTTTTTATAATGGTTCGGGGCAAAATCGGGCTCCCTAGTCCCGGTGTGTTCACTATTCGAGTCCAAACGCCGTGCAGGGGTGCGCATAAGCGGATCGAGAGAGGGAGCGGGTTCCCAAGTCTCTAAGATTGAGGCAAGTGCCAATATGAGAGCGGGAGATGCGAAGTTTGAGAAGAACCGAGTGCGTTGCCTTCTTCCTTAATCGCCTGCCCCAACTAAGAACCCTACCCCCTCCTTTTATAGTAGCAAGGGGGATAGAACATGCAAGCTCTCTGAGTTGGGGCGAGGGTAGGTGGAATAATACGACACTGTGTATTGTCAGGCGGGAGAGCTCTCCCAACGAGCTCGTTGATTGGCCTGGGGCTATTTCGAGCTCTCGGTTGCCTTGGATGCCGAAAGCCCGGTGATCGCCGTTCGTGGTGGTTGGGGTTTGGATGATGGTCATGTGTCACCTCGTCCTAGGGCGAGGTTGGAAGTTGTCCCGCCGGTATGGGGGTGCCTATGTCGCTAACGATGGCGTATGGGCGCGGCACGTCTCCGGTCATGGTGACGGAGTTGCGAGAGTTGACGCCGGGATACGACGATCGAGCTCACGGTTGGCCAAGGTCCTCTCCCGAGCTCTTGACGGCCTTGGATGCCAAAATTGGTCGTCGCCGCGCCGCGAACCCCTGGTCGGGTGGCGGTAAGGGGTCGCACCACTTGTCGTGGTTGGAATCGGTCCGTCGGTATGGGCGCGATCATACCGTGGATGGGGCACGCAGCCGCCGTCGCGGTATTGCGCGCTTGCAGCGGACGTCTTTGTTGGAGTCATCGGGGCATGGGCGGCGGACGACGGGCCGTCTTTTCGCTTTGTGCCTCCGTGTGGCCCACGGTACTGTCGGGGAGTGGTTGGCCGCTCCTGTATTTCGCGGTCTTCGCGGCCGCGGGGACGGCTCGTGGTCGGGCGTTTGTTGAGCGGTTCGCTCGGCTCGGGCTCGGCCGAATCGGGAGGTCGCGTCCGGAGGAGCTCGGCGCGCCAACTCGAAAAAGGTCGACGACCGCGGAGACCTCGCGGCGACGGAAAGAGGTCTTGCCGTGAAAGAGCTCGCGGCCGCTGCATAACCCTCTCGGCCAGGCGGCCATGGGCGCAACCGGTCTCCTACAGGGGGCGGGACGGAGGAGAGGTCCTTGATTAGGATCCTCCCCGAGTCATGATGTCCGAGGGTCTCGGCGGATTTGGGGTCATCCAAGATATTGATCCCCCACAGTACTAACATTCTAATGATCCAACATACATTCGGTGTTTGTCTTCTAATAATATATATAACTTAAAAAAAAAATCTAGACGCGCAGACTGCTCAGCGGCAGCGCCGCTCAACCACAGGTGTGAAGCGCCCGGCGGCACCGAAACTTCCATTCCTCCCACAGCCATGGTAGCTACCGCTGCCTGTGTGCTTCGAAGAGAAAGAGTGAGCAAGAAGAGAGAACTAGGGTTCTGGGGGAGTCGGTCGCTGCCGCATTTTGCTCGGCTGGAAATGATGGTCAACCATCGATGCATATCGGACGGTCAACGGCAGTCAGGCTGGTTTGGCCCAACAGGAAGGCGCGCACAACGCCTGGAGAATGGTCGCGGGCCACATCGGGCCACTTCGTTCGTCGCATCCCGCAAATGAACATTATCGTTTTTGAATTTCTATTTCAGAAGCAATTATGAATGAATAACATCAAGTTTTGATGTTTAAATATCTTCAATTCTACCCCTCAAAAAAAAAAAATCTTCAATTCAGTTCCAAGATTGCTGAAAGGTAATAATCAAGAGGCGCTGCAGATTCCATGGCAGCCCGGTATGCATCTTAGACCTTTGTAAATTGTAATCCACAGTTTCAAACAAAGTTTTCTCCCAATTCTAGCTGAACCCTCTCATTTGATACATTTTTGTTCATTTTCTGGAAGAATATTTATCTAAGATGCATTATATACCTTTTGACATGGCGGAAAGACACGCACATATTTGCATTCATAAAGGGGATGGCTGCATGCATATCATTGAACAAAATCATATACGCCTCCGATATATGTGTGCTCGCTTTCGGTCCATCGACTGAGATTTTAATAATAATTTCCTTATGCTCTACGGCATGATTTGCATTAGTGAGCAGTGCGCTAAGGGAGTCGTGAGAGTCACGTAGGAGTCGCGGTAGTCACGTGACAGCGTCGCAAGGGGAGTCACGCTAGGGAAAATATTTTTTCCCCATGTCAACAGCTTACGTGGCATGATTAATTGCAAAACTGCGCCACGTCACCAAAATCGGATTACATTAGTGCCAAAAGGTGTTAAGTGCACGGTTTATAAAACCATCGGAGTAAAATAAACTAAACAATACCTCGGGGGTTATCCGGACTTAAGTGAAAACACATGGTAGTAATTTGAACTTTTTCCTTCTTTTATCTGCCGTTGCTCATGGTCGTTTCTTGCATGTGCTGTAGTGCTCGAACACATGATACATCATAGCTTCCTTTGGGTTTCATTAACAAATCACTAAGCATGTACTTCTATTCTATGTTGTACCCCTTTATTATTCCTTTCACCTGACTCCAGCTGCCACATTTATTTAGAATAGATGAGCTATTTCAAAAATAACTACTTTTGACTTCAGCAAAGAACGCCATGAGGTATCCACCTAGTATACTACACCTATATAGACAAACCCCACTAGTTAATTCTCTCAACACGCAAGCTAGTCACCTCATCATTCCACTAATAACCCCATTAGAATATTTTTCAAAATGCAAGCTATCCACCTCATTATTCCACTAACAATGCATTTATGGTCAACTAGCATTTGCAATTATAATCTACATGCAAGCAAGACACATCATCCACTAGCATTATGCCACGCCATCCACTAACATTAAATTATAATTGTTTATCCTTTATATAAAATAAATGTAGTCACATGAAAACCAGGCTATTTTAACTTGTTGCGCGAATGTTAGACTTTATAGAATTAGTTTAATTTTCCCCTTCAGTCAACAAAGCTTACATCAGTGACATGAGAGGAGATAACATATAGTACTAATATATATACAAGTAATGTGGACGACTATAAGACTAGAAGTAACTTGTAAGCACAGGCTACCGTGGCTGAGAGCTATCTCGAGCCATCCCTCCTAGACTTATTTCTAATTTAAGAGCCAACTTATATTGTTTGAGGACCTAAATTTACAATCAATTCCACACAAAATAGACTCTTATTTTTAGTTTAGGACAGTGGATAGGAGACTGCTATTGCTAGGGGCTTGGGATTGAATTTTAGGAGTGCATGAAAAATGAGAGTTTATTTATGAGCCCCACTATAGTTGCATTTTATGCTAAAACTCCTAAAATATAGAGTAGAGATTTGATTAGGGGCTTGCACTGGAGTTTCCCTAACACGAACATGGTCATATGCATTCATTTGTTTGGTGACATGAGAAGCCCGGTAAGACCAAATATAAATTTAGAACGAGTAGCAGCGCCCACCATTCAGCTTGTCTGCACTACAGAGACCTATAGAGGCAGAGACTAGTCTTGCCTTCTTCAGTCAAGAAAGCTTACAATACAAACGTTACAGTGACATAAAAACAGTAATTCACCCCTATAAGATTACTAGTCCAAAGCTTGCATAACCATTGAAAACAACATGGTCTTATGCATCCATTCATTTGGTCGGATGAGACCACACAGTAAGTATATATTCGGTTTTATATGAGTGGTCAACTGGTCATCACCTGAAGCCAAATGAAGTGCACAGACTATGCAGAGCACATATGTATACATCAGAATCAAGATATCAACCTCAATCAATGCAATGATAAAGTTTGAAACATTTGTTTGCATAGATTTTACTAGGTGTAGCATGCACTATCCACAGGGATTTGATGTTCCATTCATCGTTTTTCCTTAAACATAGAACAGAGCATGCTAACATATTAGTTAAGTAGGTGCTGCACTCTTCAATTGTACATGCAATACAGTTCTGTCAATATTTATCTAGCCAGAAGAAACAATAATTTGGTGATCTGGAAGCCATCAACAATTACCCTCTTGATTTTATATACATATCTGCGGTGCAACCATGCTTCCTGAATCCCAAAACATACCAAAGGTCTATTGGTTTGACTCGATTCATCACATTTAAGGCGTACGTACAGTTCTTCCAAATTTGTTTGCATTCTTGAATCTTGAAGAACATAAAAGTAAATGGAAAACGTAGTTAAGACTCAGAAAAGTATATGATATATTCCGGGAACAGAGAAACCTACAAAGTGCTCTGCAACTGAACATTTTGTTTGAGAGGGTTTAGGGTCTAAGATATTAAAAAATGTAATTTTATCTAAAAACTGTATTTAAAAATGTAATAGTTTTGGTCAACCTCTAGTGCAAACATACAAGTGCTCTGCAACTGAATATTTCTGAACTGAAATTGCTTGGAGCATTTCAATGATTCATTCATGCAACAAAGCGTTCGAGCAGAGAACTCCAGAAGTGAGGCAGAAAGATTGGTTTCAATCAGGTTTCACGAATTTGATATGATATTCGTATTTTTCCACTAAACAGCCTCATTACATCAAGGTACAGAGCTACAGCTAGTATACATCACATGATGATTTGGATATATTCCTGAAACCCAAGTTCAACGGCCTTACAATGTTACACATCAACAATGAGCAACAACAGAATGAAGCATCACCTCAATTCCTCCTCAGTTCTGCCTATAGGCGATATAGTTGGCCAAATGCAACAGAGGTGCTGCCTTCTCCTTGTCGAAACAATCAAGCTGCTCTATTGCATCAGAGAGCAACTTCTCTGCAAACTCCCGTGACTTGTCTAACCCCAGCAGCTTTGGGTACGTCGTCTTGTCACTTGCCAAGTCCTTCCCCGCCGTCTTGCCTAACTCCTCTGACGATTTGGTGACATCAAGAATGTCATCGACAACCTGGAACAACAGCCCGATTGACCTCGCATATTTCCGCAGCCGCTCAATTTGGTCATCCGTGCCGCCTCCGATGATCGCCCCAATCACCACCGAGGCCTCAAGCAATGCGGCAGTCTTGTGGAGATGGATGTACTCCAGGCGTTCCAGGGGCACCGTTTCAGATGTGCCAGTCATCTCAAGATCGACAACCTGTGGAGAGGGCAGGTGAAGCATTTTCAGCAATTTGTTTAAGCACTTGGAAGTCGCAGTCGTTATTGGAGAGTTAGTAATTTTTAATCTCCAATTCCAGCTAATGCAGACAAATAGAGCATCGACAGCACCGTCGTTAGGAAGATGCTGATGCTCCACATAAAGAATGCAGTATAAGCAATTGCTTGTTTTTTTTTTTTTTTTTTTTTTTTTTTTTTTGCTGATGAATGGCGGAAAGCAATATATGATTAATAATCTGATAAAGGAAGAGACCTGGCCGGCGACGAGTCCCTCCGATCCGATGCAGCGTGCGAGCTCGCCAATGGCTCTGACGACGCGGGCGGGGTGCTTCTCCGGGTCTACGTCCGGAGGGTAGGATCCGACGCTGGCCATATGCTGGAAGGAGAGCGAGAGCAGCGCGTCCCCAGCGAGGACCGCGATGGGCTCGCCGTAGACGACGTGGCAGGTGGGCTTGCCGCGGCGGAGGTCGTCGTCGTCCATGCAGGGGAGGTCGTCGTGGACGAGCGACATGGTGTGCACCATCTCGACGGCCGCGGCCGCGGGCATCGCCCAGGCCTCCGGCCCGCCCACGACGGCGCACGCGGCCAGGCACAGCGCGGGGCGCACGCGCTTCCCGCCCGCCAGCAGCGCGTACCGCATCGCGTCGTGCAGCGCCGCGGGGTCCCCGGCGGGTATGGCCGCGTCCAGCGCCCGGTTCACCGCGACCGCGCGCTCACCCATGTACGCGCTGAAGTCGAACTCCGTGGTCGCCGCCGCGGGGCGGCGGCGGCCGCCGTGGCCACGATGGCGGAGAAGCGGCGGCGGCCGTGGCGGTGGTGGTGGTGGTGCGCCGCGATGGCGACGGAGGAAAGGGGAGTTCGCCCCGGCGGCGGCGGCGGCGACCGGGATGGGGAGACGTGGACGCGCGTGGCGGCCAGCGGGTGGAAGTGGAAGGCCATGGCCATGAGAGGCGAGTTGGGTACAAGTGCGGGGACTTGGAGATTGGGGGTGGCCCCGAGATGTTGCGATCTCCTTATCTTGAGGTGAAAGGAAGCTTTGGCGCTGGCCGCGTCAGTGCACAGGGGCTGGAGGAAGTGGAGGTGGAGTGGCCGCCCGGGCGGTGCTGGTGCTTTCCTCTGCTCGGTGTGGTGTTCACCACCGCACGAGTATACCTTTTAAGGAACCAACGTGACACGCTGCGGCCTCCGTGTCTCACTTTCCATCTACACAGACAGGTTCAGGTCAATCAGAAAACTACTCATACGGAATCGTTTGAATTTGGTGGCCAAGGTAGCAGTTACAAGCAGGTTTTGTTGTCTAGCCAACCCTGACCATTGCTCCTGAGCTAGTTTTTCGTTGTTTGGATGTGTGTCTAGAGTCCAGGCCTGCATCGGCTGGCCAAAATTGTCCCTTTAGCCTGTCCCGGGTTGAACGGTTACCCTGTTCATTCTTTCCAAGCCAGGTTTGGGCTGGCTCACGGGGTGACTCTCGTCACCTCCGGCAGAGCAATGCTCCTTCACATGTCGGTGCTCCTTTCACCTCACCGCTATAGTTCCTTGCCTTCACGAGTCCCTGCTCCTCCTTCCCCCACCGCTGGCACAAAACTGGTCGCGCCCGCCCGCCTGCTACGAGTTCCCCTGCTTGGCTCTCTGGTCTCGCCACATAAATCCGGTCGCCCTTCGCCAAATCAAGCCGGCGGCAAGCGACCCGCCCTTGGGGAAGACAACATCGGCGATGAACCCGCCGAACATCGCTTGATGTCGATGACGCCGGTGGCGAAGCTGGCCACAAGGGCGATGTCGAGGGTCGATGCAGGCGTGGAGCTCCCCGATTTGGCTCACCCTCGGGCACTAGCGAGCCATCCACACGAGCACCGGTTTTAGGAGTAAGAACGTGGCGGCCCGACGAAGCGCGGTGGTGGTGATCGGGGCCTAGCGTAGGAGGATCCACGCAATGACGTCATCGAACGCGGCGGCGGACCGCGCCATGCGTCGAGGTCGGTGGTGAGCAGCTTGAACGCCCATGGTGTTCGGGGGCGTGCGGCACGCGAGCCTGAGCGAGGAGCAGCTCAGGGTGGAGCGTCACTACTGCGAGGCCACCACGATGTCCTCCACCGCCGAGGGCTCACCCACACGGTGGCGCCCCCGAGCAGCACGATTGCGTGGTGGCGGGAGGTGGGAGGGGTGGAGCGCTCAACACATGTTCAATGAAATGCTTCAATGGAGTAAACTTACCGACCCAAGAAAGAGGTGATTGTACCAAAAAAAAAAAAAAGGCAGGCAACCAAATACACTGTAGGGCTAGCCAGGCTTAGCCTGGACAAGACAACCAAACAACTACTAGAGGTTGGCTATACAAAGGCAAACCCAACTTACCCCCGACTCCATTCCTAGCTAGGCTAGAATTTGTACAGGCAACCAAACACTCAATGCCTTCATTTCTTAATTAAAGGTCACGTTAGGTTTATTTGCAGTTAAATTTCTTTAACATTATTCAAGGTTAAAGGAAAATACACAGTATCTATAAGACCAAACTAGTTCAATTAGCACTACATCAAACTAGTTCTAGCATTCAAAATTTATCCTCAAATACAATGCATTCTAAGGATAAAAGCCAATTTTGTATCAAATACTTAATATTTATTGATCAAACACCATTACTCACGTTGATGATATCGTTTGATTATGAATTAAAATGAGGGTACATGCGTATTTTATGTTCTCTTCTAATTTGTGTTAGAATTCTTATAGTGCCCTATGTTATATAGGGAGTATTTCAATAGCGCTAATAGCAATACTATTGAAATGCTAACCCGGATTTAGTCCAAAACTAGTATACTAACAGTATAATTTATCTTTTTTTTTTTCAAACTAAAAGTGAATTGAACAGAGCTAAAACAATTTATAATCTATCCTTTTTCGGCTACAGAAGTGCCATCTCGAATTCGCTATGTTCTACTACTTCATACCTTCAAGTGCAAACCGCTTACCATGTAGCTCTGAAAATTCATTCCAGTAGAAGTAGGTAACCTCGGTAACCTCGGCTTACCGTTGATCTTTTGTATTTGGTTGAACTTTTCTCTGCTCGAAAAAAACACTAAACCGCGTGGTCTCAAAAAAAAACTACTTCATACCGCTTTTTTGGACATGTGAAGAGAGAAGGCGCTTCTGTATGCGAGAAAAGTGGTATGGGAAACTTGTGATACTTAGGGCAGTTCTATCACCAAAACTATAAGATATTTTATAAACTTTCCAAATCATGTATGTACTACACATAAAAACATATTTTTAACTGTGAAAATTATTTTTATTCAATCACTAGGAAATATGCCGTGCGTTGTAGCGGGGAGTACACCTTACGTGTATAGATCAAGTTAAATTTGTGTACATGTGTATGACGACGAATTTGATGACGTCAAGCATCAACAGTTAATTACATCTTTAAAATTGTTGTTTGTTTTGTTTTTAGGAACGACTTTGATCCAGCCACCCAAGTTGATAACACCCAAATTTAAAATTTTACTTTTTCAATTATCTCTTTCCACCTCATCTATGGTACCTATCTTCTCATCTGTCTCTTTTCTCTGACGAAAAACATCCGGCATGGATGTACTCCTAGCCTCGCCACGTGCCTTCATGCTGACATGCTCGCTCACACATGTGTCGCCGCTTGCCCGACCGCATGCCTCCTCGCCCACCTGTCTAGCTGCGGTCACCACAGGCTGCCGCTAGGGGGGGGGTGAGCGAGCCAAGCGCCGCCCCGCGGCCAGTAGAGTCGAGTCGAAAGTGCCACCGCCATGTGGGTGTGCGCGTCGGCCCAAAGCGCCGCCACCTGCAGCCGCACGAGAACGTCGTATATATACTACAGATAGGCATGCCAAAAAAAAAAAAAAGAAGGCAGAACGTTTTCCAATCAGTACTCGTGAACCAGATATATGAAATGAATTAGGTCTCGATCTAAATCATGATGGTCTTCTTCACACCTGTGCTTGGTCTCGATCTAAAATCATGATGGCCTTGATAAATCATTTCATGTCCGAATCTGAATCCGACAATATTTGTTCCTAATCGACCCGTTTTCATCTCTATACACCCATATATGGGCCTTAAACGCTGGGTGAGATCGGACGATATATTTAATCTGGTTTTTTCATAGCTACAGAAACAATAGGGTACTATACTAAAAAACATGATTTAATTAGAAAAACGTGTTAGTGCATGCCTGCTCTTTAGACGTTGTTGAGACGAGCTATCAATGGGACTCTTGGCTAATTTAATTAGAAAAACGTGTTACTGCTGCGTGGCCTGCAGGCCTGTTGAGGCTTTGGTGAGATGGCAAGGCCCAACTCGGTCGTCTCAGCTCGTGGGCCGCATGCTGCCCATTGTTGCTGCCGCTGCTTGCTTGGGGGAGCTAGGCTGTCGGTGCTGCTTGGGCCAACGCGGTTCGCCGCGCGTCTGGCCGAGGCCGAGTTGTACAGCGGGAGCAACTCGTATTTTTATTTTCTAGCGATCTCAACCAAATCTATATTACTGTCCGCATACGATACGACTCATGCGCTTATATAACAGAGGTGGAGGCAGACGGAAATTTTGTGGTCAAGAAATTTTTCTCTTTATTAGTAGGTATAGATACGTCGTCTTCTTCCAATGTCGATATCTTGGTCCATGTACAATCAGAGATGTGATGCAGGGTCGTTAAATAGGTTTCTAGGTGGTTTCCTAAAAAAAAAAGTTGCCTCGGTGGTTTGGGACAAATATTAAAGCTGTGATAGAAATGTGAACTCGAACTGAGTTATGATAGGAAAGCTGGTTTAATCTAAACCTGATCTTTTTTTAAATAGATGTACTAGTATATTTATATTAAAGACTAATTCGGCTGAGGCAAAAACTATCAGCCTGTCATTGACTTCACGTATTATGTGGCAGGCTGTTCTTGCGTGGTATGGTTCGAATTATGTGGCTGGCAGGTTGTTCTTGTGTGATTATGGTCGTCGCTTGTCCCGTGGAGGAAGGAGAGAACCCTGGAGCCGTGTGAAGAGTGAAGACCAGCTCTCAGCAGGCCATCCGCCGTGGCGCGTGGCCCGTGGCAGCTGGCAGGTCGAGAAGCAGGCAAGCACTAAGCAGCAAGCAAGCTACGCCGGCGGTGAAGTTCCGAGCGCATGTGGGCTTAAACCGATATAGGCTTGGTAGGTAGGCTAGGCCCAGCTGCCCAGTAGGCTTTCGTGGAGGGGCGCGCGGGGGCAGCTGTGTAGCACTGGCAAGAAGAATGGAAGGGGAGAAGCTGCCGTTTAGTACCGTCTCGCCAGCTGAAGCTGGACGAGGCTGGGCGTTGGCTATATGAGGGGCGGCTGGCCTCGCAAGCAAAGCACGCAGCTGCGTGGTGAGCACAAAGCGAACTATTCTTTCGCCTTTTACTAAAGAATACCGTGTGCCCACTACAAATAGCAGCATACGCTAATTTTTGGAGGGCTCTTTCTCTTTTGAGAGAGCCCCAACAATACTAAATACAAATTAATACTTTCAAATTAGATTTGTTTTTTTTTTTTATAAATCTTTATGGAATTCCGCTAACTAAAGTTTTCTTTTGGGCAAACTAAATTATATGTAAGAAAATTTCTTATTTTATTAAGAACTACTTGAATTTTTTTTTAAGTCTGGTTGCGAGGTATTAAGAACTACTTGAATTTTTATTTAAGTCTGGTTGCGAGGTCTCCGCTAAAGAGGATCTATTAAACTCATAATTCATTAGATCCTTGTTAGCAATTCATTAGATCCTTGTTAGCAGTAAATTAAGTAATAAAACATGAGAAATAATTAAAGAATACAATCTTTATCCATTTTTTTCTTTCTTTTTGCTTCATATACTTAAAAAAGAATTCAAAAAAGAGGAAATTTTCGTCATATCACGAAGAATTCTATCTCTTGCATAGGAATAACTAGAATTAAAAAAAAGGGAATGACAAAGCATCTGGGAATAAATGATTGATTTCTATCAATAAACCTGCTACTAAATCCGGTATTGTGGACATTTCCTCATTTCCATTCGAGCATTTGAATTATGAATTTTCCATAACTTAAACTTAGGTAAGTGCTTTACCAACATTATGTAGTCAATTCGTTCGAACTTGCTTAGTAGTGAATTGGGAACAAAAAAAAAAAGTGGGAGGAATTCTGACCCCCGGATTTTCTTATAAATAAATGTTTTCTTTCAGTGGCAGTCATGTGTGTCCTTTGGGTTCATGAAAAGGTTAAAAACTTTGAAAACTTCCTGAATCCCCTACAAAAACATCACTGTGCACACTTTTCAATGATAAATTTAAATTTTCAACAAGACACTTCCAAACTGATCGTTTCCTGCTCGCTGATTGTTTCTGGCTAGCTGAATCTGGTCAAATGCTAATTCTTGTGAGAAAAAAAAAACACTGATACTAAGAAAGAACCCATCCGAACCTTTTCCTGGAAGTTTAACCCTGGTTTGGTTAGCAATTCTCGTAACTGAAGTGGAGTAAGCGACTCCACATGCCGTATGAGTGGAGTCATGTGATCGCCCGGCGGTGCCCGCCTGCGTCGGCTTCGTCGCATGCTAATCGCGCAACGTGCCGCCGGCATGATCAAATCTCCCACTCCCGTGACCCGTCCCATCTGCATGTGGGAGTGGAACATGCAAGACCAGGATGCAACTGACGAAACCATGGTGCTTGTGGGCGGCGTGCCAAGTCTCCTGAAACAATTCAGAACCCCAGCAACCAGAACCCGACAACTAAACCTCAAGATAAGAAACGCAATCGCCGGGCTGAATTCTATCAGTCCTACCACAGAGAAACACCTGTATTTTCCATTAATAAATTATATAAGTCTAAAGTATTGTCACCATCTATAACAACATGCCACCACGAAATTGACAATGAATGGCTCCACCTCCCCGCCTGAAAAATCCTAACAATCTGCCAGTATGTGTTTCATCTACGTAGAAACCGGGGTGGTCGTCACCTACGAACGAACTCCCCCAACGAAGGGCCAAAATTAACAGTGTAGTGTCGATAGCTGAGGACTGACGAACAAGCAACTTTGGATCGACCGAGCGAGCGAGCTAACGCGCGCGCACAGTTACAAAGAACAAGAAGAATGAACGAATCAGCAGCAGCCGCAGCAGCAGCTAGCTCTTCATCTCGCCGTCCTCGAGGTCGACCGCGGGCACGCCGCTCACCCTGGACTTGAGGGGCACGTCCTCGCCGTCGAGCATGTCGCTCTTGTTCCGGGGATCGGGGCTGCTGCCTTCTTCTCCGCTTCCACAGCCCAGCTGTAGACCACCATGCCCATCACGGCAAGCAGCATCCCGAGGATGTTCTTCACGGTGAGGGCCGAGTCAAACAGGACCCAGCCGAGGATCAGCACGCACACGGTCTTCATGTGGCCCAGGACCTGGAATGAGGTCGCTGAGAACCGGCCGATGCAGAGGTATTGGCTCATGTTGCAGAAAACGGCCAGGGAGCAGGAAAGCAGTATGAAGAACTGCAAAATGATGAAAAGGGAAGCTGTTAGATCATTAGCACGGTAGTCCCCACCACCCCAGTATCCAGTTAGTACGAAGATTGCATAATGATTAGGGCATATAGCAGCATCAGCAACTTCATTAGTAGCTGCGAACAACTGCTAGCAACATTTTGCTTAACATATAGCAATCAAGAAACTAAGGTGTAAACCAAGAAAAATCCATATATTACAAATCAAGCAATACTGCAATACACAAATTCACATTAAGAATATTAAGCAAATGATATAGCAAAAGGAAAAAGGATAAGGTCTGGCAGTTCCATGTCAGACTAAGTTGTCTTATGTGGGCCAGTAACACGAAATTACTACAGGTGGGCCACTGGCTGGGTTTTTTTCCACTATACTGGAATGGCAAAAATAATAGAGTTAAGCATATATATAAGTTAAAGAGATAAGAACACTGCCAATGAATTCAAAGTAGTAGATAACTCAGGATAAGTAGTGGACATAAAGATAGCAATGCTCTAAAGAACTGGGAAATGTGACAATATAACTTACAGTTGCCCCTCCTGAAAAAGGGTAGTTCAACAATGACCGTCCATTTAGGTAGTAGTCCACAAAGGGGCCCAGTATAATTAGTGAAAGTGCCTGAATTGGTGCAGTTTTGCTCAGCAGCTCAAATGATCCAATGTTGTACTTCTTCTGAAAGGAGCCAATTGTCTGGGAAGAGGAAACACATCATCAGCTCACCCCCTCAGAGTATAGTGAAACGTAGTAAATTGCATAAACATTGCTGTGAGACCAGTATTGTTGTAGAAAGTAACTTCCAATTTTAAAATATTAAATTAAACTCATGTACAACTTAGAAGTATTACTAAGGTTTATAAAATTTCCAGAGACTTCAAAGATCGCTTATTTGTTAGTAAAACAGAAACTTGAAGATGATATTTGTGTTAGTAAACATCTCCTTGTACATCACGGAAACAGAAAAACACCATCATTTGAAGATGAAACAAGAAGAATGTAAAAGCCAAAAACTGTTTGAAATTGATTGTAGGTAGTTTGAACTTTTAGGATACATAAAGAAGCAAACAAATGTGTACAGTATAAGCTAACAAAAATGTGAGGAAGCACATAGAATCATCTATGAAGAGAACTGTGGATGTGCAGCTTATATATAATGTAATACATGAATTGACAAATCATGATGCATCTCTACTGATGATCTTTTAGCACCCTTTTTACCATTGATCTGTATTATTGTATTTCAGAGAACTGCAGAAGTTTGGGCTTCCAGTAAGTCAGTAACAGTACCTTACTGCCTAGTTATAACCAGTTATGATACAAGCTACAGATACAGCAATTAAGTAATGCACAAATGAGCTTTTTGAAGGGGAAAATGCAAAAAAAAAAAAAAAAAAAAAAATCTCACTTGGATTTCTAGTTCCGGCCCGTAAACCATTTTGTTGTAATAAATACCCACACTCCACTACTTGGTTCTATACTTCTATTGCGCATATGCTTAACTGATTGAACTTCTTTTATCAATGTGCAACTGCAAATGTAAACATTAGAGCATAATCCCGGCACTTTTTGGGGATTCCACCAAATTAATCCTGATGAGAGCTTAAATGTTGACAAACCCAGTTTTTCTATTTGAAATAAAAAGGAGCACTGCAACATGATAATGAGGCTAATCAAGAATTCAGTCCGCTAGCTCGGCCTGTCATGGGTCATGGCAGTTGGCACTACACTGGCATAATCAGCTGAGTGTGTGTAGTGGGTGGTTTTTGAAACAAATCTAAGTAATGATGGACTACAAAACAACTTATGAGTGGAACCTCAAAGTTCAAACCCAAGTGACATGTCCCGCAGAAAGGGAAGGCATCTAATAACATCTAATCAATTTTAAAATATTTCATCATTATTGTCCATATCGATTTAAATAAGGTTGGCAGCTCAAATTCATAGTGACATAACAAAAAAATCTCGTCGCAAATTGCAGAACACTATTATGGCGGTCAAAATTAGAATCCTCCATATCACAATGGAATACACAACACAAAAAGGCTAGCAAGAAGACAAGTGAAAAGGGGAAAAAAAAAAAACTTACAATCTGCTGAAGCGACGTGCAGAACACTGCAACGCAAGCGCAGATGAATCCCTTGGCATTGACCTCGACATCCGTGACAGTACAAATCCCTACACCGGCGGCCACGACAATCACTGCCGATATGACCTTAGTGGTGTAGTGCTTGCTGTTGAGGACCCATTCCATCAGGCAGACGACCGGAATCATGCTCAGTTTGGAGATCTGCGAATTCTCAACTTCAGCCACACAAGCAACCGAGGCGAAAATGGCCGGCGTAGTGTCAGAGCAAGGTGCGTACCTGGTAGAAGCCGACGGAGTTGAGCATGAGGCTGAGGTTCATGCCGGTGATGGAGGTGTTGGCGACGAGCGAGAACCAGACGAGCTCCCAGAGCGGGACGTGCTTGGAGACGGAGTAGCCGGTAGCGTTGGAGATCCACCCGACGAGCGCCGTGACCGTGAAGTGGAACCCGGTCAGCGTGGTGGCTGCACGCGCGCGCATTCACAACACAATCAGCGGGAGAGAAAAAAAACGAACAGTCAAACGCCCCGTCAGATCCGCGAATTCCCCGAGCGGCTGGCGGATCCGGATTCCAGATCCGCGGGGAGGAGAGACGAAGAGGAGAAGAGGAGGGGGGGGTACCGAAGGCGAAGGCGTAGCCGGAGGAGGACATGAGCTGCTTGTTGGCCATGATGAGACTGACGGAGCTGACGACGTTCATCGCCCACGCGCCCACATCGGACACCGCCGGCGCCTTCTTCTCCGCCTCCATGGCGCCGCCGGCGTCTTCTTCTCCGCCTCAGCAGCAGCACAGCACGCAGCCTCACGCGAACCCGGCGGAGGAAGCGGGGTTCGGATGGGCTGGCTGCCTGGTCTCCTCGTCCCGTCTCGGTTGCCTCACGCGGGAGGAGGGGCCGCTCGGTTATAAAGCACGGGGCGCGTTGCCGCCTAGGCAAGGAAGGGAGCAACAGGGGGGAGGAGGGAGGCTTTCGAATTGGGGGCCGGAAACGTCAACGGGCACGGGGACAGGCAGAGGCAGCGGTAAGGGTGAGTAGACGTCGAGTCGACGACGGACGCGGGGAGGGAGGGCGGCGACGACAAAGGGCGCAGCCGCGCAGGGGCCGCGGCTCGGTTGGATGCCTGGATCTGGGGCCGGGGTTTCCCTGCAGCTTCCGCCCCATCTGCGCGTCGACACGCAGGATTTTTTCTCAAGAAACGGCACGCACCGGGCACCGGCACCGCAGCGTCGCTGAAGTTGTCAAAAAAAAAAAAGTTTGGACGCTGCGCACCCGCGACCGGTCTCGGTTCCTGTAGAGTTACTGTACGTATCTATCACTTTGCGCGGTACACGGAAGCGGGAGGGGGTCGCCTGAAGCTCCTGCTTGCTCAGATCGTCGTCGGTCGTTTCATGAATCTCCGTAGCGTGTGGCTGCGCGAATTGCCACGCTAGCGCTGTAGCGCCAGAGGCTCCCATATGAGTTGTGACAGTGCCGTGGAAGTGGAAGGACTGAAGGAGCTTCTTGCCTCAGCCAGCAAGCAAGGGTTCGGAACGCGAGACTTTTCTTGGCATGTCGGCCACCGTATAAAACTGCCCGTCAGATTCGCAATTTGTGGCACGTATTGTACTAGTTTATTATAACAGTGTAGTATATACTGCTGCTGCTGATGGTCTACTGCATACCCAAAGGCCTCGAGATCATGTCAAAAAAAAAAGGCCTCGAGATCCACCAAGCCCTTGTGCAAAGAGTAAAGTCATCTACTATTCTACTGTGCGCTTCAAGTTTGTCGAGGCCGATTAGATCCTCCGTTAACCAACCAAATTCTATTCTATTTTCTGAAACTCAACCAACCCTATACTAGTTCTTCTTTGAGGAACTCAACCAACCAAAGTTAGGAACCCATGGTGGAATCTCTGTGTTAGCTGGGTTCTTGACTTCTGAGAATGTGGATGCCATTGAAGTCTGAAACTGCCCTGCACGTCAATTCCAGGGTTGGAAAAACTGAAAAAGATGCGTCACCCGATCAGAACCATGGAAGCAACGGAGCGTTTATAGTCTCTAGAGTGATAACTGATAATCCAAACATCACTGTCAGCGACTCAGCATTAAGTTGAGAATATCCACAGCGAGTGATCTGGTCACCACTCTCGATGATTGAACTCCAAGCCCATGCGCCCGAGTTTACTGTTTGCCTCCGCTTAAGCTTCAGAGTTTGGCTTAGATACGCCAGGTTACCTTTCAATCACCGGTGATTATTGATTGTTAGGCCACATAGGCCACTGGACCATTGAACCGGCACCGAGCAGGGGCCCGCTCGACAGTTCCGCCCGTGTCCGGGGTTGGTCGGGCCGGGAACCGGTCACCACTTCGAGCCTGTTCGGGCCTTGTATATTTGGTAATGTTGTGAGAGAAATCTGGCGGTTACTGATCTTTGTGAGAGAAAATCTGGCGATCGGTGACTGATAAAGCCAAGCGAACAGGGCCTTCGTCTCTCGCCGCCGCCGTGTGCCTTTTGACCGGATCTTTCTGGGGACTGTTCCACGTGGCACGGTGGGCACTTCATTTGACTTGGCAAAGCACACGCTCCGAGCGAAGCTCACATGCGCGGGTCGCGGGTCGAGTGTACGTAGACGGATCCATGGTGTAGAGGTTAAGGCAGGAGTACACGTCCAGCTCATGGAGGATCGATCTCTGGTTATATTTTTTTTATAAGAAAGTACTGTACAATAAGCAAAGCTCTGTTCGCGGTGTCGGAGGTAACTGTAGCAAAAAAATTGTACCACTGGGCGATTAAAACAAAACACAGATACTTCTTTTGTTGACCGTTGACTTCTTTTGTTTATGCGGCACAGCAGGCCACACAAAAATACAACGCCAGCGCCTCTGATGGCGAGCAGAGAGGGCCAGAGGCCGTTAAGACGTTACTAGCCGAAGCTGCGACGCGATCCGGCGTCAGAGCGCGACGTCGGTGCTGCCACCGTAGATGCCGTGATTGGCGATGCCGTCCTCGTCTCGTTGTGGTGGGCAAGTTCCTCGGCACCGACAGAAGATGATGCCACCACGGCCGGATTAGTTTAAGTTTAGCTTAGCCGGACGGAGCCGGGAGCGAAGGCGGACGGTGATGGACAGCGCCAGGTCCCCACGACCGTGACTTCCCGTGGGGGCCACGAGGTGGGTGCGGAGTGCCAACAAGCCGCCGGTTTGTCTCGTCTCGTTCTGAATCTTGGAAGCGCATGGACGTGCGCAAGAACTCCGACGGAGTGACGGCGACAGCAGGTGGTGTTAGGAATCTTGGCTGGCCTGGCCATGGCCCCGCTGCCGCCCTGCCAATAAGCCGGCGATAAGCGTGGAACAGTCGTAATAGCATTTCGATTTTTTTTAAAAAAACAAAAGGAGAAGAGAAGCAAAATGTACTAACCTCGGAGTAGTATACGCTAGAGGCGGGTAAGTGTTATTTCCGTACAAAGTCCGTATGATGTTTCTATCCATCATTCATCAATCAAAATGTACTAACCTCGGAGTATACGGTGGTTCTAACGAGTGTCGTACTGTACATACATGTATATTGTAATTTTTTTTTTTGTGTACTTTTCGTACTGCTGGGTCTGAACGGTCTTTTTTTGTGAAGAATTCGGCTTGCTTTAATTCGATGGAGCGTTTCCACATGTGCACAGAAAAAAATGGTGTCCTAAGAGGTAGTAGGAGCAATTCCTAGAGACTCTCATAGTTCGAATAAATATTGGAAAAAAGTCTACATCACCCCCTTAACTATAGGAAGCAGATTACATATAACCCCCAAACTATAAAGCGGTTTATATCAATCTACGAACTTTCAAAAAAGCTGGTCAAATTACCTCCTCTAAAAGCAGTTTTTAAAAATCATAGTAAATCATAGAAAAATCGTAAAATGGAAAATCAATTGTGTTAAACTCTAAATGAGTAGTCCTACACAATGAACATATAATATGGTATGCTTTAGTACATTTTTTTTACAGCTACGAAAGAAAAACATAAATCTCAAGCTGCGGCAAAAAAAAATGAACTAAAGCATACCATATTATATGTTCAATGTGTAGATCTACTTATTCGGAGTCTAACACAATTGGATTTTCTATTTTATGATTTTTCTATGATTTACTACAATTTTTCAAAACTGCTTTGGGGGGTAATTTGACCGATTTTGGAAAGTTCGAGGGGTGATATAGACCGTTTCATAGATTGGGGGGTTATGTAGTCTACCACCCATAGTTAAGGGTGTGATGTAGACTTTTTCCAATAAATATTTTAGTCAAAAGTTGCCACCAACAACTAGTTTTTTTTAAGTGTTTATATCCAAATAGACATTATCAACAGATTTCTCACTATTCCAACGATAGATAGCGAAATGACTCTCTAGAATGTACACAAGATATAGAAAAGTTGTTGAAAAGTGAAAAAATATATAAAAAATGAATTTTATGTAGATCATTAGATGACTATCGAAATGATGAAGTGAATTTTCGAAAGACACTTGAAGACGCTATTTAAAGAGTAAATTTCTTTGTGGCCTAAGAAGCCACCGAGAAGGTGGCCACGTCGGCGAATTTTTTTGGCCCGTCCGTCCCGAAGATCAACGGTTCTCCTACCTCCTCACGCCAATATATAATGGCTCCGGCCTCAAACCCTAACCCTATCCTCCATTTTGGTGCCTCTCCTCTCCCAATCGCGGCTGAGCGGCGTGGGCGTCGTGGCGGCGGCGCGCAAGACGCCGATGGCGGCCGCCCTCCTCCCTCCTCCTCGCGGCCGGCCGGCGGGGCGGAGCGGAGCGGCGGGCGCGGCGCCCTCGGGCGCGGCGATCGCGTGGGCTCGCGCATCATGCCGGGCGCGGCCGGGCGGCGGAATGCGGCGGCCCGAGCCTTGGCGGCGAACCCCAAAGCGAGCCCGGCGTGGGCATGCTCCGGGCGGCGGCGAGTGTAAAGCGGCGCTCCGGGCGGCGGCGGCCTGGCGAGCAGGCGCGGCGTGCGGCGGCGGCGGCGTCTGGTGCTCCTGCGTGGGCATGCTCGGCGGCGGCGGTGAGGCCTGAGGGCGAGTGCGCCCACCTCTCCCAATCCCCTTTGTCCCCTGTCGGCCCGAGACCTTGATAAAGGTGGCCTCTCTCCCTTGCTCTCCCTCTCTCCCTCCCCGCTCGGCACCGAGGTCCGGTGTTAGTCTATCTTTGGTTGGCCTTGTTTGTGTATCTAGGGCCTCCATGGCCAGGATCTCGCGCCTCCATAGCCGCGACCGGACACGAGGCGTTGGAGGAGTCGGTGGCATGGTGGAGGACCCGTGGTGAAGCTGCGGTGTCATGCTTCGCGGCATGGTGAGTCATCGCCTCCTCCTTTCCCAACTCCTCCCCTACGTTCGGTGTCTTTGTAGTGGGAGGCATGGGTCCTAATTTCCCCAATTTTGCATATACATGGACCTCAGTTCTATGATTCGTGACTATTTTTTTGATTCTCCAACAAGATGTGAACTGCATCCCATGTGCTCGATGGAATGCCCATATGAGATGTGGTAATACATACCATCATTTTTACGTATATTATTTGTGCAGGTGCAATTGGTTTGCTTATATTCTATAATAGCAAATAATCAATGCACATTGATTTGGTTCAATATAATTTCTGTGAATATAGTAGATCACTTATTCAAAAACTCAGTCCAAATGCAAGCTTCGATTATCTATATACGCTTTCTTTTTCTTCCTAAATTGACCGCCATGTTTGTTTGGTACGTACCATTTGATTCATAGAAAGATGGAAGAGAGGATAAAAAAAAAAACCAATTAATTTTTTTCATCTATCGATTTACGTGATCTTTGTCTTACGTGGTTGGAGAGTGGAGGGCCATGCCCGATCAAAAAAAGCGAGACGGTTGGAGCATTTCTCTCTATGCTTTTCTTAGCTTACGTGGTCATGAGGATTTTGGGATTTCTTGTTTCCCTTTGCTCATTGATGATGCTTATTCCTCCCTGTCATTGTGTGATGCAAGGTGGTCAAGGAAGAGAAGGGGTTCTTTCCGTAACCGATTCGCTGATCTAGAAGAATCGAGAGGTAAGCTATTGGGCGTGGCGGTGGCGGCGTGGTGGCTATTGTTTGCTTAGCGGCCGGAAGCAAGGAAGGAGCTAAGGAATCGAGGCTGCCTGTGTACCGGTGTTGTTGCAATATATAGGTATATTGATTTCTCATTTTTTTCCCCTTTGGTCGTATTGGGTGGTACTAGGCGTGGGCTTCTTTGCCATGATGCCAAGGCTAAGGTTTTGCCTCGCAAATGTTGGCTACAATTTGGGTGCGGGCTTCTTGGACTGGATGGTTTGTGTTGATGATGCTTTTGGGAGTAATTACTAATTTGCACATGTTTGATTTCTTACGGTTGTATCTATTTTTCGAGGCGGGCACTGCTATGGAAGACGACCTCGGTGCATGCAAGGTATTCACACATTTACTCTACCTATATACATACATATACCTGTGTGCACAAATCTTTTAAGACATTAGTGTGCTATGCTCTTTTGGGTTTCTTCAAGCTGCAATGTGCGCTTAAACTCTTTTTGCATGGTTGGCTCTGACTTCAGCCAATGGTGGAGATAGATCTTTTTCCTACTAATGCTCGCGAAAATCTTGTATTCCAAAATGCAAAATAAAAGGGCAATCTTTGCTCAATAAGAGCAAGTACCCAATATAGAGCACTAGAGCTAGATGGATCTTTTCCTCTATTTGTAGGCGAGAGGCAAAAGCATTAGGAAATCATGTATTCCAAAATACAAAATAAAAAGGCAATGCCGCTGAATAAGAGCCACCGAGCAGAGGTGAGGGGTTCGAGTAATTTCAAAAATTGCATTTTTGTTTTTAAACTCCTATGCTTGCTTATTTGAGCTGCCAAGTTTTTAAAGCCCTACTATCTTGAGGTACCGGTTTCAATTTACCATTCTCATTTGCCATTGCCTCGAGTTGACCAAGCTTTTGGTTATTATGAGCTAGAGCTGAAGTGTAAATCTCTACGCTAGGTTTTTTTATATAGTGCCCGGTAAGCCCCTTCTATGGTATGTAACTTCCAATTAAATGAGCTATTGTAAGCTATCCATAATTTGTTTTAGATTTAATTTACATTGGTTTTGCTCTATCTGAGAGAAAAAAATGTGTAGGGCTTACGTACCCGATTACAACGATTCTTTGGAAAATAACATTCCTCTTTTCTTCTTTTTGTTGCTTCTCTATAGCTAATAACCTAAAAGCAACAATTACTCTACAAATTTTTATTATGATATGTCATTTACATTTTGCCACCCGGTGATTGATGTTTGGTGGAAGCTCAAACAAATTTCTAGCCCGACAATATGAGTGAACTACGTATCGAAATCTCAATTGATTGTTTCATCTATCTATTCGAGGATCTTTGCCACTACATGTATGGGATATATTTTGTAGCTACACCACGGTGTTTCTATTCATTGTGTTGAAATTAATTTGTTGATTTATCATTTCTTTTGTTCTTTGGAAGCTAAAGAATTCAGGTTATGTCCTTTGAAAACCAAGATGATAGTTGGGTGTTTCCCAATGGTGCGATGAAAAACCTAAATGAAAGTTGAATGGTTCTATCCGGTGGCATTGTAAGTTTGTCTTGTGCATCTTGGTTAGTATATTTAATTAACTCAAGAATAGATTGTGAAAGGTGGCTTTGTGCCTTGTGCACTGATAAGAATAGACCGATGATGCTTTACAACGAGAATGTGAAGATTACCAAAACGTTTCTCATTCTAGATGAAAAAAAAAAAAACAATTACTTGTTGTCCTTCTTATTTGATTGCTCTATGACTACCTTTTGTTGTGCGGGACTAAACCTTAAATTAGGTCCACTTTGAAAGTAGTAATTGCATTTTGAAGTTGCTTTTGCTTACGCTTAATTTCCTCAAGGTGTCCATATATAATTGTAGAGTAATTGGAAAGATGCACGCCAAGTATGCATCTTCTTTTGCTCGATCCATTACTTATTTTGCTTCGGTTTCTAGCTCAAAAGAAGGCATGCCCAAGAAATAAACATCTGTTCTCCATTGAAATCCTTGCTGAGCGTGCGTCTTTGAATTGTTGTCTCTTTTGGAGGCTTCGGTCTCGAGGCGATGCTCGCTTCCCGATTAGGGCTGAGATCTCTATCAATGGAGCAACCCTTGCCCCTGCGCTTTGTTAAATAGTGCTGATTTGCGATGTCCTTTTGTTGCCCCTGTCTAGCTAGCTATGTCTTCTCTCTTTTTTGTAACCTGCTCCTAGAGAGATCGGTGCACATGGCTGCTGCCTTTTCAGCAAGTAGATGATTCATAGCACGTCTTTGGGGTATTATTGTGAACCATGCTGTGTGTTTTTATTTCATCAAGATTTTGTATCCTGCAACTTGCTTGACATCTATCTGTTGCCATAATCTGGTTATTGATCTTGAGATGCTAAAATTGAGAGTTTATGGTCTTTGCTATCATATACATTTATGTATTGAGAACAATGTCTCTGTAACATGTTACTTCATATTGACCTATTAGATCAAAACAATGTGCCGTCAACTAATATTAGGTTTTGAGTCTATTGGTCAAATTCATTCTATCGTATCTTAACTTTATTTTGTTTGTCACACAATTGCAAAGGTTGGATCATTTAAACTTTTAGATGATATTTATATATACCTATGGCCAATCCTATATGCGACTAAAATCTTGTTTTAATGTTATGTCTTGTGTAATGTAGATGTGTTGGTTAGACATCTCGCAACTATTTTAGGACACATCTTGCAACTGATTTAGGACAAACCATTGCTTACCATATATGTTCTTTGTCAATACCGTTCCATTGCACAATGTAAGTGTGGCGGTGCTCGTAGCGCATGGGCGCGGCGCAAATGACTAGTGATATTGATACCCAAAGGCAGAGAAAGAAGGTGAATGCTTATAAAATTTATTAAATAGAACCCACGAGGACAACGGTAACGCAGCACGGCACCGGAAAGTTTGATAGTGAATTTATAGAGTAACCACTTACTCCAGCCTAACAATAGAAGTGGGCCATTAGTAGCCCGGTAAGCAGTGCTAAGTGCCAACTAGAATACATCAAAGTCGTCCCTTGTAGATTAGCTTGGCATCGACCAGCCTTTTACAAAAAGTAGCAGGCTAGCAGCCAGTGAAACATTCAATGTTTTCGTACCTACTTCTTGATCACAGGAGAGGACATCTTCATATCATAACTAGTTTTTTTTAAAGGAACAAACATATCGTACTGGTATTTGTTCACTACATATACAACCATCGTCAGCTGCCGGACTCGAATCCAGCACATACTAATGATAGGAGCGACGTTTCCTATACCGATCTTATCTATCCATTACCTTTATTTTTGTATACCATTTATTGTCACCACAAAGAGCCACGTCACCTGAAATTCCTATCCCTACGACGCACGATCCACGGACAGCAGAACGCCTTCTAGAAATCTCCGTCAACCAAAACTCCGCCCGATCGTCCCTTCCCTTCGTCAAAACTTCGCCCGCACACTTCCTGTCCGTCGCCGGCTCATCGACGTCGCCTCCAGAGCCCCGCTCCGGCGGCCCTCCTGCCCCGCGACGCCCCCACCTCGCCTAGCCTCGGCCCGGTGCCGACCTCTCTGTCCGCTCCTCTCCCCGTCCTGCCCCCCCCGCGACGCCCGACCTCCCGCTGCTCCCTCCGACCACAGCGTCGCGCCTCTCGGCCTCGCGTCACCCACGCGGCGGCGCCGGCGCTCGCGTGGCACCCGACGTTGCCGTCCTCCGCCCGTCCTTTGTCCGATTGAAGAAGGAGCAGGATAAAAACGCAATTTGATTTCACTCTCGGGGTCTATGATGCAAAATGCCTAAAGAGGAAAGTTTTAAGATCTAGCCTTATTATATTTCGAGAAAATACAGGGTTCTGTGTGAAAAGTGCTTTGTCTTACGAATCTCTTATCTTCCCTTTTCAAGAAAAATTGCTGAAACTTTGAAATTCAATAGCAAATGATACAAAAATCCAAAATAACAAATGAAGCCTTTTCGAAGTCCCGATGAACAGATCTATAAGTGTACTCATAATATGATAGGATTTATTAAAATGTCGAAATCAATAGTAAATCATAGAAAAATCCAAAAAAATAGCAAAGTGTAATCATAATATGATAGGATTTTCCGAAATTTTGTTGTTGTTTATATTTATTCTTAATAATTATGGTTAGATTCATACATGTAGTTTTCGTGAAAAAAATTGCTACAAAATTTTTTGGTACGCTACTTATGCTATGTGTGTGAGATTATAATTGTATTTTACCCTATTAATTCACGAAGACCTATATGCTTACCGTAGTTTTATACGTTTACACAATCCTTAACAATCGATAATGTCCTCAACCTTATGCCTTACATATCATAATCAATAATAATAAATGTGTAATGTGTTACAATTTACTATCCGCCTTGAACGCGGAGGGTTCCGGCTAGTTTCTAAGATTCTGGCCAATTCAAAAGGGCCAAGATCAAGCCACGTCACCGGGAATTCAATCGGACGGCTGAGATCGTGTGGATCCCGTTCATTTTGTAAGAAAGTCTTTCAACTATAGCAAAAATCATTTCGGGGCGATTGTCACTCGCGCCGTGCCCTCCACCCTCGCCTTGGGTGACGGCGGGCCGACGTGGCCGCCTCCTCCCTCAACGGGGTGGCCGACACCCGCCCGCGGGCACGGCCTCGTCGGTTGTGGCCCCACCGCTCCGGGTCCCTTGGCGCGTCAAGCCACCAACAGCCTGCCCCTGCCTCCGGCGAGACGCCCATCGCCCTACCGCCGAACCCAAACCCGGACCCCGGATCGGCGCGGCAAAGACGAGGAGCCCTCGGCGCGCGGCGGCGGCCTGCACCGGTGGCGTCCCCGGCGCGGCGGCAAATACTCAACCTGAGTGCATTCTCCTCGCCCACCAGGTTAACGGCACCTTCGCGGTTCGCGACCTTTCCCGATCTCATGCGAGGTTAGTATTCTATTGAAGCTTAGCGCAAATCGTTTTGATCTTCCGTTTTATGTTATTTTGGTACTCCCTTTCTTCGCTACCATACCAAGATCAGGCATAAGAGGGAATGCTCCATCGACGCGTTCGCCGCTAGGATGCACCTTGAAAAACAATGACACCATGCTCGGCCGCATGGACAAGCTCGTACCCTACGGTAAGGGGTTCCACATTTGCATAGGTACGCTCGGTGGCACACATGCCAAGCTCGGCCGCATCGACAACTCCGTCACCTGATACAACACCACACATCCTTATCTGCTTAGTGCTCGGCCTTCCTCTGCACGACAGCAAACTCTGGAGCAGTGTTACCTCCAATTAAACAACGTTTATGAAAATGCCATTCCGATTTCGCTCATTAATGCCCCTATTTATTTCAGGGTCCCATACATTTCGATGGAGGCCATGTAAGTGCCATGAAGAATGCAGTCTTCAGATTTATTTATCAGAACTGTAGTCATACTAACATTTTAACGACGTGACTTCATTGTTTCAGTTTTGCCATTTTAAGATGCTAGAAATTCTAGGTGAACACTCGCGTTTCAGCACCTGTCGATGTTCTCTCCTGCTCCTCCCGGCGCTCTGCTGTCCGGCGCGCGGGCACGAGGGTGCAGCGAGCCCAGGCCCCGGCCGCCGCTACCGAGCGCGAAGACGACGAAGCTCCTCCTCGAGGCGCGCCATGGCGAGCACAGCCTGAGCCCGGACCTCGCAGCCTTCCGCTCCGCTGTGTCCGCCTCCGCGGGCGCGGGAGCCGGCGCGCTGGTGGCGAGCACTGCCTGAGCCCGGACCTCGCAGCCTTCCGCTCCGCCGTGTCCGCCTCCGCGGGCGCGGGAGCCGGCGCGCTGGTGCTCGCCGCGGGGAAGTTCTTCTCGAACCATGGCCGCGGCGCCTCCCCTCTCTTCCCTGCTCTCCAGCTCACGCACGGGCAGTTGGTCCAGATGATGCGAGGTGGGACCGCACGGGGCGTAACGGAGACCCTGGAAAGCCACTGGGAATACCGGAGGCGGGATGGAACGGGAAGATCCAGTAGCAGTTAACGTACCCCGCTCCCGCTGCAGCAATTTTTCCGCTACCCACGTCCTCCAGTACTCCGTACCGCACGCCGCTGCAGATAGCCTCAGGCTCCATGGGCTCATTCTAGCAGCAAAGCCCTTTTGAGGCCTATCCAGTATCCACGACGCAAGCCCTTCTAAAACCCTAACCCCCTCCCTCTCTCTCCTTGACGCCGCCGCCAAGCCACTGCGGCCGAAGTCGCCGCTCCCGACCGACTCTCCTCCTCTCCACCTCAGGGCCGCCGGCTCCTCCCTTCCTTCCTCCGCGTCGGCGAGATGGTGAAGAGAAGCAAGAAGAGCAAGAGCAAGCGCGTGACGCTGAAGCAGAAGCACAAGGTGCTGCGCAAGGTGAAGGAGCACCACCGCAAGAAGCGCAAAGGAGGCCAAGAAGGAGGGCAAGGCCGGCCAGCGGAAGAAGGTCGAGAAGGACCCCGGGATTCCCAACGAGTGGCCCTTCAAGGAGCAGGAGCTCAAGGCGCTCGAGGCCCGCCGCGCGCAGGCGATCCAGGAGCTCGAGCTCAAGAAGGAGGCGCGCAAGGAGAGGGTATGTCATGTCCACCCACCCTGCTGCTATCGTTTGGTGCTTTGCCTGCTGTTACACACACGAGTCTTTGGTGTCGGTTTAGGGCCTTTCCTGAAAGCATGTTTAGTACGTATTTCTGTTTGCAAATACATGTTATATATGCCCAAGGCCTTCATGTCATTTCTGTAATCTAGGTTTTAGCTTTGACTATAAATAGACTGTTATGAATTGTTTGTTTTTTTGGAAATATCAGTTGCTTATAGGACACAACATGATGCATCTTTTGTATACCTCTTGCTCTCTTGCGCTGAGAAAGCTGTTGAGTTGGGCAATAGTTCCTCTATCTCTTATTCATCTATTCATCTAGAGTTGTATAATATACGTACTCCCTCCGTATAGGGGAAAAAAGTCGTTAGGGACATCGACACTGCATAGATATAGTCAAAAGAAATTGAACAAAGCTTGATTTTTCGTTATATATTTTTCCTGTGGTTTTATATACATTTTAGAACAGAAAAAGAGAAACATATATCTTTATAGGATTTTATATAAGTTTTTCTTTTTTTGAAATGAAATCAGTGTAATCTGAAACACATCAGGTAAATATCAGTGGAAGCAGTGTACTAGAAAGCTAAATATGTAAGATAATGATTGCAAGTAAACACAAGCATGTCCTGAGGTTGCCCCAAACAAAAAGCAGAAAGGCTGGGAAAATTGAGGACAGATAGATCCCTTTGAGCTCTGCAATACACCTTACTGATACCTGTTAGTCTGTTACTACCTTGTGTTTTTTTTCATACATATGAACATGGAAATGAAGCAAGAAAAGGGCACACACTTATTATCTGAGACTAAAATATCTCAGCATACTATGACACAAGGCATTGGAATTGTACACTTGTTTAGGGGAAGAACTTTCTCATAACTGGTGTTGGCCCATGTGTCTCTGGTTATGTCTTCCTACAGAGCCTTTTTTTTTCAACCAGGCAATTGTCCACAAGATCACCCTCTGATAAAAGTTAAAATCTTAACACAAAACCATAAATGCAAGTGTGATGGTGCCACTTTTTTTCTCTCCACCATATCCAGGGAATAGCAGGAAAAGTAACCTGAAATGTGAGTCATTTTGATATCGTGTATTCATACAAAATTTATGTAATATAAGTACAACGATTTCTTTGGACCATTAAAAGTTGGATGAAAAAAGTATGCCTCATAAACTATATGTTTTACAGAATGAGATTCTGATTTGGGTGCAACATTTAGCAAGCCAATTATCTTCAGAGGATACATCTCGGATTAGACCTATAGGCACACAGAAACAAACAACACGACATGAATGGCAAGGACGGGATCGAAGTGAACCTTGAGGATTCAGGTTTAGATTGTATGGTGGATTATGCGCCATGAGATTTCCATGGTCCAGGTCATTGTTGTAGGTGGCTGTGATCGAGTTTCTGAGGCCACAGAGTGAGCTGCGGCTGTAGCGGATGCTGTCCAGTGTCCATGGGTGTAACCACCAGCATCTCAGATGTGGCATTGCACATGTCTGTAGTGGATGAGACGCCATCAGCAGTGCGTAGTGGCAAATGAACTAAGAATTCATTACATGGTAATGAATCAAAGAATCAACTTTTGTGTAAGTCCTACAAATGCAAAACTGTCCTGGAGGGAGGCAAACCTTGGAGGGAGGTAAACCTTGTAGACATTTTATCGAGCATGTGTTGGGCGTTGTCAGCAGGTGCTGGGGTGCTAGCTGCTTCGTTCTGCAGCACTGAACAGAGCAAAGGGGATCAAAAGAGTGTAGTGTTGGAGTGCATCGAAGAGCTGAGGAAGGCGGAGTGGGAGGTGGCCCACAACCCGGCAACCACGGGCAAGGGCCCACAACCCCGCAACCACGGGCAAGACTGGAGCCACGCTGCTCTGTGGCAAGCAGGCTCCCATGTTGTCGATCTGGCTGGGAACGGCGGCGGCGGCTGGCCGGCCAGCGAGCTTGTTTCTATTATCTTGTTAGTTGTTATTATGTTCTCTCCAGGACACAGGTTTTTCTTTACTGGATGCTCGTCCTTTATTTGGGTCTTTACACCTCACATTTTAGGCTCACTGTCAGGGTCATGATCTTTCAGTCTTTCACATAGACTTGACTAAGTAGTGATTAAATATTGTCACCTTTTGTTAGGTTAAGCAGATGAAGTATGTGCTTCTTAAGATCTATTTATGCTCTTCGTCTAGTTTTATAGACATCTAGATCATTTTCATTGTGATAGTTAAACAATAAGACACTACCTTTTTCAGGCTCGGAAGAGGAAGCTAGGATTGCTTGAGGATGAGGACATTGCTAATTTGGCATCTGCAGCTTCCGCGCAGGGCAGTGAGTTTGCAGCAAAGGATGCAGCAAAGAATAATGCTCCTTTAGCAGTGGCAAAGAGCAATGGTAAGTTTCTCATCCCTCACTTTTGGTTTAATTGCCCTCCTGCATGCAGTTACATTATTGACTAAAGATGTTAAATGTGCCCCAGATCATTCTGAGAGGTCTTTCTACAAGGAGCTTGTTAAAGTTATCGAAGCTTCTGATGTGATTCTTGAGGTTCTTGATGCAAGGGATCCGCTGGGCACTCGTTGCATTGACATGGAAAAGCTGGTTAGGAAGACTGATCCAAGTAAACGGATTGTACTACTTCTCAACAAGATAGGTATTACGCAGTGTTTTCTTATGTTTAAAGTTTACGGTGGTTATGCCATCCTACAGGCTACATCTCAACTTCTGACCCTTGAATTCTAGATCTTGTTCCCAAGGAGGCGGTAGAGAAGTGGCTTACATATCTAAGAGAAGAAATGCCAACAGTTGCATTTAAGTGCAATACCCAAGAGCAGAGGACCAAATTGGGATGGAAATCTTCAAAACTAGATAAAACAAGCAACATCCCACAAAGCAGTGATTGTCTTGGTGCTGAGAATCTAATCAGATTGCTCAAGAATTATTCCAGAAGCCATGAGGTAAATGGTCCTATTTTTTTTTTATATAATGTTTATGCATCTTGGTCATCTCTCTGTCTTTCAAGTTGATTATTGTTGGGACATTCTAAATCACAATGTTTTATCCTTCTACAGCATCCTGTGGGCTTCATTACTTGACTATATTATAATAATTGAACCTTCGCTTCATTTTCCTTGCTTATGTGCATGTTACCTTTTATTGAACATGATTAATAGAATCCTTTTGATTTTTGAAGGGAGAGCAACTTCTTACACTTGTATCAGAACCTAATGACTTCATGCAAACAGTTGTTTTATTTGTGTGTTGTATCTTATCATGACAATTTTACATGTAGCCCTGTTTTCTGTCTTCAGCTATTGCCTTCTTATGCTTCAGTATTCCCCTTTTTACTCCTCTTGTAGGTATGTTTTGTTTTCTGTTCTTCCTTTGTTGAGTTTTTTTTATTGTGGCTTGCAGCTCAAACTGGCAATTACGGTAGGTATTGTTGGACTCCCTAATGTTGGCAAGAGCAGTCTGATTAACAGCTTGAAGAGGTCCCGAAAGTGGTTAATGTCGGTTCCACTCCAGGGGTTACTAGATCAATGCAAGAAGTTCAATTAGACAAGAAGGTGAAGTTGTTGGATTGTCCTGGTGTTGTTATGCTCAAATCTTCCAACAGCGTGTGTGTCTGTAGCTCTTGAAAACTGCAAAAGAGTTGAGAAAATGGAAGATCCAGTCAGTCCTGGTAAGCTAGTTTGCTTGTTTCTGTGACATTTCCGTTAGCTCTGTTGTAGTTTGTTTTTATATTCTAGTTATATAGCCTTCTTATTGTTTTTTATTCTTTAGATTACTACCATTTGACAATAAGCTAGTATATAATGTGGCCAGAAGTGCAAAACTTGACATATTCTATGGTTCTCTCTGTTTTTGATGTTTCTAGTTAAGGAGATCCTAAGTATTTGCCCACATGAGAAGTTGCTGTCTCTGTACAAGGTTCCAAGCTTCAGTTCAGTAGATGATTTCCTTCAGAAAGTAGCAACTATACGGGGGAAATTGAAAAAAAGGTGGTATAGTGGATGTTGAAGCTGCTGCGAGAATTGTGCTTCATGACTGGAATGAAGGTATGTCTGATAATTTTTGTCATGAACTTTGTAAATTCTTGTCACCAGTGACCTAATCCACTGGTTTTTAGGTAAAATACCATATTTTACACTGCCGCCTAAAAGAGATGTTGGGGAGGACTCAGATGCAGTGATTATATCAGAAGATGGGAAAGAATTTAATATTGATGAAATTTACAAAGCTGAGTCTTCATATATTGGTGGTTTGAAGTCCATTGAGGAGTTTCATCATATTGAAATTCCTCCTAATGCCCCACCAGGGATTGATGAAGAGATGCTAGAGGTAATAATCTTAAAGCTCGTGATTTTCCGTGAATTAAGTGGATTTAACATGGTAATGCCTGTAGATTTTATGCCATCTTGCTGCCTATTAGTTATCTGTTTTGTTTCTTGTGATGGCCAGATGTACTGTGTTCATTGAAAGTAAATGGTTTTTTGTGCGGTTGTTTTTCTCATGGTTGCTGGTTCGGTCTCAGCTCTATACACTTATGTTAGGAGGTTTCATTGAATCTATTGACCAACATCTATGTACAATTCTTTGTAAACAGCATAATGAAACAGGTATCATGGTAAAAGGGTAGTGGTTGCTCACTGGTACACTTGTAGAAATCATCCGTAGGTTCTAGTTGAATACCAATTTGCTTTGCTGCAAGTAAAACATGAGCATTTGGAACATTGTGCCTTGGCCTTGTTATTTGACTCTTGTTTTGCACTAACCAGGATGGCAAGAAACCAAGTGAGCCTGTCCAGGAAAGCCGGGAGGAGCAAATGTCTGATGTGAATGATCGGGAAGGAAGCAAGGCAGCCAGTGCTACTGCTAGCACACAGAACGACAAGTTGTACACTGCCGAGGGGCATACTCGACCCTCGCAAGAGGAAAGCAGAGAAGAAACGACGCAAAGGGGAACAAGTTCAGCGTGCTGGGACGACATGGATGCGGACTACGATTTCAAAGTGGATTATCAGATGGAGGACGATGAGCACGCGGATGATGGAGATGGCGGGGATGAAGCCAAGGATAATGAACCGATGACTGGTGTCGATGATTCGTGAAACATTTTGGCTCCTAGTTGATGGCACAGTAGATGTTATCGGTGTCCCAGTGGGGATTGCAAAATTAACCCACAAATGTTTTGTGCTTAATTTTGCTTGTTTAATGAAAGATGATACTTCTATGAGAAGGCTTGCGATTTACCTGTCCATGTGCCAACTTTTACCTGCTTACTTAAGTTGCATTTATGCTCTTAAGTTGCATTTATTGATCATGTTGAGCTATCCTTGCATTTATATTTATCAGGAATTCATGATGCGTTATAGAGAAAGGTTACCAAGCATACATATGAACGTAACAAAATTTAAATTTATCTGCTCCAGAAATTTAAACCAACAGGACGAGGAAGAGGAAGGGGAGTGGCTGCAGCATGTGGTGTACAAGACGTCAGCTCTGGTGATGTCGTGACGACCGTCGCCGCGGCGTGCGCGAACATGGACCCCTCTGCGCTGGTGGACGCGCGGCGCCTCGGCGGCAGGAGCTCCCTCCGCGCGCTCTTGTGATTCAGACATCAGAATGCTCTGAATCGCATAGGCTTCTCTTCAGGTGGATGCCAACCAATTCATACCATTGTCTCCCAGTCCCAGCTAACCACACTTAAAAGTAGAGCACGAACCTTAGCAGATTACCTGCTGTTGGCTGTAGGTTATTGTAACCCATACACTTATCCAGAGATCCTGAATTAAGCAGGCTATCATGATTGAATACAAACAAGAGATTACACTTATCCAGAGATTATCCTTCCTATTATATGGAATATTTGGAGTGTAGGAGTTCTCTAGGATATCTATAAGATTTTTTTTAGAAGCTTATTAGACATTTGTTATGGTTTAAACATCTTACATTGATCCCAGTAATTATCCTTTTGTCTTGTGTCTTTTACGTTCTTTTTGTACTTGTTTCATATGGGTTTCATCTCTAGCCTACCCCAACTAGTTTGGGACTAAAGGCTATGTTGTTGTTGTTTTTGTGAAAAAAAATGATGAAACAGTTCAATGAGAGCAGGCAAGGTAACTACTGGGATCAATGTAATGTAGGATATATAAGCTGTAGTGTGGTGCCAATCTCTGCTTGCTCGAAGTTAGAACTGGATTACTGTGGCACAAAAGAGCCAAATTGCAGAATATTTCACATTTATTGATGTAGCCGTCAAATTGAGAGTTTAATCACTTGAGTATCTTGGCTTATTTATTATGTCAGACTGTTCAGTCATGACATCACCTAGATGATCTATGTCAGTGAGTACTTTGGTGTTTGCAAGTTGAATCCACCTTCTACATTAATATAGGATGATTTTATGCCTGTCTGACAAAAATATGATGAGTTTTTCTGTTTTTCTTCCATTGTTGTGTTTTTAGTTATTGCGTGTTGTGGAGCATCTTTTGAACTATTCGTAGTTTTACACTGAAGACCTCACTAAACCATAAGATGCTATTTTTTTTTTTTTTTTTTGAATCGATAAGATGCTATTTTGTGTCTTATGGTTTTCACTATGAAAAGTATTTAAAACATGTTGCCACATCAATTAAAAATTTTTAGTAATATAGTTTTTGTTTTGGAATTTTCCATTCTTCTGGATATAATGTTTGAAATATTCTAGAGATATTTTTCACTAGCTATAGATATCTTTATTTGGAGTTTCATATCTACACCAAAAATTTGTCTTTTGTTCGGTTCAGATCAGCAAAGTGTTTGCTAATACCAGTCTAAAGGCGATGCTATGCAGCTCCATTTTTTTCCTCTTAAAGTGAATGGCCTTCCTATTATATGGAATATTTGGAGTGTAGGAGTTCTCTAGGATATCTATAAGATTTTTTAGAAGCTTATTAGACATTTGTTATGGTTTAAACATCTTATCAAGTATTTTATCAGATTATTTTTGTGAAAAAATGATGAAACAGTTCAATGAGAGCATATTCAAAACTACTTCAAACCAATACAAAAATTATTTTGAATAATTTTGAGAGAGCAGAAGATAAGATGTTTAGTTTTTTAGAGTGAAGAGAAAAAATTAAACCAGCGATAGTTTAGAGAGGTGTAAATAGAATCCTTGAGGCCAAATTCTGAGTTTGGGCCATATGACTAAACACTTGTTTACGCGAGGCCCACTAGCCGTCTTCGCCTACAGCCTTCCAGCTAGGTCCACTGACAAAACCCCTGATCCGTTCCCGCTCTACCCTAAACCTCGCCTCCCTCAACCCCCGGCGGTCAAAAGTTGAAGCACCAAACCACCGGCGGCGGCGGCGCGGCAAGTCGTGACCATGGCGGAGCTCAAGCGGCTTTCGGAGAGCCGGGACCTGACGCGGATTGAGCGCATCGGCGCGCACTCCCACATCCGGGGCTAGGGTTGGACTCCTCCATGGAGGCGCGCGATGCCTCGGAGGGCATGGTCGGGCAGCTCCCCGCGCGCCGCGCCGCGGGCTCATACTCCAGCTCATCCGCCAGGGCAAGATCGCCGGCCGCGCTGTACTCCTTGCGGGCCAGCCCGGCACCGGCAAGACAGCGCTCGCCATGGGCATCGCCAAGTCGCTTGGCGCGGAGACGCCCTTCGCCTCCGTCGCCGCCTCGGAGCTCTTCTCGCTCGACCTCTCCAAGACGGAGGGCGCTCACGCAGGCCTTCCGCCGCGCCATCGGTGTACGCATCAAGGAGGAGGCGGAGATCATTGAGGGCGAGGTCGTGGAGATCTCAATCGACCGCCCTTTGTCGGCCTCCGGCGCTGGCGGCAGCTCGGCTGCCCCTTCCGGTGCTACTGCGGCTGGTAAGTCAGGGCGGCTCACACTGAAGACCACGGACATGGAGACGGTGTACGAGCTCGGAGGAAAGATGATTGAGGCTCTTGGGAAGGAGAAGGTGCAGAGTGGGGATGTGATTGCGCTTGACAAGGCCTCCGGGAAGGTCACCAAGCTTGGCCGCTCCATTGGGAGGTCGCGGGATTATGATGCTGTCGGCCCGCACACTAAGTTTGTCAAGTGTCCTGATGGTGAGCTCCAGAAGCGCAAGGAGGTCGTGCACTGTGTTACCTTACATGAGATTGATGTCATCAATAGCAGGTATCTTCACACCCCTCTCTATGATTTTTTCCCCACATGAGATACAATTCAGTTTTTGTAAATGTAACAGTTCTGACAAGGAATCAACTGTGAACATTCAACATTCACAATGTGTTAATGTAGTATTGAGTGATGTTAAGGGCAACTGGTCTTGCAAATTGCAAGACATAGCAAGAAATCACATGCCAGTAACAATATCATAGCAAGTAGGAGTGTTTGATATTTTACAAACAATGATAATATAAATTAACTTGCTGCTATCTGGGTTATGTTGAGTGCAAGTGATGGTTCATTTTAGCTTCGAAAGTTTCATTCTATTTCTAGAAAAAGAAAATTTATGCAAATGGAATTTTATAACGTCACGTACAATTCTTAACTCAAACTTGTTTATAGTTGAGTTCTGACTTCTCTTCCAGCAGAAAATGTAAAACTATTTTCTCTTGCGTGTCACATTTTTTTTTGTATACCTGGCAACAGTTATGCATATGTCCAGCGAAAATAAAAAGATCATTTGACTTGTATGCTTATCCATGATTGAAGCTTTATTAAATTTATATTTTAATTCTAAAAGGTTTGTGCAGCAATGTATGGTTAATGATAATGACATACTGTTTGGCATGTTATTTCTTTGAAAGTGAATAGGAAACATTTGGAATAACTAAGCAAATGTAGAAATTCTATTATCTTTTCATGTATTTGTTGACAACACTGAGGTAATTTAGCACTCCAGTTCAAGTAGTGGCGACAGTATTGGATAATTTGGTTAGAATTATACAAGTTGGGAACCAAATTGGACCTTTTGGAGGACAAAAGTAAGCCTATGGGCAAAGATCAGGGGGCTAAAGTGGTTATTTCACCAATGTAGTAATTAGTAAATATTTTCTCATTGTGTATTGATGCTGTTATGTTATTGTTATTCTTTGCATCAAAACTGCCCTCTGTTGGTGCTGATTGTTCCATCCTACTATTCCAGTGCCGTGCCATTCAACTGTATTTTCTAACTCTATTCAAAGAAAGGATCTGCATGGTCTTGTTTTCTATAAATTTGTTTGAGTGCTGCGCAAAGTAGAGAACATGATCCCGTGAAAATGAGTAGTTCTACTGATACATGTCCATGATTTAGTCAATGTCATACTAGAAGTTATTATCTGTGCGTACACAAGGGTTTGGACTCTGCTTAAAGCTGACCTTGGAGGATATTTTGTCATAATGTAATATGCTGATATCTCTAATCGTAAAAAACTGAATGCTGCTCTTTTGCTAACGATTACCAAACTTTGACATGACTTATGAATGTACTAGAAGATACAGTTTTGATGAAATTGCACTAAACTTTTCCCTTCTTTTTTTATGAATTTGTCAGATCTTTCTAGTAATTGCAGGTTGTATTTCATTTTGTCTTGGAATGCATGATAGAAACATTTACTGGGTTTCATATTCAATTAATCTGCAGTGTGAAGTCCAAAATTGCCTCAATCAACTTATTTCAATTATCTTGTTATTATGTTCTCTCCAGGACACAGGGTTTTCTTGCATTGTTCACTGGCGACACTGGTGAAATTCGTGCAGAGGTTAGGGAGCAGATTGACACAAAAGTTGCAGAGTGGAGGGAGGAAGGAAAAGCTGAGATTGTCCCTGGTGTTCTGTTCATCGATGAAGTCCACATGCTAGACATTGAGTGCTTCTCCTTCCTCAACCGCGCATTGGAAAATGACATGGCTCCGATCCTAGTGATCGCAACAAATAGAGGGATCACATCCATCCGTGGGACAAACTACCGCTCTCCGCATGGGATCCCGCCAGATTTCCTTGACCGGTTACTGATCATCACGACGCAGCCCTACACGGAGGAAGAGATCCGGAAGATCCTGGATATCCGGTGTGATGAGGAGGACGTGGAGATGTCCGCGGGCCAAGGTCCTGCTCACCAAGATCGGGCGTGGAGACCTCGCTGCGGCACGCCATCAACCTTATCACATCCGCCGCACTAGCCTGCCAGAGGCGCAAGGGGAAGGTGGTCGAGATGGAGGATATTAGCCGGGTGTACCAGCTGTTCCTGGACGTGAAGCGATCGACGCAGTACCTGATGGAGTACCAGAGCCAGTACATGTTCAACGAAGTGCCGGGGGAAGCAGACGGAGAGGACGCCATGCAATCCTAGATTCCTAGATGAACTTCCCTTTATGTACTGTGTCGTGTATTTCTGATGCCTCTTGCTTGTGTTTAGGTTGCTGTTACCCTGAGAAGGCGTGGTGTGTGCGATGAACTGTCTGTTAGCTGATGTAGGTGACTATGCAACTCAATCTATCTTATTAAAATTCACCCCAGTTGGAGTGCTATGGTTTGATTAAATTTGTGCCACCATCTGTATTTCGACATATGCATTCTAGATTTGTCCAAGATGCCTGAGCTGAGGTCACCATAGAGCAGTGCTGTTCTTGGACTGAAAAGGCAACGCGTTTGGCAAAGTATTTGAGCCACCTTATGCTAATGGTTATAAAATCACACCGGACTTGAGCAGGTGTCCGTGTGATGTGTGACACATGTGCCATCAAGTGGCGTGTTCAATCCATTTTGCAAGGCTTACTTTTGTGAGGCGCTCGTCTGCCCGCCGTCCACCACGCCACCCGGCCGGCGCAGCCCGGAGCGCACGTACCTTGCCTTGTGAGTTGTCAGTTAGTCACGGGCTCACGGGAGGAGTACTATGCATATCGCGTTTTTGCAAGGCAAAAAAAAGCCTCGGATCAAGGAGCTTTCCAGAGCGGCGTCACGTCGGCGGTTCCTCCTCAATCCTCCCCCGGCCCTCCCCCGCAAGGGCCGCAACCCCTGTAGCAGACGCACACGTCTCGAGAACGCACAGCAACTGCTCCCTCCACTCCTTCCCCCATTCAGCCCTTCCCCGCACCACTCCCAACTCGTAAACGCTGTGCGCCACCGCCGCCGCTCTTCCGGATCCGTCGCCCTTCCGCCGGCGCCGTGATGGACCCAAGCGATTCCAACTCCGCCACAGGTACACCCATTGATCCCATGATCCTCCTTCCTTCGCCGTTTGATCGAACTGGGTTTGCTCCCGGGACAGCTCGATCGCGCGACCGGGCTCCGTCCGTTGGATGCTCCCGGATTGTACTTGTTTGCTTCACTTACTCTGCGCGTAGAGCTGGTCGGCGGGCGCTGAATTGCAGGGCCCTACAGATGAGCTCGCGGTGTCCCGTTACGAGGACCCGATGTGGCGCGCTTGCTCGTTGCTTGTGTAGATGTTTAATCACTGTATAGGTTATTCGATGTCAATCGAACCTCTGCCATTGGGCGACAGTTGCTGAGATTTTGTTTTGATCTGAGCTTAATAGCGTAATGTGAACACAACTTTGATGGGGACGGTCAAGCTCGTACTGTCATTCACTGGGGCCATTGGCAACTCAATACAATCAGTTGTGAGCATAGAAGTTGTGTTGTCATGCATTTTATGTCATTGTTGCTCGGAGCCAAAACCATGCTATCAGTTTGGCTTAACTGTGAATGCTTCAATATAGCAAATGGATCAAGCCAAAAAGTTTAGGGATGGTAGTGAAGCAATAAAATGGTAAGACTGATGGCTAACTAGCTCGAAGAGCACATAACCACACAGGCTCTGAATGGCTAATTAGCTTGAGATGCACCATTCCCGTGCATGCCCTTATTGTACCCGTGATCCATTAATTATACGCAGCGATATCGACATCATACTTAGATAGATGGAGAAATATCTTGTGCACATCCATATTTGAGGTGATATATTGATATCTCAGTACATCAGACTTTGGATGAGGTAGAGTGCAGGGAGGGGAGGCGTCATGATGGGTTTACAATAGATGCTTCCCAAATTATAATGTACCAGAGGACAAGATTTTTTGCGTACCAAGTTGTGATGGGAAGTATGTATTAGTTGAGCTAAGCACACGAACTATGACCATACTGTATTATTCAGAGAGATGGGCATGATTAACATGGTGTTCTTAGCTTGCGCATTCCTTTATCCATGGGGCTCAACATTGTTTCATTTCTTTCAATGTCAAGTGCATTGCAGCCTCTTGTACTGACAGTTTGCATTTTATTGCACAGTATTTGGCCTGCATTTTATTGCACAGTATTTGTCCGAAAAGCCTTTTGCACACCATAATTTCTGGTTCGTGATGAGCAATAGCTTTCTTACTAACAATGAGAGATTTTATGCTATTTTTAGATTTTGATTGACATCCATTAGATAGAGCAACCTTTTTGTTTAAATCCCACTTTGGTCTTTGACTGTAGATTATTCCCTTTGTCTCATTGCAGGAGGAAAGACACAAAATGTTTCAGTACCGCCTGTTGAAGGTGTAGCTGGAGGAGGCACTAGCTATGGATGGGTGGATGGAGGCTTGCGTGGTACAAATCTTGGTGCTGGTGTGATTGATCCTACAAAAGTACACTCAGAAGATCTTTTGCACGTCTGGTCTATGCCCAGCACAGCAAATGTTGGCCAGCAAGAAGCGCCTCGACCTCTAGAGAAAGTAAGTTGGATTAACTTTTTGCGGGCACTGGTTTTTGCTTCAGCATGTCAGTAAAAGTATGTTATACTGTTCAATTGTTTCCCTGATATATGGAGTGTTTTCTTTCTCATTTCTCAAACACTCAAGAGAACTGTGCATCATCATTCCATTAAGAAAGGAGGGAATACACTGGGGAGTAAAAGAACCTCCCCATAACACACACACACCCAAGACACATCTGTTCCTCGTTCTTTTAAATGTGGTATTGCATTTTTCAATTGTGATCAGATTCATTGTGCTTTCCGCCGTGATTTGACTTGTTTTTTTTTTTTTTTTTTGCGAAGAGACTTGTTACTATTTGATTATGTTACTTACAAATTTCCAAACTTATATTTTCCATTAGGTCAACCTTTTGGCAGCAAGAAATGAAAGGGAAAGTTTTCAAATTGCTTTACGCCCTAAGGTTTCGTGGGCAACTTCAGGTATTGCAGGGTCTGTGCAGATACAATGCACCGATCTCTGCTCCTCCTCAGGAGACAGGTTTGTTTGTTTAAAATTTAGAACATCTTTATTAGGGAAGGCCAGCATTCGCACAGTTCTATTCCGATGATTATAACAGTGTTGTACCAGGTTAGTCGTTGGTCAGTCCATAACTTTGAGACGTGTGGTGCCTATCTTAGGTGTACCAGATGCTCTTGTTCCTATTGATCCACTCAGTCCTCAAGTAAATCTTCTACCAGGGTACTGTTTATGTGCTTTAGAAATCTGATCTCTATCTACTTTTTTCTTTTATATATGTAGATTTGACTTTGCTTGTGCAGGGAGACAGCTGCAGTTTGGGTATCATTAAATGTTCCATGTGGGCAACCGCCTGGTTTATATGAGGGTGAAATATTCATTACTGCAGTTAAGGCAGACTTAGAGTAAGCCTTTCCTTGCTCATTTGTATCCTGTTATCTTAGATGTAAAAGAAGTTGTCTTTAGTCTTACAGAAAAAGAGCACACAAAACAGATCCATCTTATTTGGCATGCATGGGCAGGAAAAACTAATTCTTACTTATAATACTGGCCCAAGTGTTCACATGTATGTTACAACAAGAGATGCCATTAACATTTTCTATATGAATATATTGCATATAATGTGGTGGAATGATTATTCATTAAGTGACATATAGCTTTTACTAAAATTTGTTACTTGACATGTCAAATTCAGAATCTTGAGCAACCTTGTAAGTTTACCTGCCTATATACCTTGCTACCTTTAAAAAACTGGAAGGATTCAAGTCAAGCAAGTATGAAACAACCACGTTACCAGAAAAGAAATTGTTTTCACACTGCTCTTGAACAAGAATCCCAAGTTTAAGTGTCATGATATGATACTTGCGAGTGTGCTTTGATTTCTGGGTTATACTTTCTTACTACCTAATTTCTGTTAGCAGTTCCAGAACAGAATCTCTACCAAAATCTGAAAAGTACAGGCTATATAGAGAATTAAGAAGTTATCTTGACCTCACTGGGCTCAGAGACTACTCTTCACCTGAGGAAATGGTATTCTGATCTGATAATATATTCTTAAGGATTAACCATGTTATTCCTTTTTTTTAATACTTGTGCTATAACATTTAGGTACAAAGACTAACATCAGCTTCTACTGCACTGAGGAGGGTGTTGGATAATCCAGCACTCCAGGACTGTCAAGAGAATAATGGATTTGGAGACATGATGGATGAAGATGTTATGAACAATGTTTCAGTTCGCTTGAAGTTAAGCCTTACTGTTTGGGATTTCACTCTCCCAGTGACACCTTCTTTACCTGCTGTTTTTGGTGTATCCTGGCAATATTCCTTTTACTACGTTCCATTTCCATTTATGTGCTGTGCAATTGTTATGGGACTTGGTGCCATGGACTGCGCCTCATGCACCTGCTTGGCCCAGCAAAACCGGCAGCAACATAAGGCAGTTCTAGGATTGCTGCTGCCCTACGGTTGTGATAGAATTTGGAAATTAGAGTTCAGTTTGGAGTTCCCTGAACAGGAACAATGTGCTACCGGGATGAGGAGCACGGTCTAGTTCCATGTTCCCAGTGACTATGTGTTCTCATCATCTCTTGACCCCTGCGCCAGTCACCAACGCTTCTTCTGCACATGTGTCTCACCCTACTTGTCAATGAGAACAGGTGTGAAATCCTGTCCCTCATCATCCATGCACCATGTTCATCTACAACATCCACAATCGTACCCCAACCAATGAGCCCCCTGGAAGCAGCACATAATTATAACAGCATATTAGAATTTATCATTGAATTATCATATATTGCAGCTACTAACAATTCACATTTGAGCTGTGGACATCTGGATGTGTTCTCCTTTGACTACATGTTAGATATCTGAAACTGTCATTGAAGATCGATTCTGTTTGGAGCATGGCACTGAAGGATGGTATAGTGCACTGGATCATCACTTTAGGTGGCTCCTCCAATATAGAATCAGTCCATTCTTCTGCAGATGGGGTGATAGCATGCGCATTCTAGCATACACGTGCCCTTGGCCTGGTAATGCTTTGGGTTTTTTTTTCTCACACAAGAATATACTATTTCATTGAACTTATGTGATGCCATTTTCTACTCTAATGTTCTTTTAGCTGATCATCCGAAGGCTAATGAATATTACTCTGACCCAAGATTAGCAGCATATGCTGTACCCTATGCACCTATCCTATCATGGTATCACTTAAACCTTCTAAATTTTATATCATCTTATCTGATTCAACTTGTTTCTTTAATTAATTTGGCTCCTTGTTAACAGTACGGATGCTGCAAAAAATTCCCTGAGGAGGGAGGTTGAAATCTTAAAATCAAAGCCTCATTGGTCCAAAGCTTACTTCTATTTGTGGGATGAGGTGTGTTATTTTACCTGAGAGAGGTTGAAATCTTAAAATCAAAGCCTCATTGGTCCAAATCTTACAATTGCTTCCAATATTTCAGCCATTAAATGTGGATCAGTATGACATGATATGTAGCATCTCTAATGAACTACGGTCATATGCACCTGATGTGCTTAATTTTGACAACTTACTATTGTGGTGAGTAAAAGACAATATCTGATGGTCTTTTTTCTTTCTTTGATTTGACGTTGCTTCTATTTAGAAACATACTTCCATACATGGGTTGTGTTCACAACTGTACACCTTTTATAACTAAAACTTCTTGTGCAGAATGTACAACTTCTTGCACGGTCATATTCCAATGATATTGAGCTAGCCATCTTTGTTGTATTTAATTAGGGGGTCAACCTTATTTTAATCCAATCAAATAATTTCAATGCCTATACCAAATGCTACGTGCAATGAAGGATTAATTCCGTATGAGAAATTGATTTGGCTTAAATGAGTGGCTATTTTGTGCACCTATTGTTTTGCCATGAGCCAACGGTCTGACCAGAACTTGGTTGAAGTACCATTGCCTACCATGGTTTGCACAGCAACTTTAAATAAGGCCTGAGGATTGCATGCAACCTGAACTGGCAGTCCAGCCCAAAGATGTCCCTCGTCAATCTTCTGTGCCCACAGCCACTTTATACGAACAGACCAACCCATAGGCTGCCAACTTTCTCCCATGAAACTAAACAATTGCCTCCATTAGCCTTCTCTTGGCCTTTCCACAAAAAGCAGCACAACAAATACTTGTTAGACTATTTATGTTTATGAAATGGACATATGATTATTTGCCCTAGGCTTAAAAATATTCTGTCACTTCCCTGGTGCATTGTTAGTATTAGGTTCTGGAAATTTATTTGATTATTATGCCTATAGAAGTTATTGCGGTTGACAAGTCACAAATTCTCTAGCACATAAAGATATATTTTCTTATAATTTCAATGATCTGTGTAGGCCCAAGTGGTTCTGAACTGGCTCCCTCTACATTTGAAGCTTTTGTGAAAGTTCCAAATGTTCTAGCGCCCCAAGACACACAAATCTTTTGCACAAGGTATCCGTGCTGCTGGCTTATTTTTGTGTTGTACTAGTTTGCTAAATTTTGTGGGTTGGGGGGAGGTTGACATTGAAGGCTGAACTTGCTCAGGCGTGGTCATGAAAAAAGACATTGAAGGCTGAACCAACATGATATGGAGATGTTTTTCTTAATATGTTGCACCATTTATTCAATTTCACCTAGCTAATAGACTTGTGATAAACTGTTTCATGGTTATGGTACTTAGATTCTACTAACATAACAAATAAGGTTCAGAGGGTTAATATTTTATAATTTTCACTATTGCTTTATAAATCTGAGGTGAGGACCCTAGCTTATATGTATCAATTGGGCAAGGTCTCGAGAATACATGTGAACCGCTAAAAAACACCAAAATAGATTGAAGTATTGAACCCTGAACCTGTGTCAGAAAAAAAAAACCTACTCACAACTTCACAAGGCACTGGCATTATGATTACATAGCAGTGGGGTGATGGAACTTATCTCCAATACATGTTGGGGATGCGGTGTCACTGCATGAATGTTAGATATGTGTCAGAGGCTAGTAGAAGCACTGGTGGCTTGGTGCAAACTAATGATAATGGTACACTACATCAATCTCGCCAATAGGCCACCTCGGTTATTGATCTGTTGTCTTCTTATACAGTGAATGGGTTCTTGGCACAAGAGAAGACCTAGTGAAGGATATTGTTGCTGAATTACGCCTGATCTTGGTGAGGTAAGAAGATTTTATTCCTCAAGAATAGTAAATTCATAAACCATGGCCTTTTAGTTGCATAATGCATTTTAGTCCATTCTCAGAGAGGGTTAATGATATCATGTTATTTGTTTTTTCCAATTAGCATTTATTCTATAACAGTATAAAATCAAGTAAGGTAATTGGATGAGAGCACCCAGTTTCATATATTCTTTTGAAATATTTTCATGGACATTTCCTTGTAACATTTTGCTGTTCTTTTTTCCTTTTTTGTTGTTCCTATTGTCATCTGGTGCTCTGACACTGGCCCTTTGTATCTAGTATTTTGTTATGTATTATTGCCTGCTGTGGTCAGAAACCAAAATTTTTTCTCTCTTTTTTTTTGGAAATAAAAGGCAGGTGCTCTGTCACTCAATTAAGAGAAATAGTTTAGAGTTTGATGTACAAATGGCCCCCTGGCGCAATACACACCATCCTAGGACCGAAACAGGAGAGATCAAATCCTGCTGCTAAAAGGATTCACACAGCAAATGTCAAGATTTCTTCTCTTCTAATTGAATTATATTTCGTATTTTATGAGATCCTAGCAATGCTGTTATGAGTTCGGGGAATTTCTTTTCTGTTGACTGCATGCAGGACTATGCATATAGTCTTAATTGTATAGTTATGTTACCTATGTACTATTACTTTATTTTAGGTACTGCAGTATGCATTCAAGCATACTTCCCGTTTTCCAGATTGTGCTACAGCCTACTCTTTTCCAAACTCAACTGCCCCAGACGAATATTTTCTTGTTTTGTCATTCATATCAAACTTTCATTAAACATTCAAGCATGGAGTTCTCTGTTATCTTTAAAATTTATATCTTTATGGGGATTGTCTGGATTTTATTTAGGAGTGGTGGACATATGTTTGTATGGGCCCTTCTGATCCTCAACCAAACTGGCACATTGGGATGCGTGGAACCCAGCACCGGGCAGTGATGTGGAGAGTGTGGAAGGAAGGTGGGACAGGATTCCTTTATTGGGGTACCAACTGCTATGAGAAGGCTATGATCCCAAGTGCTGAGGTATACTGTGGGGCATGTACAGTTTTTTTTATTATTATTTACCAACTGCTTATTGTCTTATTTTTGTATGGTTTATACCTGTCCCCTGTTGCCAGACTTGCAGTATATACTGATAGTATTGTGATTTAGTCTTTGTTTTGAAAGATGTTAAAACTACAGGGAAGTATTAAGTCATGTGACAAAAAAAAGTTACATGTGTATGTTACCTAGGTTTGATTGTTGAAGTCTTGCATATCCAAGTGTCAGTGTATGACTGCAAGTAAAGATGTTGTGGGGGCTCTCATGCTGCTTCTGTACATCTAGAGAAAGTAGAGTAGTAGACTAAGTTTGAATAGACTAACTGTTCGTGCTACAGTCATATGCTAATGACACTTCTCTTTTACTTCAACACTGAGACAAACTCTAGCAAATATGCAAGTGGCTAGTGATTCTTGTTTTATATATTAGCATTCTGGTGATACGACTCAGTTAAAAGTTTAATTCTAGTCTTTGTTTGGGAATAGATTTTGGGTTTTAGTTTACATTGAGATTATAATTTTCTACAGTTAATGGTTGAGAAAACCATTTTGTATTCTTATTCTAGAAATCATGGTACATTGTTGTTCTGACTGAGCTCAAATGTACATTTGCAAGCGTCGATTATTGCTTCATTTCTGATTCTGAGACCTGGCCGTGCCATAGATCTGTTTCCGACGTGGCCTTCCTCCTGGCGACGGTGTCCTGTTTTACCCTGGTGAAGTGTTTTCTTCTTCACATGAACCAGTTGCTTCCACCCGGCTAGAGCGCATTCTCAGTGGCATGCAGGTGATAATTTTTGTTGATTATTTTTCTTAACAAATCTAGCTTTTGAGCAATGGAGTTAGAAATGTTCAGATTGAAAGTATTTGCTGATAACTACTCCATTCCAAATTATAAGATGTTTTGCATTTCTAGATACATTACTTTTTACTATGTATCTAGATGTAATGTATACCTAAAATGCATAGAAAAATTGGTCAATGTTGCCCTGTGCTGATGGCCGTTTCTTGTTGCTTTTCAACGCAGGACTTTGAATACCTGAAACTTTATTCTTCACGGTATGGAAGGGAAGAAGGTCTGGCCCTTATGGAGAAGACTGGCATGTATCTTGGCCCGGATCGATATACGCTGGATCATGGACCAGTAGATGTGATGCGGGGTGAGGTATACCGCACCTGCAGGTCTTAGTGCAATGGCTTTGTTCATGACCATTCAGTTTAGGGCTTTTGTTGTATATATATGGTGGTGTGTTAGGGTTATCTATGTAACGATCTAATCTACCCTTGATCAGCTCATCAAACCTGGACGAAACTAGTCCTGGTGCATCTTTTGCATCTGGCTTGAGAACTGCATCTGGCTTGAGAACTGCATGATGATCTGATCAAGAATCCAGCGAAACAGCAGCCCAGTTCTGGGCCTGGTACAAGGCCCAGATAGCTACCGGAAGTGGGCCCTATCTGCCGCAACAGTATTGACGCATTCCCCGGCTCTCGATTCCCAGCCGTCCCTGTGTTGTGTCGGTGAGTCGCGCTCGCGTCGCGTGCTCTTAAAGCTTTCAATCCCACCCTAGCCCTATCCCATCGAAAGGGCTGAAGCTGAAATATTCTCCTGCAAGCTGTTACCTTCCGTTTCCTTTCTGCGATCTGCAGCGCGTTCAATCGCGTTCCTGCCGTGACGAACGACGATTCCCGTCTCGCGACGGACGCTGACGCCGCCGCCGCGGTGCCCCGTCTCTTTCGAGGTCGGTAGCGCCATGGCCAGACGCGGAGAGCTCCGGACCCAGACCACCGGACCGGGAGCCGTTTCAGGACCCGTTTTGTTAATAATCTACGTTATCCCCGGGGCGTCATCACAGGAATAAGCTTCCAAAAACAGGGTGGTTTCTGGCTTTGGCGCGCCGTCGCTGTCGCCCATCCACCCATGACGAATTTCCCCCAAACATGTCCGTCCGATTAACAATATCTACGGAGTATACCCATGTGAACCGAGGGAGAGAATACACAGAGACGCTTGTATCGAGGTCGTTGTCACGGGTTCCACAGAAGCCATCCCTGGAGAGCGAGCAAAGTGTCGTTATTTATTTGTTGTCACTTGTCGCCTTCGTCGTCCAGCCACGCCGGATCCCGGACCCTTGTGTTCCAAGAAGATAAAAGGCTGGCAGAACAATCCTGCTGTCTGCTGCCCTTGGGGCTTGGGGTAAGAAAGAAAGAAAGAGAGGGAAAAAAAAAAGAGAAAGATCTTTTATGTCGTGAAATATTCATCCAGATGTGTGTGGTGCTGTTGGGCAAGTTGCACCGGCATGTCTGGCAGACAAAACTGTTGCATTCTTAAAGGGGTCGCTGTTGAAATGTCGATGGTCAATTATCAGCACGGATTTTGTTTCATTTTACTATTATATTATATATTCTATATTTCTTTACCCATCTCATTTGTGAGACTGAGAAATCTGAGTAGACCGGAGATCTTGGAGCTGATTTGGTTGATCAGAGAGTGAGTGCAGGCCAGGGGCCATCCTCTGATCGCCTGATCTCATCCAGCAGTACCCGTGCTCTGACCAATAGGACCGCAGGAGAGCGGGAGTTGGGTGAGCCGAGCCGACTTCACAAGTGCATGAGGTAGTGCACACACCACACAGTACTCCCGTTGCTCTCACCCCTGCGGTTACTGTGAGCTGGTCCGGGCTTTCGGTCAAATCGGTTGCCCTCGTCCGGCCGAACTGACGTGGAGAGCCTATCTGAGCTTCTCACACTCACAGCCGCCAGATTCTCTCGCTTCACCACCTCCCGCTCGGTCTCGCCTTCTATTCTGGAACCGGAAAGAATAAAATCATTCCAGCCCATGAATCCGGCCGGGTGCCGTTTGTAATCTTCGCTATACTACACAATACAGCTACCAGTTTAGCTCACTCTGCCAAGCCAACACGTAGCTTAACGGATAATCATGGGATTCGATCGATTGCCTGAAAATGACCCTCCTCTCAGTCTCATCTCGTCCACGGGGGCACGGCGATCGATTCCACTGAATCATTGGAGTGGCGCATTTGCTCCATTTGTCTCGTCCTGCTTGGACGTAAGCATTTATCCGCTCCTTTTTGTTGCGGAGCTGAAAACTTTCTTCCTCCGGCGAATAAGGAAGGATCGATAATTTCATTCATTCACCTGTTGAATCAGCAGATTACCACAGTGACAGTGAGGTCGATTGCCTGCCTTATCTCCAGCTCTTTGGCTCTTCGCTAGCTTGGTGCGATGATAATACTCTGTTGCTGTTTATTATCACAGCATAGATAGCATTGCTTTGGTGGTGATTGATCACTGATGGGACCTCACTGTGGGCTTTACAGTCCAAGCATTCAGGTGGGAACCTTTTCGGCCATGCATTCATTCCCAATTCCCATCATCCCACGGCCGCGCGCGCACTTTGCGTCGTAAATGGCAATGCCAAATGCGGCACGCGACGCGACGCTGGAATGGAAACCTTTTTGTGGAGCGAACGTGGACCACAAGCACAATGAGTGAGAGCTGGAACGGGGGAAAAACAGAGACCATCCAACCATGCAAATAGACTACTGCTACATGGAGTGACCTTTAATTTAATTTTACAGCTGGTCTGTTTGTTTTATTAGTTGTTATTATTATTACAAGTAATTCACGATGTCGGTAGCACTGCATATATTCCCAATAAAGAAAGGTCGCAAGTTGAATCCTCAATGGTGGTTGTGATTTGAAATGAAAAGGAGTGAACGGTACGTGGGAATGTATTTTATGCTCTCGTTTGTCACAATGCACCACTCATCTGCCGCCTAGGATCGAGTGGTAGTAGGAAAGCTAGTGAAAGGGAAATGGAAGAGGCTACCTTCGTACTGTAGGAGCATCGTAGCCATTTGTAAAAGGAGCATAGTAGGTAGCGGAATATACGATTTTATTAAAGAAATTTGTACTATCTCCATCCAAAGAGGATGCAATCATGGAATTATAGGTGGCTCAAAGTCAAACAATTTCTAGTTTGACTAAGTTGTCTGGAATGCTATTAACATATATGTCTCTCAATAGATAAACTACAAAACAAATATTTCATGAGGATTTTAATGATACTTATTTAGTATGATACTCATTAGTATCTTTTTATATGAATTGTCTAACGTAGTACTCCCTCCGGCCCAAAAAAAGAGCGTTGTTTTAGGTTTTTCAAATATCGTGTTTGACCGTTCGTCTTATTCAAAAATTTATGCAAATTATAAAATAAATAAATCATTATTAAAGTATCTGTAAGTGCAATCAAGCTCTAAGTGGGTTTTTGGCGTTGATGACCACCGAATTAGGGGACTAATGAGATTTACTGAAGATGACATGCGAGGGAATAAAATGTGGAGTTGATGTACGGGTCCAAAGGCACCAAATAAGCTAGATGGTGGCATTTCCGGATCAAAGGCGTTTAAATTATTTCATATTTTGAATCTTGAGTTTAGGAAATGCCGTACTATTAAGAGGGATCCTAGGATTCTCGGTTTTGTGGACCAAGTGCTCTAAATCATCAAATCGGACACAAAACACAACTCCAAGCCCGACCAGCCAAAGATTCTACACTGATTCACTCTTTTGTTTTCAGGCTGGCGGCGGTGAAGCAGCGCCCTTACGTAACGGTGCAAGGCGTGTCGATCTTGGCGATGCCACACTTAAATCCTACCGTTGGGCCCGTGGGGTATAAATACCCATTCTACCCCTCCCACAGCGGTCATCCGCTCATTCCTTCTTCTTCCTCGGCGTAAGCGGCCCGAACACCTCTTGCTCTCTCTCTCACTCCTCCATTGAAGCACCTTAGCTCCCCACTCAATCTCTCACTTTCCACCGGGGGATTTTTTAGGAAAACAATTTTGCAAACTTCGATTGGAGACCGGATCTACTACTTCCCCACTCAAAAGAGCATTTGGTTCACGTTTAGCCGAGAACCCTAGGGTTCTTTACTCTTGGAGCTTGCTCCTAGACGGCTAGGCGTCACCCTTGAGCTTGCCCCCTTCGTGTGGCGCCCTTGGGAGGTTTGTAACCTCACTACAACAAAGCAATACATTACCCCACATCTCTAGGGTTTACTCCCTAGACACGTGAACAAGGGAAAAAGCAAGCCGGTGGGCAAGCTAAGCCTTGTGTGGCAACCTCAACAACGTGGGACGTAACCCGGCTTGTGTGGCGCGGTGAACCACGGGTCAAATCCTTGTGTCACTTGTGTTCTTTACTTTATTGCATATTTTGTCTTGTGAGATAGGGCTTCAACCCGATCTACTTTGTTGTAAGGTTTACGCCATATTAGCTCTGTCCTCCGTGGAAGTATTTGTGTGCGGGAAGGTGTGTGAATCACAAACTTCAAGTTCATAGCTCTCGATTCCCCTCGGGTCACTTACGTGAAGTGACTCGCTGGCGATACCGCATGCGTGGGCCTTGGCGATGCGCGCCCGAGACCTTCCCAACGGGCCTCGGTTCACCTCTGCCTCTGTCGGTTATTTTCACTTGCTTGGTCTTTGCGCCTATCTGTGGCGATTGCCGCGCATATCGGTATCTTGACAAAGGCGCTAAAGTTTTAGCAGTCGATTTTTCGGGGGTCGGCCTATTCAAACCCCCCCTCTAGGCTTCCATCGAGATCCTAAAGTATCTCGGTGATAAAGTAAGTCATAACAAAATATATAGTATTTATACAAATAATTTGAATAAGGCGAATGACCAAACAACACGTCAACAAAACATAAAAAGACACTCTTTTTAGGACGAAAGGAGTATCTCTTTATGCTTTTTGGGAACAACGTTGCTTCTCATATCTTCAAATGGCTCTCATTTGTTCTTTAAGTGCCCTTTCAATATGGACCGTTGGGCGGTGTCGGGCGGTTCGAGGAACGGGCGGGTGCCTCGGTGCCGGCAATAAAAAAATTTGTAGGTCGCGTGCCTCCTCCCCGATGGCGTGGCGCAAGATGGACACGGGACGCGGCGGTTTATCCCGGTTCAGGCCAACGGGGCCCTACGTCCGGCGAGGGGATGTGTCACGCTCGTGTTAACTCAAGGCTCAAAGGTGAGCCTGCGGTAGGGGGTTCTGAGGCGGTCGTGTGGGGAGAAGCGGTCTCAAGCCCCACGATCGTGGTTATGGTGGTAGTGGTGAGTGGTTTTCTCCGTGTGAACCGGAGTTGAAATGGGGTCCAACTGAGATCGAACCGAACCCTCCGAATCCAACCCCCTCTAATGAGACATTACTCCCCCTTTTTATAGGAGAAGGAGAGAGATAATGTTTACAATGGTGGTTGCCTAGGTGGCTAATTCCCGAGGCTCTGACTGGTTGCATGTGCGTTGCCGAGGGCGCGCTGGTTTGAGCGTCGCCGACGGCACGCGCCCGTCGATGGCGACGCGCCGTGTTCCGCCGGGGCGCGCCCCGGGGTCCCGTGAGGCGATCCCTCACGCCGCATGGCGAGGGCCGGTCCTGGTTGCCGCCGGGTGCGTGTCGGGTGCCCGTGGGTCCGCCCAACGTGACGCTTTGACGGTGTTCCGGAAATGAACAGTGTCATCTTGGTTCCCTTGGTCGTGGCGAACACGCCACCGTTTTAACATTGTATCCCATCGGTCGGATTGGGAGGTGATTCGCAGATCGACGGCCCGGGCGTAATCGATGGCACGGGCGCCTCGCCGCGGCGACCGCATTGAATGCGGCGGTTTCCTTCCTCCGATGGAACCTCCCATGCCCGAGGGTCGGGCGCCCCTAGACGGGCTAGTTGGGCCGCTTCACCCGAGGATGGAGAGCTGTCTCCCTCGGGCGAGGAGTTTTTGCGCCTCGAGGGTGGTGAGCTAGGCCCCCTCGGACGAATCGGAGACTTCCCCGAGGCTGGTGAGCTAGGCCGGCCTCGGGCGAATCGGAGACGTGTGGTCGAGCCCGAGCCATGGTTTGACTGCGGGTCGACGTGGAACGCCGTGGTTCGGCCGCTCGGTAGAGGTCCTTGACCTTGTCCTTCGAGCGTAATAAGCTCTTTACGCCGTGGTGACTCCATTCGGGCGCCGTGGGCCGTTCGTGGGCCGCTTCCGCCGTCATGTAAACGTCGTGGCTTAATGGCACGGTCCATCGTTCGTCGGGCCGTCCCTCCGTGCGGGATGATAGCGAGGCTAGGTTTTTCTTGGGCCTTGGCGGTAGAGCAAATTCTCATAGTTTGAGAATGTCTCGAGGCCCAATATTTTTGGTCCCCGACAGGTAGCCCAGAGCCCCCCGGCGGTGAGGTTCGCCTGGGGTTCGCTCAGTTCGCCGCCTTGTTGTTTCTCGGGGTGGTTCGTCTACAAGGGGTGCTTGAGCGCACTTCCGGTTCAGGAAAGTCCCGAGGCCTCGAATGGAATGGCGGATTCCTTCGAGGTCTTTTTATGTCACCGCACTTTGGCAAGACCGAAGCTTGACTCTTAAATTGCGCTTGTTTGTGCGGAGCGTGTTTGTTTTTGCGTGGGCAGCCCGAGGCCCCGCACTTATGTGCGCAAGGTCGACCCAGCCTCCTCGACTTTGATCATACGCTCCTCTGTCGCCCTCCCGAAGGGGAGGAGGATGGGAGACACGTCACAATGCCTATGTAATATTAATGTGTCGCGGCTCGGTGAGCGTTATAGCGGGTCTGTTTAAGCGGGGTGCCCGTGCCCTTGCCGGAGCAAGGGTCGGCTATGTGATCCAGGATTCACCCCATGAGAACCGGACCGCTTAGCGAGATCCGGGGTTTGGGCGGACCAACCCCGAGGGCCTCAGAGGCCTCCCACGGATGGGACATCTCTATAAGCAAAGACCGCGGGCCTTAAACACGTTCAGAAATCCGCAGCTCGGGGCAGGGTATAGCCGGTTGTGCATTTCCTTCCCGTCCGGGGCTCGGGTTATCCCGAGGGGCGCATCAGAGAAACCCTCGTGGGCCCAGCCCGGCAACCTCGGAACGTAGGGTGTGTCACCGAAGGCTCGTTTGGTTTCGGGCGGGGAACCATCATCGACCGACTTTTTTTGCCCCTTAGGTCGGGCGCTCGCCGGGTATGGATGGCCGGACGGTTTTACCTCGACCGGGAGACGAGCGTGCCTCTCGCGCTTGAGGCGGCGTTCCCGCTCCAACCGATGGGACGCGGGCTCGCGGGCTTCCTCGTTAGGGCGGAGATCGAGGGCACCGGCCAAGGTGCATTAATACCCTTAACGGTTCCCCCGCGCCGAAGCCGAGCCGTTGGATGAGCGGTTCCGTTCCATCGCGGGCGTCCATTCCAGAGTCGGTTCGATTGCCCGGCGGCGGGTTTGCCTTCCCTTCCCTAAATATGGGGTCGAAGGGCGGCGGATAGTTGCTCCCTTGCTCTTCGCCATCGCTTTCTTGCCTTCTTTGCTGCAAAGAATCGTGAGATAGAGAGATAGTGTGGGAGAGATTAAGGGAGAGATTCACTTGCCTTGCGCGTGTGATCGTGGTTGCTAGCGGTTGCCACCCCTTCATCTCCCTTTCATCCATGGCGCGATCGGGTAGTGGTGACGGCGCGAGGGAGGTGCTTGACGCTGAGCCGTCGGCCGAGGTCGACGGCGACGGAGGAGAAACTTCGCGCCCTCGGTCGAGGAAGGGCTCCTCCGTCCCCGCACCGACGAAGAGCCGCCGGAGTGGATTGCTCAGATTGGACCGAGGAGGAGCCTAACCCCTTGTGACGGCTACGTGGGAGCCCGATGGATCTTCACCGACGCGGCTTCGGGATGCCGGCGGGTCGGTTCATCCGCGATCCTCCACTACTATGAAGTCGAGCTCCACCACCGCTTCGAACTCGATCTCGAGGCCGCCATCTTCATCACCCTTTGTGAGGGATTCCGGGGATCGAGCCGCGTGGGAATCTGTTGTGGTTCTTCAAGGCGGACCCACCTCTTGCATCAGTGGCACGGGGGCCAACCACGGAGGGCATTGGGTTGTGGTGGGCTGCGGCGCTCAAGTCCGGCGCGGGCGACGAGGGCGAACCGAGCTGATGGGTACATCTGTCAAGCTCACCTCCTCGAACAAGGGGTGGGCGGGATCGGTGGTTCTACCACCCCGCCAGGTGGGAGCCGCTTCCAGCGTGCCGGGCGGGGTCCTCAAGCATCGCCGCGAGAAGTGGGCTTCCCGGGGTCCCCCTCGGAGGATCACTGAGTCGGGGTTGGAGGCTGACGGGGGCGGTCTACAGCCGGCTCAGGGGGGATGTGAATCTGCTTGGCCGGGTGAAATTCGCCGCCTTTCATCGGCGTCGGTTCGCGCGGTGATGGATCGCCCTTGCTCATGTCCAAGATGGCGCGGCCCGGCGGTCTTGGCGCGTGCGGATGTCGGGCCTTACGCTTTCCGCCGATGCTTTGGCCAAGAGGGTGGGGGATGCGTTTGGGGTCCAACACCCCGACACCTATCCCCTCAGATCCCCATGCGCCTCGACCGAGGGTATATCTCTCTGGTAAGTACTTCTTGGCTTCGTGTCCTTGCATTGCTTCTGCATTGTTACCATGGCGGTTCTCACTTTTTCCTCCTCGCAGGGTCGTATCACTCTTCGTGACTCTCCTCCTCCCCCGTACCTGCAGTTGGGCCGACCGCCGGGCTCCGGCCCGGGCTCGGGCCGGCTGCGAGGGCCCCGGCACGAAGAAGGAGGAGAGGAAGAAGAGGAACGTGGCTCGCGAAGCGGGTCGAGCAACGGAAGCGGGGCGGGAGTCGCCTGATACCTCCGACCACCGAGGAGGATGACGGCCGGAGGATGAGTTACGTGAACTCGTCACGATGGCGACATGGCAGCTCGGTGGACCGAGCCATGGGGCTCCGGACCGGTCGGGGCTCCATTACGAGCCCGAGCCGAGCACGAGGCGCCGGGAGCAGTGGCACCACGTGCGCCCGAGGGTTCTTGGCCGAGTCCCGGGGACCATTGGTGTTGGCCACGTCGGCACCTCGGCGTCGGGGTGAGGCCGAGGGGAAGAACCGACGCCTCCTCAAAGCAGTACCTCGGTGTCGCGAAGTGCGGTTCGGGGACGGAGGTGACCCCAGGTCGATCGGCCCCGTGCCTCTGGGTCCGGGGAGGCGCTGGCGGCGTCAAGTACGACGAGGTCGCGACCATCCCGAGCCTCATCGGCGCCGAGGGCGATCCCTCGGGCTTTGTGAGTTTCCTTTCGCCTTTGCAATCTTGATTTTCTTTCGGCGTATGGTTGCCTTGTTTTGGCGTGCGCAACCTTAGGAAACGGGGCAAGCGTTGTTTAGGCACCCCAAAGAAGGCCACGAAGGCTAGTGCTCAATCCTCGGCCGCCAAGCAGTTGCCGGGGTGGTCGGTGAAGATGCCTCACGGCCGCGTCGAGTCCTCCGGTGGCGCCGGCCATGGGGAGTCCCAGGTGGGGTCGGTCCCCGGACCCGATCGCTGAGGCAGCGCCGGCGATGCTGTGCCCACGGTGGCGATGGTGGGTTGGCTGCCCAGCCGATGGTGATCGACACGGAGGTTCGGGTTGCGCCACGGGACACCCGCCTTGGTGTCGAGCAAGTGGCGCCCGCCTCGAGGAGGTCGCGCCGCTGCCCACCCCGAGGAGGTGGTCCCCTTTGTTCGGGAGTTCTCGCAAGAGGAGCTCTTCGGCGCAGCGGAGACGCCGCAAGTCTCCGCTTTTGCTCTGGGCTCGGCCCGACCCGGGGTGCCGAGCCGTACAACCCTGACTTCGCTGCTCCACGTGTCCGGGTTCGGCGGCCCTTAGCGGCGTCGTCTTCGGCCATGGTGAGGGACGGTCCAGAGTGGTCGGTGTGAAGGGCCTGGACTTCTATTGGTTCGGGTTTCGAGATGCGGGGATTCTTGGGTGGAGCGGCATTCCCGAGATCAACTCATTTGGGGCGGTCCCCCTGACCTTGGGTGGCGTTCGGGGGTCCCGCCGCGGTGATTGATGACCGCATGAAGTCAGCGTGGAGGACCCATGAGCAGATCCGTCGGTGGGCGTAGGGGGCCTAGCGAGGATCGGAGAGACCATCACCGGCCGTCTCGCGGAAGTGTTGTGATGCGGTATCTTGATGGCCATCCCCGGCGCATGTCCTTTGTGCTTGCGTCTTGATGGGTAGTATTATCGTTGCATACTCTCCGCCGCTTTGCGGGAGAAGTCCGAGCTCCTTCGCGCGACGTCCGAGCTGGGAACGCCCTTGGGCAAGCTCGGGTGAAGTTGGTCCAAAGCCCGAGCGAGACCTCCCGGCTTCTTTGCTCTTGCCCAGGAGAGGAGTCTCGGCGGCGAGGCCCTAGCGGCGGAGCTTGTCAAGGCCAGTCCGGGAGGCCGACAGTCAATTTGGCGAGATGGCTCGGATGAGCCAAGACCGAGGCGCGGGCCTCTCCGAGGCCCTTGGGAGGCCCATGACGAGCGGGGCGGAACCCGGGAGGAGCGGCCGGCGAAGATGCGATGCCTAAGCACCAGTCGGGAGGCGGCATCCGAGGGAAACCCTCGGGAAGGGAAGGACCCCGACTCAAAGGTCGCTTGACCGAAAGTAGCGTCATCTTTGGCCGGGCAATTGAAGTGCCAAGGTGGCACGTTTTTATCCTGGTGAGCTTTGTGCCCTCGGATTTCGTCGTCTCGCTGATATTGTCTTGGTGGTTGTTTGCGAGGGCGGAAGTGTCGAACCAAAGCGTGATACGCGACCCCACGCCTTCGCTCAAGAAATTTGGAAGCCGGGCGAGTCGCGACGAGGAGGCTGGAAGGGCCACTGTCGGACTTCTTGCCGTCGTTCAGACGGACAACCCGGACGTTAGACCCTCGGCTCACGATCGCTGACAGGTCGATTGGATTCCTCGGTCCCGCGCAGAGCTCAGGCAGCCGGAGCGGCATTCGCACATGCGGCGATGAAGTACCGCTCCCCGCCTCCCGATGGAGTCCACAGCGGCGGACGGCGGCGTCGCGTGGGGCTTCTTCCTCGGCCCGATGACGAGGGGAGGTTGATCCGCCGAGGGATGCCGCCCGACGCCGCCAAGACCAAAAGTCTATATGACTTTGTGGATGGCGCCGCGACTCATTTGTCCTCGCGTTTTGAGGGCGAGGTGTGTCCCCGTACTCCCATATAGAGTCCACCTATGAGGCGGATCACGAGGAGATGGTGGACGCCACGTCAGGGGCCCTCGCCGGGGCCCCACGCCACCCTCGGGAGAAGCGGCCGAGGGCATTTGCTCATCTTAGAAGCTTCCTCGGCCGGGCGGTGGCGTGAGGTAGATGAGGCCTCCCTTGCCCGCTTGATCCTTCCTTGCATGAAAAGATTGGAGCTTGTGAGATGGATATGTATAAACAAAGGCACCGCTTAGAGGTCAATGGCCTTGACGGGTGCACTTAAGTTTTAAGGTTGCGTTTCTCGGATTTCATGTTTATTGTGTGGCCGGGTTGCTTGCCTTATCCGGCCAGAAGATAGTGAGCACGGGTGCCTCGGCGCGGTCCGTTTAGCTCGGCTACTTTGCTTGGGATTTCTCCGTTTGTAAGATAGCGGGCGGGTGCCCCCGGGATGCCCCGCTCGGTTCTGGGCTATCTTACTTAGGATTTTCAGCGTGTGCGACCCTCGCGGCAAAAAAACAATCGATCCGAGTATACGCGCACGAGAACTTTTTGCAAAAAAAAAACTTTCAAAAAAAAAAAAAAAAGGAGGAGGGAGGGGGTCCCCCAGGGGGTCCCCGTGTAGCCCTTTCGAGGAGTTTTAGTCTTGTCTTGGGACGGAGGCTAAGACTCCCTTTAAGGTTTGCACGAGAAGTATTTTTTCATAAAAGATGTAGATCTTTTATTGAGCGAAAAAAAACAATGTGTTTGACTTCTAGTGCGCGGAATTTAAGGGTAGAAGCGGCGTAGGCGTTCTATGTTCCAAGCGTTGGAGTAGATTTCGCCCTTTCGTTCTTGGACTTGTAGGTCGGGCCTTAGTATTTCGCGATGAAATACGGCCCTTCCAGTGGCGTGAGTTTGTGGCGCCCCTTTGTTGTCATTTTTTAAACCGAGCACGAGGTCGTTGACTTGGAGCTCGGGTTTTCTGCTTGCTTGGCGTGATATTTCTTGTGAACTTTCAGCGATATCTTCTTTGAGTGCGAGAGCGCAACGCCTCGGGCCATCAACTTGGTCTATGGAGTCTTGCCTGCTTCTTTGGTTGCCTTGCTTTCGGTGTAGGCTCGCAACCTCGGGGACCCGTATTCTATGTCCGTGGGCGGGGATTGCCTCTCGCCCCATAGACTAGAAAGAACGGGCTGAATCCCGTGGCTCGACTTTTCGTCGTTCGAAGGCTCCATAGAACCGCGATGGCAGCTCACGGTACCACCTCTTGTCGATCGGGTTCGGTTCGGTGGTTGAAAATCCTTGGCTTGAGCCCTTGCGGGATCATGCCGTTGGCACGCTTCCACTTGACCGTTGGTCTTCGGGTGAGCTACGGTAGAGGTATCGACCCGGATGCCATAGTCGTCACAAAAGTCAAGGAATTTCTTCCCCACGAAGTTGGTTCCGATTGTCGTGATGATGGAGTTCGGGACTCGAAACGGAGATGATATCCTCAAAGAATTTCACTAGTTTCCCCTGTGTGAGGGTTCACCACGGGTCGGGCTTCAATCCATTTGGAGAACTTGTCGATGGTGACTAGGGCGTGAGTGTGTCCTCAGGGCGCCCTTTTCGGGGGTCCAATCATGTCGAGTCCCCACACCGCAAATGGCCACGTAAGTGGTATGGTTTTTGCCGTGCTTGTCTTTGGGAGATGAGTCTTCTTGGCGTAGAATTGGCATTCCTTGCGGTGTACGCACGACTAGATTCGCGTCCGTGCACCGTAGAGGGCTAGTAGAAGCCTTGCTGAAGACTTTACCGACTAGCGTCCTCGGGGCGCGTGGTGACCGCACTCCCCTCGGTGTGTGTCTTCGAGCAATTCTTTGCCTTGGTAGGGTATGCATCGCATGTACACTCCCGAGGCTCCTCTCTTGTAGAGTTCCCTTTTTTCTCCAATTAGCGCAAGGACTTGGCCCTTCGGGCCAGCGTGGCTTCGGTCTTGTCCTCGGGCGCTCACCTCGGGTGAGGTATTCTAACGGCTTCCTCCGGTCGGGGGGGGTCGGAAATCATTGCTTCGGGCGTGGCCTGCCTGGGCGCCTTCTTGAGCCCAGAAGGTATTTCAAGGGTATGTACTTGACCGGGGTTCGTTGAGATCTCGGGTAAGCACGTTTGAGGGAACAGTACCTCGGGTTTCTGCGACCTTGGCAAGCTCATCCGTGGCTTCATTATAACGCTGGGTATGTGCTTGTGCTCGGAATCCATGGAATTTTTCCTCCGACGCTGCGCACTTCCCTAGGCAATACGCCTCCATCGTGGGTCGTGGCACGCCGAGGCCTTCATGACTTGGTCGATGACCAGCTGCGAATCCCCCGGGTTTCCAACCGTCGGATCCCGAGGTCCGCCCGCGATCAGGAGATCATTGACCCGGCGCCTCGTGATACGGCGTTGTTGGAGGCGGGAAAGTGCGGCCGGATGGCATACCTCGTGTGAACCCGAGGGGGTGAAATGAAGAGCAATCCGGCCCCGCGCCTGCCTTCATCATGGATCCATCGAAGAACATGGTCCAAAGACTCGGCTGGATGGGTGCGGGGGTAGGCGTGTATCGGTCCATTCGGCCACAAAAGTCGGCTAGGACACGGGACTTGATCGCCTTGCGGGCGGGAATGATATGGTTTCGCCCATGAGCTCCACCGCCCACTTCGCCATTCTTCGCGTGGCCTCTCGGTTTGGAGAATCTCCCGAGGGGGAACGGGACACCACGGCAACAGGGTGTGAGGAAGTAGTGACCAAGTTTCCTTCACGTTAATACGATGGCATACGGTGGTTTTACGCATCTGCGAATACCTCGTCTTGGTGTCGGAAAGTACTTCGATGAAGTAAGCAGGCGTTGCACGGCAGCGTGTGCCCTGCCCCGGCGCTCTACTCGACGACCACCGCCCGACCACACGGGTAGTGGCGGTGGCGTATAAGAGCAAGGTTTCTCCTGGATTTGGCGGTACGGGACCGGTGGTGTCGTCGGGAGTTTCTTGAGGTTGCCGAGGGCTTCCTCGGCCTCGGGGGTCCGGGCAAAGCGCTCGGACTTGCGAAGGGAGTCGGTAGGGGGGCGAGCCCTTCTCCCCGAGGCGTGAGATGAACACCTTAATGAAGCCGGGCGGCCCATGACATACTGCACTCCCTTGAGGTCTCGGATCGGACCCATCTTAGTGATTCGTCCACCTTGGTTGGGTTTGCTTCGATGCCTCGTTGAGAGGCGATAAAGCCCAAAGCAACATCCCTCGGGAACCCCGAATACGCACTTCTCGGGGTTGAGCTTGACTCCCTTCTTGTTTAGGCACTTTCGAATGTTTCCCCGAGGTCTCCCACGAGGTCCGGCGTTTTCTTGGACTTGACCACAATGTCATCGGCGTAGGCCTCCACTATCCGCCCAGATGAGTTCCCAGAAGATGATTTTGCATGCATCATCGGGTATGTTGCGGCGTTCCTCAATTTGAAGGGCATGGTGAGGTAGCAATACATCCGAAGGGTGTTATGAACGAGGTCGCGGCTGGTCGGACTCTTTCATTTTGATCCGGTGATAACCGGAATACACATCAAGAAAGGACAACGTTTCACATCCCGCGGTGGAGTCGACAATTTGGTCGATTCGAGGCAAAGGAAAAGGAACTTTCGGACATGCTTTGTTGAGACTAGTGTAGTCCACACACATCCGCCATTTCCCATTCTTTTTCTCTACTAATACGAGGATTAGCTAACCACTCGGGGTGGAATACTTCTTTTATAAATCCGGCCAAAGAACTTGTGGATCTCCTCGTAGATGATCTTCGCTTGGCGTCATCGAAACGGCGCAAGCGCTATTTGCATGGCCGGGCTTTGAGCCCGTGGGATGTCTAGGGAGTGCTCGGCGACATCCTCGGTATGCCGGCATGTCGGGGTCCCCATGCAAAGCGTCCGGGCGTTCGCGGAGAGGAAGTCGACGAGCCTTGCTTCTATTTTGGATCCAGTCCGAGTTGATGGTCGGCTGACTTCTCCTCAGGGTTCTTGGGATCGAGTGGGACCTTCTTTGTGCGAGGAGGGCTCGGAGCTCCGGTAGCGGCTGGCTTGGCCTCGTCTTTCGATCGTGATTTTCGTCAAAACTCCTTTCGGCGTCGGCGATGAGTGCCTCGGCAATGGCGAGTGCCCTCGGCGTACTTTCACGCTCTCTATGTCGCACTCATATGCGTGATGGTGTGAGGGGCGGTGGTGATGACAATCGTTTGGCCCCGGCATCTTGAGCTTGAGGTACGTATAGTTCGGGGACAGACCATGAACTTGGCGTAACAAGGCCGCCCAGGAGTGCGTGGGGTACCGCGGACCCCAAGAATCTCAAATGTGAGAGTCTCCTTTTGCTGGCGAAGTTCGAGGGGGTCTCCAAAGCACAGGCCGCAAGTCAATCTGCCCGAGGGGCTTAAGGCGCTTTTAGGGGACGACGCCATTGAATGCCGCCCTCCCAGGCGGATCTTGGACTTGTCCACCCCCAGGAGGTCGGGGTTTCTTCGTAGATGAGGTTGAGGCTGCTCCCTCCGCCCATAAGGGACCTTGGTGAGCCGAGTGTTGGCGATGATGGGATCCACCACCGGTGGATAAGCCCCGGGTTCGGGATGTCTTTGGGGGTGATCCGGCCGTCGAAGGTGATGGCTGATCAGGCCACTTGGCGCCCAAAGAGGTGGCTCCGTGGCGGGCGACCTCCGACGCGCTCCTTCTTGCGCTACCGCCTGGGACATGTTGCTGGTCTTTGCCGCCGAAGATCATGAAGCGATTGTTCACCCGAGAACTCCTCGTTGCCCTTGGCGCCACCCTCGGGAGCCTCTTCCTCTTCACCCTCGGGGATGGCCTTGAGCTTGGCGGAAATGTTGGCGTACCTTCTTGCACTCCCAGGGTATGCTTGGCCAGGGAAGTTATGGTTCGCTGCACGGCTTCTTGAGCATGTCGTCGAAGGTTTCTTGTGGTGGGGTAGGGGCCCCTTTGCGTCGAGCACAGCCACCATGTCTTCATCGTCAGCTTTGGGCGGCATGGCCCCTTGCCCCTGCGGCTCTTATCCTTCTTCTTCTTCTTGTTCTCCGAGGTTGAGATCCTCGGGCTCCTCTTCCTTGCGCTTCCCTTGCCCGAGCCTGATTGAGCAGAGCCGGCCGACCTCCTCACCGTGGCGAACTTGGTGGCGATGTCCATCGGTTCGTTTTGCCTCGGTTGGAGTCGGCGCCCAGCTTCTTCACGAGGTCTCGGCATGAGGTGCCCGGCCAAGAAGGCCCCTATGGCGTCGAATCCGTCACATTTGGGAGCTCGGTCCATTGGAGAAACAGCCGGATGTAGTCGCGAAGGATTTGTCGGACTTTGTGGCCCGATTCGAAGGTCTGGGAATTTCCGGCGCGGTCGTGCCTTGGAAGTTGCCTTTGAAAGTCCTCACCAAATCTTGTGATCATCGCGCCCGCAAGCCCGACAGCCGGGCCGATGTCGCCCGGCCATACCTCGGGACGAGTTTCTCCCGTATGATATTTCTCGAGGTGGCTAAGTGGCAAACGCTGCGCAGAGTGGTGCTCTCTCGATGTCCCTTGAAGGCACAGCGTCCAGGGAGGTTCTCGGGGAGTACCCTCGGTCTTCCCCGGACGTGCATGGGGCGTCTCGTCCCGCACGGTCGCCCACGCAGGTGGGCCGCCTCCTCCAGCGATGCTTTCGTTGTCGCTCGATCTCGTCCTCCGGTCGGGTGCACCTCGGTGATGGTCTGTGGCGGGGTCTTCCACGATCGAGCGGGACGGTTCTTTGCGGTTGTCCGTACGGCGTTCGGGTGGCCTTGCAGAGCCGGCGCTGCTCGCCAGGCTGAGCCCCTGTCTTTGTCCGGACTCTCTCGCCGTCGCGATATCACGGCCGATCTCTGGATCTTGAAACTCACTTTGTTATGCGGCTGCCCTATCAGGAGATGCCGCGAGGCCTTCCGAATCTCGTCTTCCTCGCGGTAGAGGGCTCGGGCATCTGGCGTCTGGCATGGCTGCCGCCGCTCACGTTGAGCTTGCTCGGTTGAGCGGGGCTGTATGTCGGAAAAGTGCCGCGCTCCATTGGCGTTGCGATCGCCGCCTCGGGGGCTGAGGGTGCTCGGGGGCCGGCCGCGGCGAGCTTTGTTCCGTTGAATGTTCCGCTCCGATCGCGTGGTCCCGCGCGGATTCCGCCCGAAATCCGGTTGCGCAGTCCTCCTGCGGTTGTGCGTTGGCGCGGCTTGTGTGGCTGCTACGGGGCGCCGGGCGGAAGCTTGTAGTCTTGGGGCTCGCCGGTGCTACGTCCACATCGTCCCTCGCTGGACCGTCGGTGAGCTGGCCATCTTGCGGCGGAACCTCGGCGTTGAAGCATTCCCTCGTGGGGTCATAATATTCGTCTTCATCGTCGGTTGCAAGGGGCGCCCGAATGCGTGGATGAAGTTCCTGTTCTGGGCGGGCGAGAGGCGAGTCCCTCGGCTCTGGGTCTAGGCCCCAGTCGAACCCGGAGGGGGCGGCATGACGGGGTCGTCCCGCATCCTCGAAGGATGCGCTCCTCGAGTGCATATCCATGGGGTAGCGTTCGGGTGGGCGACGGGAGGCTGGCCCGTGCTCTCTGGCGAAGGCTTCGGCGGGTTTCGGCGCTGCGTGGATTCCGGGACTCCCTCCCGGTATGAAGGGGCGGGCGGAGGCGTTCCCGATGATTAGGGTTTCGGGGCATCCTTCCCACGTGTGGAGCGGGTATGGATCTTCCGAGGCCTAGGGTTCTGGGAGCCCTTCTACGAGTCGGCTGGTAGGGGAAATGTCGGCGGATTCGAATCCGTTGCACAGGCGCCGCCTTGCGCGCTGGTGGTTCGCCTTGCCCGCCTCGCGCGGCGGCCGTGATGGTAGACGCGCCGTGTGGCGTCTTTGCTCTCCCTCCGGTAGCGAATCCGGCGAAGGATCATCGTAGTCGTGGCCGGCGTCACGAATGCCGGCGTTAGAAAAGCGGTGGAGTTCAGCGGGGCCGTGCTCGGCGGCGGGGGGGTGGAACGAAGGCGGGCCGCCATGAGGGGTTGGTGGAGATGCGGATTGCACGCCGGCGTGCCACCGGGCGCGCCAGTCGCCGGGCGGTTCGAGGGCGGCGGGTGCCTCGAGATGCCGGCAATAAAAAAATTTGTAGGCTGCGTGCCTCCCTCCCGCCGATGGCGAGCGCAAGATGGACACGGGGCGCGGTTTATCCTGGTTCAAAGCCAACGGGGCCCTCGTCCGGCGGGGATGTGTCACGCTTCGTGTTAACTTTCGCTCAAAGGTGAGCGCTGCGGTAGGGGTTACGAGGCGGTCGTGTGGGGAGAAGCGGTCTCAAGCCCCCCGATCGTGGTTATGGTGGTAGTGGTGAGTGGTTTTCTCCGGGTGTGAACCGGAGTTGAAATGGGGTCCAATCAATCGAATCAGAACCCTCCGAATCCAGCCCCCCTCTAATGAGACATTACTCCCCTTTTATAGGAGAAGAGAGAGATAATGTTTACATTGGTGGTTGCCTAGGTGGCTAATTCCCCAGGCCGCATTGGTTGCATGTGCGTTCCGAGGGCGCTGGCCGGGTTTGAGCGCCGCTGGCGAAGACACGCGCGCCCAGGTGCGATGGCGGACGTCCGCTTCCTAGCGCCGCCCCGGGGTCCGTGAGGCGCCCCTCACATCCGCATGGCGAGGGCCGGTCAGTGGTTCTTTGCCGCGTGCGTGTCGGGTGCCCGGTGGTCCGGCCCAACGTGGCGCTTTTGACGGTGTTAGGAAAATGAACACCGGGAGGCGTAACACGCCACCGGTTCTCGGCATTGTGTCCCATCGGCCGGATTGGGGAGGTGATTCGCAGTCGATTTGTAGGGGCGTGTCGATGGCAATCGGGCCTCGCTGCCGTGCGACCGCATTGAATGCGGCGGTTTCCCTTCCTCCGGACGGAACCTCCCACGCCCAGGGTCGGGCGACCCTAGACAGGCTAGTTAATTTGCTTCACCCGAGGATGGAGAGCTGTCTCCCCTCGGGCAGGCGGAGTTTTTGCGCCCGGGGGTGGTGAGCTAGGCCCCCCTCGGACGAATCGGAGACTTCCCACGAGGTGGTGAGCTAGGCCGGCCCTCGGGCGATCCGAGACGATGTGGTCGGAGCCCGAGCCATGGTTTGACTGTGGTCGGCGATGGAACGCCGCGGGTTCATTTGTTCGGTAGAGGTCCTTGACCTTGTCCTTCGTGAGCGTAATAAGCTCTTTACGTCGTGGTGACTCCATTGGCCGCTCGTGGGCGTTCGTGGGCCGCTCGTGCGTCATGTAAAGCGTCGTGGCTCAATGGCACGGTCCATCGTTGGTCGGCCGTCCCTCCATGCGGGATGATAGCAAGGTTAGGTTTCTTGGGCCTTGGCGGCCGCAAATTCTCATAGTTTGAGAATGTCTCGAGGCCCAATATTTTGGTCCCAAATGCATGGATAATCCCAATAAACTAGAACCTGAACCTGAACCCTCTAGACATGGTTCTGCAGGCAGAGAGGACTTCAATAATGTCATTTTCGGAGAAATAGTTATAACAACATGTTGGATTATTTGTACCATAAGAAATGAAATCATCTTTGACAATGGACGAGAGAAATATCAACCTTTGGAAGAGACACTTCAAAGAAAAACCTGGTATTGTGTGTATCAAGGCCAAACCAGCCAGAAGTGCTCTTTTGCAAATTTGTAGAGATAATTATTCATAACTTCCATCTCCTTTTCTTTTGGGCCTAGATGCCCTGTATTTTTCTTTGTTGTTCCCTTTGTACATAACATTCTTTCATTTAATTCAAAAGTCAAAAAGAAAAAAGTAAGGCCGTTCCCCGCTAGTTCGGTCAAAAAAAAAAAAAGTCTAACGTAGTACTATTATAGAAAATTGTATTATTTTGGAGACCGATGGATTACCTTTTTTTTCATTACATATGACTCTTCTTTTACCATTTCTTAGCAGAAAGCTAAGTTAGTAGTACTCAGGAGGACCATTTCATAGCAGAAGCTGATAAAAGCATTTGAAAGTGAAGGTCGTCTATGTTTAGTTTCCTGTTGTACAACATACCATAGAAAAAGACATCGGGTGAGCATATGTTCCACTACAAGTAGTCTAGGAAGTAACGATACAAAATCTAAGATGATGAGTTGGCGGTAACTTCTAAATCCTTGTACAATGATGTCACAAGGAAAGCAACGTTAGGGGGACAAAAAAAAAAGAAAATAAAAAAAGAATGGCTCCGATGGTGTTGGAGAAGAACCATAGTATTTATTTGGCAAATGAAATTGACACACGAAAGAAACCACGGAGAAAAACCTTATCAGGTGTACTGTAGTGTGTACCCTAGCTAGCAGTAGCAGGTAGGGAACGCATCAAATCCTGGCCTAACCATGTGATCGGGAACCATCTCTACATTTGGGAAAAAGTAACACAAAAGGGCAGCGGGGAGGGACGGAGGGGCGGTCAGAAAACCCACACGCCATCTCCCGGGCCGTCGCAGAGTTCCTTGAGCAACACTCCCCGTTCCGTGCACAGCGGCAGGGCAGATCCCAAGCAAGCAAAACGCAGCAGCCGCCGGGGTCTCCACCCGCGGGGGCGCGGTGCCTTGCAACGGCAGCTAAAAGTGGAGAAATTCGCACGAAACCCACGGTAAAATACTCCGTAGCACCGTAGCCATCCGAAGACAGCGGAACCTAACGCGCGTAGCAATCGCAAGCAACGCGACGAGTCCCCCGCGTGCCTGGCCGGTTCACGAGCTGCAAAGCTAGAGTAATCCCCTCTGCGGTGTCGGTCAACCACCCGCGCAGCGCAGGTCTGCACGACAAGTCAGCCAGGCCAGAGGCCATGCATGCCAGACCCAGGCTGCACCCTGGCGCCGAGCGGCTATGGCTTGGAGAGCACTGAAACCAAATCGCTGCTGACTTTTCCCCGATCCCATCTCGTGTGTGTCTTTGGGTACGCACTGTAGCCTGCTACACACGCACGCACTGATCATGGACTTAAGGGATAGGGAGGGACGGACGGACGGGCCGGGGGCCGGGGGCCGTGGCAGCAACCAGCAAAAAAGCCAGCCGGGGGCCGGGAGGCAGCGTGGCGCGGCCAGGCTTTCCCGTGCTCATTATCGATTGCGCGGATCCACACGCACGCGGCCGCGCTCGCTCCCATACCTCCCTACTACCTGCCCTTTTTGTGTCCAGGTAAACAGCATCGACTTTTGGCACCCGTTCTCCGTTGCTACAACCAAACCAACCTCTGGCTTGGCTTTGACCACCGTCCACCACTCATCGCCATGCAACAAGCATCTCACTCTCACACTTCACTGATGGAACCCAAGCTGAAGGAAGGCCAGTAGCCGGTGCCCGGCGAAACGGCGTCGTCGCCGTGGCCGTGGCCGCGTGAGCCGGGCGCCGTTCTCTGATCTGAAGCAAAACCAGGCGGACTCATGCCAGTAGATAGAGCAGAAAGGCAAGGGCCGGCTGAAAGGGGAGGGAGGGCATCCGCCGTAATAAACCGCGCCGAGCCGCGGCGGGGGCGACCACGTGCGCCACGCCTCGCGGCATCGGCACGGGGCGATGGGTTTTGGATCGGCCTTGGCTGCTAGTAGCCTCCTCGGCACTCGGCGACACTTCGGCTTGGCGCGGTGGCGTGCGACGCGAGGGGAGCCTGCCTGTGCCTGCCCCTACTGCACTGCAGCGGCCGCCCCAACCCCACCCCATGCCCCCGCGGCGCCGGGCCTGTCGTCTCGTCGCCTCCACTCGGCTCACCACACCACACCACACCACCTCCCTCCTCTCGTCTCGCTGTCGCTCTCGCGTCCTCCCCAATAGAAAAGCAAGCCGCAAAAATAATCGCCAAAGCCCAAAAGAGATAGGAGAGAGAGAAGATCGAGAGGAAAAAGCAAGCAACACAACAGAGAGAGAAGAGAGAGAAGGAAGAAGAGAAGGCAAGGGAAAAGAAAAGGAAAATCCCCGTCCACCGCCCACCCGCCCGCTGCGCCGCCGCGCGCTGCACACACGGACGGACGGAGCTCCACCGGAGGAAGCGCTGCCGCGGATTCAGTCAGTGAGGCGGGTCCAGGGGCTGGGACGGAGCGGGCGACAGATCGAGCGCCGGCGATGCACCCGGAGGCGGGGACCCAGCAGGAGGCGGTGCCGTTGGCGGCTGCGGCGCCGGAGGCTCCGGTCAAGAAGAAGCGGAACCTCCCGGGACGCCAGGTCTGTGCCCGCCCTCACCGCGGTTGCTGCTTTGGGGTTGGTGTGCGTCAGTGCGTGCGTACTACTACTGCTGCTGCTGTTGCTACCACCTCCATGCCTGCTCTGACGGTTTGCTTCCTTGCTTGACCCGTCCGCGGCCGCAGATCCGGACGCCGAGGTGATCGCGCTCTCGCCGGGGACGCTGCTGGCCACGAACCGCTTCGTGTGCGAGGTGTGCGGCAAGGGCTTCCAGCGGGACCAGAACCTGCAGCTGCACCGCCGCGGCCACAACCTGCCCTGGCGACTGCGGCAGCGCGGCCCGGGCGCGGCACCACCGCGCCGCCGGGTGTACGTGTGCCCCGAGCCCGGCTGCGTGCACCACAACCCGACGCGAGCGCTCGGGGACCTCACCGGGATCAGAAGCACTTTTTGCCGCAAGCACGGGGAGAAGCGCTGGGCCTGCCCGCGCTGCGGCAAGCGCTACGCCGTCCAGGCCGACCTCAAGGCGCACGCCAAGACCTGCGGCACCCGCGAGTACCGATGCGACTGCGGCACGCTCTTCACCAGGTGCGTCGCCTCGCCGTGATTGCTTGCTTGCTTCTTCCTCGCCAGCCCCCGATGCGGAAGGAAGAAAAAGCTTGCGTTTTCATTTCATTCATCGGATGCTGTGCTTGCTTGCTTCAGACGGGACAGCTTCGTCACGCATCGCGCCTTCTGCGGCGCTCTCGGGGAGGAGACCGGCAGGGTGCTGGCGCCACCGGCGCCGCCATCGCCTCGCCCGCCTGATTTGGAAGCTGAGGAGAATGTTGACAAGGACATCGACAAGGGGGAGGAGGAGAATGAGGATTCTGCCGTGGCCGAGGTGGAGGAGCCTCAGCGCGTGGAGGTGGCGCCAGAGGAGCCACAGCGCACCTCGTCTCCACCTCCATTGCCGCAGGAGCCACCGCGCCGACCGTCTCCACCTCCATTGCCGCAGGAGCCACCGCGCCGGCCGTCCCCACCTCCGTTGCCAAAGGAGCCACAACGCCGGCTGTCCCCACCTGCGTTGCCAAAGGAGCCACCACCGCGCCGTCTATCTCCACCTCCGTTGCCAAAGGAGCCACAGCGGCTCCCGTTTCCACTGGAGCAGCAGCCAGTTGCGGCATTGGTGCCAAATGTGGATGGTATGCTCCTTTTGCATTCTGTTCGTGTGCTTGTCTTATTGCCCATACATAGATATGATGAGACTTAATGCAACCTCTTGCTCTTCAAGTCAATCTTACCATGTAAATAAGAAAGCAATGCGTGCATCTTGGCATTTTCCCCAATTTGGTTGGTCAATAGCTCAATAGGGATGACTGACTTGTTCTTCCTTGTTTTTGGTTTATCTGTTGCAGAGCCACAGGTGGTTGCCGTGCCAACTGTAACTGCCAAAATAGAGGATGAAGCCGATCAAGATGAAAATGCCTGTTTCCAGGAAGCTGATCAGTACAAGGATGCTGAGCTTGAGGTCTCCAATCTGCTGGACAAGGACACCCCAATGCTTCCTTGCTTCCTCCCCTCGCCGTCGGAAGCCATTGGCACTGATGGAAGCAGCACAACCTGTGGTGCAGGTGGCAGTGTATCCAATTCCATCGCGCCATCGACGACCACCAACACTTTCGCCGGTCTGTTTGCATCAGCCACAACAAGCACCACTTCCCAGAGCAGATCTCTCCGCGATATCATTGGCGTCGATCCCACCTTCCTTTGCCTTGCAATTGGACCGCCCACCCTGTTCCCACAGACAAGCGCCAAGCATTCCGGGCACCTTCGCTCCGCCTCGGCGCCACACATGTCGGCGACAGCGCTCCTGCAGAAGGCGACAGAGGTTGGAGCGACGCAATCAAAGCTCATCGTTCTTGAAGGAGTTTGGGCTTGCCTCATCCTCTTCGTCGTCGCCTCCATCAAAGCAGCAACCCCAGGGAAGGATGGCTGGTGTCAGCGTGGAACCGTGGCAGTACCAGAGGAATCAGCAAATGGAGGTGGAGCGTCAACGGAGGGAGATGGAGTCCAGTTCACAGCCATGGCACCCTCGTTTTACTCAGCACATGGATATCGAGCGCCAGCACCAGAATCACCAACAAAGGGAAATGGAATCCAGTTCGCAACAATGGCACCAACGCCAGCAGATGATTGGGTTGGAGAGCTACCGGAGTAATCAGCAAATGCAGATGGAGTCCATTTCACAACGATGGCAGCACCACAGGAGCTATCAGCAGCAAATGGAGATGGAATCCGGTTCGCAGCGGTGGCCGCACCACAGGAGCAACCAGCAGCAAATGGAGGTGACGGGCGGCACCACCACCGGAGCAACCAGCAAGTGGAGAGGGAGTCCAGGGCAATGCTATCTGCTGGTGGTGGTGGTGGTCTTGGCCTTGGCCTTGCATACGAAAGTGGAAACTCAGGCTTGCCGGACCGGATGATGATGGGACCATCACCACTGTTGGGTCCTAAGCCTGCTGCAACGCTGGACTTCCTTGGGCTTGGCATCGGAGGGACCATGGGCGGCTCCACGGTTGCCAACCGTGGCCTCCCGGCATTGATGATTGGAGGAGAGCTGGACATGGGGTCTTCAGCACAGGTGCCTGCGCCATGGGAGGACCCCGTCGCCAAGAGGAAGACCAACAACGGTCGCACGATCCTGTGAGGTTTTTTTCTTTTGTTTGGTTGGTAACCTTAGAGGAAGGGAGTTCCATGCCTCGGCTTGCCCATCCATTCTTTCAGCCGCAGCTGTTGCTCGCTTTTGGTGGAGCTAGAAGAAGCGCTTTGTAAGAATCATGCTGCAGACCTGTACATAGCTCGATCGATGCTTCTCCCAACCCCTGCATTCTGTCTGAAAGAAACCACGAATTGATGCTGTTATTATAGCCACAATTCGATCGATCCCGTCCCGGCAGGATGGAACCTGACCTTTGATGCCATGCCCCCGTTGCTTTCTGATGTGATGATGCAACAGGGTTAGTAGTAGTCGGTACCCGAAATCTTGCGGTGATAACTCGGTACTGCTTTTTGGAAAGATCCGAGATTAGGACAGCGATGCTGACATTGGAAAGGTGTTTTTTAACTGTTACTGTTGCTGTTGATGCTGTTGCTAAGTCGGCACGGTTACTTACCTAACCTGCTGCCTGTCTGCTACTTTTGGAGAAGCCGTCGTGTACTTTTGTGTCTAAAATAAACCTGTTTCTTATTAACTTTATTTACTGCCTTCAGCTCCTTCCAATTGGACTGCAGTCAAAAAAGCTTCTCTCGTGCCCTGTAAATCTCTCTTTCACAGCCGTTGTTATCAGCCAGGGCTTTGTCACGCCACAGTAACGACCAATAGATCTCTCGAGGGCCCCTGCTGGGCAACAGCAGTACTAGGCTGTACAGTACGCCGAGGTGGTGGGGCTCGAGTTCCCTACCATTTCTAAACCTCTCATTCATTTTTTTCACATAATTGCAGCTCACAGAAGCTAAAAATAGTAGAATACTATGAGAGGAAATTCCTCTTAGTACATCTGTCACTGTCTCTACTCTCTAGCGGCCAGCTACCGCTAAACTGCTGGCCGTATGTATGTTTCGTCTGAAATTGAGGTCGTTTTTTCCTTGGGTTCTTTCGACTCGTCCGGAGAATTTCGCGAAAACAGGTGGCGGGGATACGTTTACGCCATGAGGTTTTCAACACACAGTTCCAGCCGCCTTGGCTCCACTCTGGTCCGGCACCAGCATGTTGGACGACGTGTCAGGTTCCTTTCGGCAACGGGAAAGCATCCGGTGGACGTGTCGAGGCTGCGCCCCGGTCGTACCCAGCTACAGTCTTTGCTGGTCCGACGTGACCATCGTGGCCTAATCCATGTGGCCAACACAGAACCACTCTCAGCTCTCTCGGCAAAGGGATTGGATTGGAAGCAGGCGTTATTGACGAAGCCACTAATCTCGCCTTGAGGATTTTATTCGGAACTAATGAGGAAGCATGTTTGGTTAATTCGTTGGTTGGTAAGTAGGTGCCCACACGTGCCAAAAAAGGATGGCTTGGGACACATACACATCGTGGCTGGCTGATGATTTTCGTACGTTTGGATAGTTTTAAGTGGGGGAGAAAGGTGAGTACAAGAAGTCTTATAAAAAAAGGGCAGTTTCCGACGCTGTACCTTGGCTGGAAATATATATATATTTGGGGAAAAGAATTGGTACGTGTATGCTATATAATATATTATCATCCAAAAGTACTACCGTCTCGGATCCGCAAAAGATTCAACAATTCCTGGAAACTGGAAGTATTGTATTAAAGAAAAATGCCGGACGTACTCCGTACAAAGCAAATATTTTGTATATATATCAGGTATCAAAATGCCAAATTCCAGAACCAGTGACTGTGCCACTCTGTAACTGTCTAGTAACTGAAACTTGAAAGCTGCTCTGTTGCAAACTACTGTTCCATTTTCATGCCCGTGCCAATTCACAAGCGTCCCAAAATGCACAACGCGGTTATATATATGCTAACATTGAAGCCACTCAGATTGTAATTTCACGAAAAGGAGGATGCAACAGATGAGGATGCAACTGGGTTGCCATTTTGAGTACTTTGGATAAACTGCTCGAAAAGGCCTATATGCATGTCGATCTGCAGATCAATCCACTTACATTTCCTACCTCTGGTAGCTGCCTATCGTGGCTGTAGTTGTACCATGTTGGATGGTTCCAAATGGACGTTTTCTTTTTCCTGTTTCAGGGACACATGCTCCAACGGCGAGGTGCTCGATTGCTCGGCTTATTATCTAAAGTGACCAGACAGATGGCTTACGCCCCTACACGTTGTTCCGTCAATCGCTACGTACTATCGAAAACCTATTACAGGACAGAAGCGATCGAGGCGTTTTTCCTATGGATGGATGGAGGCCTATATACTTTCGAAAACCAGTTACGTGTGTTCCCCTAATTCAGCCTTACCCTTCAACTAGATGCGGTACTATCCACTTACTCCCTCTATCCTGAATTATGAAATATTTCTAATGCCCCGTTTATTTAAATAAAGATATATGACTATTTTTGTGTATGGAAAGTAATTCATGTACTTGCCATATTTTGTAAAAGAGACTATATTGCACTCTCTCTCATTTTGTCTCAGAATGGGCCGAATGTACTGTATTTCAGGAATGAGGGAATACCTGATGGTCTATTTTGTCTCTTTTAATCAGTAGTATTGGTATATTGGCTATAATATTACATAAAATGGAACATAATAAACTCCCTAGTCAAAATTCTTCTCATTTTTGACAATCCCTTTTACCTTGTTTGAAAGTATGGTCTGACCTTTGTGTAGGAGAGAAAGAGGCAAATAAAAAACATATTATTCTTCTGCAAAGCAGCCCTCGCATAACCTAAAATTTGTTGCCATGCCGATGAGTGCAAATCACAAACCTTTTTTGGCATTTTGAAACTAGTACAGGACAAGTACATGCTTCTTCAAAAAGATTAGCCAAATCACTTTTTAAAGCTAAATACATCTAGTATTAGGGGAAAAATCATCTCCAAGAGTATTCCATTCCATCTAACCCAACTGATTTCTGTTGTACATTCATGTTGGAAAAAAAATTCCAAATTCACTCAGCAGTCCAGCCGGATAAAATCCGAAAAGATATCCTTGGACCATGGGCCTCGCTGGCTTTTTTGTTGCCAATGGGTGGGGTGGGCCAATGCAGTGGGGTAACACTTGTCGAGTTTGTCAGCGTCCAGCGACCTGCATTCCACATGGCAGTGTAGCAGAAGATAGCCTCATCTGAATCTGGAATTCAGTAGCTAAGCATCATTATGTTATTGATGATGAAGTGACCTATCTTCGCTGGAGGATTTTATTCGGAACTAAAGGTGAGGATATTTGGTAAGGAAGGTGACCACACTTTTTGGTAGAAAAAAAGGACATACAATATGACAGATGATTCACAGACTTTTTGATATATGTCATTGAAAAAGATGCAGAAGTCTTATAAAAAAAAAAGTTCAGTGCTGTACCGATACAAGCACAAATATATATTTTTTTTTTTCGTACGAATTTGCACCATCCAACGTCATGTGAAATAATACTAGTACTTTTAAGGCCACATTCAGGCTATCTTTTTTTTCATGACGACGCCTAGACGTATTTTTCATTAAGCAAAAAACATTCAGGCTATCTTTGGAACGCAGGATTTATTTGTTTTGGGTTAATGCGTTTTTAATGTAAAAAACAAACTGATTCCTGTAAATTTTCTGTACAAATCCTGTGAAATTTGTGCGTTCCAAGGCCCCCTACTGTCTGCCCTAGCAAATTAGATGGAATGGAAGACAGGCTTGTAAAGTCGTAACCTGACAGGCACTCCTATTCATCATCACATGATCGTTGGCTGTTGCTTCACGGGCCCTGATGATCTAGTCCGCGTGATCCAGACAGCCAGTTCAGAGCTGTGGTGTCCACTGCATTCCATGACTCCATCCAAAGTCATATGCCGAACCCAGCTGTTGCTTACGTACCTGCCTTGGCCTCAAACCCGAGCCCAGACAGTAGTCAGTAGGCAATGATACTTGTGTTGGATTGGATCATCAGCTACTAGTTTGTTTCACAATATAAACTGGGTCACAGAGGACGATCAACGGCCAAATGTAAAGCAAATCTGAAACTGAAAATCCGTCCCGGGTGCGGGTGGAGCTGTGGGCATCAGTGCATCTCTTCTCTCCGGCTGTAGCTGTACTGCAAGTGGGCAGTGAGTGAGTACACCCGTGGTCCGTACCGGAGACGGCGACCAACGTATAACGCCGGCCGGCCCTACCAGAGTTTGAACAGCCTGGACCTTCGTCGTATGGCTCCAAATGCGTGCAAGACCCGAGTTTCCCGTCTCGTCCTCGGCGGACACAGGGAAGCAAATAAAAGAGCGTGGAAAACTCCCAATCGGCAGGCCTTAAACTGGCCACGCACAACACTCATTCAAGATTGGAACAGTGGTGAGTGCCTAAGTGGTCCTAGTGCGTGGTACTACTCGTAGTAGTACGCTATCAAGATAAGCTGCAGCGTTGAGAACGTGCCGGTTGACAGCACAGCACGCGCAAGAGGTTGGGAACGCCGGCCGGCCGGCCAGTACACGTCGCTGCCAGTGACCACGACGGGGCCCTGAACCACCACCGGCCTCGTGGTGGATCGCCGCTCCAGTACGGCGGTCTCAGCAGCCGCCGCCGAGCTGTGCTGTGTGCTGTGCACCGGTGACTTTTTGGGTTGGTTGGTTGCTCGTGCGCCCGCCGTGGCTGGACGCTGTGGTGTCCGCGGAAATGCGGAAATCGGGCCCATGGCTGGACGATTTTGGAAAATTGGCCCAATTAATTTCAGTGCTCACGTAACGCAACAGAAACTTCGCGCGGCCCAGCTGCGCGCTTCTCGCACGGCAAGTCGAAGCAGAAGCCAACGGGCCGCGCAGACTGCTTGAGCTGCTCTCGCCGGGTCTCGGGTAATATACTAGGCCCGCATACCTATTGCTAAAAAAATTAGGCCCGCATACCTAAAGTGGCCCTTTTCCTTGTTGTTATCTTTTCCTTTCATTGGCCCAGGCAGAGTAATACTTGGCCCCGCTAAGACCGAGTGAAGTTCGGGCTAGAGAGAGATAATACGATATGCGCCTCTATTTTTTTCCCTTTCAACGAGACAGTTCTACTTGTTGCAGTTATTTTTGCTGTCATATATTGTTTTTTGTATCGAATTCTTATGTATCGCACACTAGTCTATTGGCTAGGACTACTCAAAAAAAATCTTGGATCCGGTCAAGGCACGGACGCCACACACTTATTAAGTGCCAATAGTTCCAAATGGCACAAGTGCCATGACGCATTGATCGATGCGTGCAAGAACTTAACACTACTGTGCACAAACTTCAACCTAGGCGTGTCGTGTCACACCTGTAGATCAAATCACGGCTGTTTCAGGTATTTCTTTTTAGGGATTGAAAGATTCGGTGCCCTTGTGCAGTTGTGCCTCTCATGCACACGGCGTTGCAAAGAGAATCGCTCTCGTGGCGGCCGCAGCGAGGCTCTTCATTAATCAATCTTATCCTCATGTACGTTTTCTACCCTAATTTGCGTATCTTTTTGCGTGACTTCGCTACGCTACTGTTGCGGTGGCCACAAGGATTGCATGTTGTTTGATCCGTTTGCTCGATCGGTTGGTACGTTTGTACGAATTAGCAAATTGATGTGGTCCTGCAAAATGCTCTGAGATGCCCTAACCCTTTTTTTTTCCCCTTTGTTTTCCTATATATTGATCAATCAGACAATCAGGCAGCTGAAATTCGTGAACCTTAGGATCGACACGACGCTTTAGATATAATAAGGTCAGTGTACGGGGTTGTTGAGTTGATGGGCTGGAGGTTTAGGAGTGTTACCGTCCCTTTTAATGGTTTATTATCTACGTACCAAAAAATATATAATAGCACCTCTAAAAAAGTGCAAAAAGAAATTAAACACAAAAATGGATGAAAAGAGCGCGATCGTCTAAGGTGAAATTTAAGCTTGAATACAAACTTGAAAAACAAAAGAAAACAACATGTGAAAAAGTTTTGAGTGCAATTTTTTTTTTTCATGTTTGACGATCCACAACCAGGAGCTGTGGTATGGTTGGCAATGATGGTACTGACCGTGGGTGTACGGATGACAAGGCAAAAGATAAGCCCGCTAAATTTGTGGGTGTTTTTTTTATTTGTCAGAGCTCATATAACACGCACACACGTACAAACTCACACCAATTTGGACAAGTTAGACTTATAACACATACCTAATAGTTATATATATTCACACCTGGCTAATAACTAATAAGAGGTACCCTCTAATACACACAACAAGACTAGCTAAGAGTGTGACAAGCACATCTCTAAACCATATTGCAGGACATCTGCCCCCGAGGATTGAATAAAAAGGGAGAAACTTGGTCCAACGAGATCACTGGTGGGACATTCATCCAGGACCCTCCATCACTTAGTTATCACTTTGTGGGGTTGATATGATTTTGGTGGTGGATGTGATGGACTCAATTACACAACTACAAAGTGTGACAAATTAACCAGTACTGGTTCCAAAACCCTCTTGAATGCTAGGCTTTGGAACAGGCAGTGATGTCCTTGTGATATACTGCTAGGCACCCACTTGACATACTCTAGATGTTATTTATACAAAGAAAAAGAGAGAGAACAGGACAGTCTCTCCTACACCCAACACATATAGTGACAGTGGTGTGAATCCAATTTTTTTTTGGAAGAGCCACTAGCGATAGTATATTTGATTACTCAATCATTACAAATACATACATGTCAAGCAGGCTAAGCTCCGGTTCGTCCTGCAAATGCTGCTTTCACGCCCATGATATCTTGGAAAGATTCTGCATGTACGCCACCACAAGTCCACAACTATCTTTGCATCAGTGTGTAATTTCCTATTGGAGCCAGATTAGCATGGGCCATTACTTAAACTCACGCCTGATTCGTTTGCTTAATCGCCAATTCGCCACCAGAGCATCACTTACCATACATGTAGTACGGGAGACGCAAAAACAATTGGTTGCTTCGTCGTCGCTCACCTCATGGCTGACGACGGGAGACAGGGGCCCGCCGGGAAAATCAAAATTCAAAGCACATTATACTGCCGCCACGTTTCGCCGTGGCATCGGCAACGTACGACCTGGCTACTGGCTAATCACGCTTCCTTAGCTTTGGGCCGTATCCTATCTCAGCAGCTTATAGATAGGCATTGAAATATAGAGAGCAACTGGCCATTATTCTAGTGGCGCAAAAGGGTCATGTCACATGGTTAGTGGCGTAATTCAAGGAAAGGTGAAAGAATTTTAGGGTAAAGTTTTGAGTTACGAGTGCCACGCAAGGGTAAAAGTTGAAACACGGTGCGTGCAAACCCATGTTCCGTACGAGTTAAGATCGAATCCAAGAGTGTTGACGCCGTTCAAAGGTGACTAGAGTAGGGCTGCTTGCAGTTTTAAACTTTGTGTAGTTAGTACTACGTACGTACTAGCTAATTTCTCTCCTGTGTCCTAATCTAATCTAGGACTTGGTTTTCATGGTTCTTTCGTCATATTATACAGTAATTTATCTTTAAACCAAAACACAAGAACTTGATGGGCGGCAGTACGTCGTCTGTCGGTTTCTGTTGCATGAGGTACGAATATTAATTAACTGAATCTTCCTTATCCACCATGTGTTTAACACTTGCAGTTTGCAGTGCTAGTCCACATCATGGGACTTTCAGGATCGAGAAAAATAGCTAGAGCTCTGATGGTGAAGGGTAATGAAACCACAAAAGAAACCACAATTGCTCTAGGGAAATTTATCCCAATTAATGCAAGATCGATCCATTGACCTTGACGAAGCGGTCTCGGTAACACCGCCAATTTAAGATGAGCGTGATGCAAGTTTTGGGCAGATCCAAGGAGATAAGTTGGAGGTTGGGAAGCAGGGGCGTGGCTTGTCCGGGAGTAAGGGCGCCTCCGGTTGTTTAATCACCCTTGCATCATTAACAAAAGCAAAGTGGAGATCATGGAGCATCATGTGAGGGAATCCAGCTCATGATGATGGGGATTAGTTATCATCACCTAGCTCCTGACCCGTCGCTACCAATCTCATGCAGACAAGTGTGCTCAAACAAAGCCCCAATCTTAGTTAGTGCTGATCCCTTTAATTAGCTAATCTCGACTGGGAACACAGCCTAGATGAGCGTGTAAAGAACATGGTTATACAGCCTCAACACAGCTAAGCTCAGCTAATGAGTACCATTAAGAAATATTAGTCTCCTTAACACCCTGCAGATATATATATATAGGAACATGATTTGTTCCTTATGATGAGAAAGTTCTAGTGAAGCTTGTTAGTTTGCTTGAAAAAGGATGCTCCAAGCTGTGGTTGTGATATTAAAGAATCTGAGAGAGGTGTAGACTTCAATGATCAATTCATCAGCATTTAGTTTGGGTATCTGTTGGTATTAAGTCCGTCAAAACTCAACAACGTAGAAAAGAAGCTGCTTAGTAAAACAGCTAATAAGAAGTCATCATCTCAGAAGACACACCAAGTAGAACTGTAGAAGTTCTCGTTATTTGCCCCTGATCTAGTTTTTCTTCACCCATGCAAGAATCAACCGCAGTCCGGCAAGCACAGCACGCACCGCCGGGCAGCTGACAACGAACAACGAAGAGATAAGAGATAAAAATCTGGGCCAGCCGGTTACTTGCACCGGCAGCTTCGTCGTCCTTGTGGGGTCGGCGGCGCCGCCGGCCCCTACAGTACACATTGCCAGCATGAGCGTCCATCCATGGCAGCTGATCTCCTCCCTCATCGTCGCGATCTGACGCATCTACTACCGAAAATGTTGGAGGGGTCGCTGGGCCGGAGCGTTAGGATAAACCTTACCGGAAACGCACAAGGCACAGGTCAACACGGGGGAGGGACGGGGCCGAGAACTTGCCGGTAATGGAAGGAGGACGGCGAGTACTTGGCCTCCGCGTAGTACATGCATGCATCTACCAGTACGCTGTAGCTGTCGTCGAGTCCTGAGTCCCTGACCTTCTGAGCAGACCAGTTTCAAGGGGTAGCTTTCTTGGCATGTGCTTACATCGAATGCGTTTCGTTTCACCGGCTGGGGCTGTCGTGAGTGAGTTGGATTCGAACACATCCAAGATCTTGTCCAGTTTATACCTGCACCACCGTGGCATGGCTCGCCGTCTTTACAGTTCAGAGAAATGGAGGGTGGCATCAGCTGCGACCGTAAGTAGACAACCCAGACCAGGATAGACAGTTGCCGAGTCGATAAGCAACCCATTCCTGGTAGTAAATCGTACAACCGGATAATCTTGGGGATTTCATCTATCCAACAAAAAGCTGAGCCGATCGAAACCCGAAATTCATTGTTCGGATCCAAGTGCAGGTGGGATGCATCCATGGAAAAATTTTTGATTGAAACAACAGTGGAATTTTCACAGGGGTACACTGCACATAGTGCCCAGCTCTTCCCAAATCCCGAAATGTTCTCTCCCTCCAAGAAAATACACTGGCGGGCCGGCAGGTCAGCAGGCCACTCGATGGTCCACTCGTCAGCCACTCTGACTAATCAAGTGATCAGCCGGTGAGTAGTGGCGCGTTTGGAATCCCGGAGCACGAAAAGCCGAGATGGCGCGCTGCCAGCACCCAGCAGGGATCCGGCGGGGTGGCGACACGTCCGGCGGCGTGGTCCATGGCGCCCGAGCCTCGCGCCGGGCGACGCGTGGGGATCATCACCTGTGCGTCCCGCCCACAGCCCATCCGTTGCCCGCAGTGCAGGCCATGTGCCTACGCCCCTGTCTCCCGGGCTAGCCACTCCCACAGTGCCCGCTCCTGCTGCTACGGCCGAGCGCCGGCTGGCCAACTTTGCTTGCTATGCTACCGGCCTAGCCTTCTACAGTAATGATTTTGCGCCTACCATTGCCTTCCTTAAATTATTTTTTTCATTTAAAAGGGTAACCATGTCATTAAACACCGGTAATTAGTAATTACATCCTCATCCCTCCACTATGAAGCCGCCGGACGCCGCCGTCTGTCCCTGACTGCGTGGCCACGGCCATGTGGTGGCGCTCGAAAGTACGAGCCGCTGCCGCCACGCAGGACACGAGCAGCCACCACGGCCATGCTGCAGACACACGGTCAAGCCGGCGCTGGCGAGTTGCCGTGCTGCATGAGCACAGGGGCCGGCGAGCCATCGCCGCCACACAGGCACACATGCACGAGCGTTCCTCAAGAATCTCGTTGTGCTTCTCAATGTGTACTTCTCGGAGTTGAATGAATTGGGGTCGTTGCCGCCCTCGACGTTGTAATCGTGACGAAGAGCGTGGCGTCCGGGTCCAGCTTGCCGTAGTCGAAGTTTTGGATGACGTTCGTGTTGATGCAGCTGTGCATGTGCTGAACGGGAAGCTGATGTGTCCATCTCCATGCAAACGAGCCGTCCCCGATGCACACACAGGCACACGCGCAAGCTGCCGCCGTGCAGGCAAGCAGCAGTCGCCGCCGCGCCAAGCGTGCGGCTACGGTTCAGCCACCGCCATGCAGGACTCGCAGGCGGCAGCGGCGACCGTCACCGCAGCGTTGCCCGCTGACTGCATGGGCCGGACAGCGGCCGCGCGACCGAAGTCGCTCACGCTGCCGAGATCGTTTTCGGCGCTTTCCCGCCGCCAACGGGACCCGACTCTGTCTCGTCGTCGTCGCCCGCGCGAGACCGACGCCGTTGCCGTCCCGGCTCCGTCGCCATAAAGCAACAAATCGCCCTCACGTCCGGGTCTTCGCTCCATTGCCGGCGTCGGCGATGGAGGCGGCTCGCCCGCCCTACCGGCGCACCGTGAAAGAACTTGGCTCCATTCAGAGCGCGGCCGCTGCCACCACCTGCTCCGGCTTCTGGCTGCACTCGGCGAGCCCGGGGCCGGGAAGCCACCCGCGGGAGCCCGGGCGCAGGCAGCGGTCCATTTACCCTTTACAAAATAAAGAATTACAAGATTGCAATTACCGCCCATTCTTAATCACTTTATTTTGCGGGCAACCTAGAGCGATTTTTGCTCCTATGACCTCTGTCATAGACACAACAGGAGACATTTTTTGCCTCACGTGCCTTTGCCTCCCATTGCCTCCAAACCTTTGTAGCGTCGGATCGGTCGTTCTCAGCCATTGAATTTTTCCTCAATTATTATAGAAAATTTCTCCTTTTTTTCCCTCTCGTCTGAAAGAGTTCTTCTTCCCTTGCTGACTCGCTGAGTTATCTCGTAATCTATCTTGCTGGATCTGTTGTGTGTGCGTTGCGTGCTGATGGATATGCTTTGATCCTTTGATGGCATGGCATTGGCATCGGCATCGCCGGGGATCGATGTCCTCATCTGCGCTCTGGTAAGTAGGAATAGGATGCATCACGTAGGGTGTGTGACTACGTATGTTCCTGCTTCGTTGAAACACATGTACGAGTTCGCATCTTTGCTTTTCGGGCGAGCCTTGGCGTGTTGTTGCTGTGTGTTAGTACGTTTCTACTGGTCATGGATACTTTAGACCGCAGGTCTTTATCACATTCTTTTGCAAGAGAAATATCAACGGAGTATAGGATGCAAAATGCCAATGTTGTAGATTTATTTAGGCAGACATCTGGGATAATTTACTCATGTGAGTTTGGACGCACATCAGCATATAAATATGAACTCCATCCAACCTAAAAATGTTTTTAGTTTATCATAAATCAACTAGTATACTTAAGTTTGGGCAAGTTTATAGAAAACGAAATTAATATTTACTACATCGATGAGCATAATTAGCTAGATCTATTACTTGCATAAACTTGATCAAAATGATGATAAATTTTTGACTTAGGATAAATAAAAAAATGCCTATATATTTTGGAAGCTATATATTGTGATTCCAAGCCAACAACATTGTTCTACACGCACAATCACCCTCAAGTTTTACTACACTATTATAGGCTGATGGCGGTGCTGTTTACCTTTGCTTTTACATATATGAGGCCGGACTTTGAAACACTAAGCTAATGGTATAGCTAAGTTAAATGGTCGAGTGGTACACCACGAAACAACACGCTACCTCTCTATAAAGACTACTACTACTCTCTATGAGAGAGAGAGAGAATCTCCTGCCCGATCTTTTCAAAGAAAGTGATGGCCCTTTCCAGGCGCAAGTGCCACCTTGTCGACCACTCTTGTGTCTACCTAGAAGGTCGTGCGCTCCCAAGTAATCGCCAAATTAAGCACTGGCATATATTCGTGCTGCACCCGGCCCCTACTCTCCATGTAAGCTTTCAGGGGGACTGCGTGGAAGACAGCAAAAACAAAAGGAGCATCAAGTTCAGAGTATATATTACGCCCACTTTAGAACAAAGGAATTAAAATAAAGGAATTATAAAGGCTGAAATCCTTCCTGCAGCAACATTTGCTATGAAGTTCTTTGGAACAAGGGATATTGGACTCCTAAATTTTGTATGAAATTCCTATATGGTTGGTTTGTTTTATAGGAATTTTGCAGGATTTATTCTGCCAAGTGATTGAACCTCGTGAAAAGCTTCGTTTGTGTCACTCACCTAGCTTTTCTTACACTTCATTTAAACATTTTTCTCTAGCAATTTCCTATGTTTTTTTGGTCCATAGGATTCAAGATATTATGGCATTCTATTTTCATTTTTTTTTCTAGTTCCGCGTTTTCAGCATATCATGTTCCAAATATTTCTCGAATTGCAAACATGAAAGATCCTAACAGTACGTTGGTCCTTGAATTAATGTAGTAGAGATAAGATCGAGGTAAGACATGGAAAGCAGTTAGAAATACGTGTGCAGTCGAGTGCAAATACGACACACGCCTCTTTCTATTATTACTACTATGTTCTAGAAGGTATAAGATCAAAGATGGTTTCCTCAATCAAAAAAAAAATATGATCAAAGATGCCAATCTCGTTTCCTCCAAACCATATGCGAGACGATAGAGTGTATATATACCCCGTCCCCGGCCCGTACCCAGTAATTCCCCGTTCTTTCTAAGAAAAAAAATGTCATTCTTGCTTTTTGATTAGTCAGTCAAACTATTTTTATATTTGACTAACTTTAATGTATAAAAGTATTGACAATGACATTTAATTTATGACAAATACACCTTCCATCTAAAAAGAACACATTGGGCTATATGGAAAAAACGGAACGATGTATGCTTTGAGGGAAAATCTTTGCATACACCACTGGAAATATTCAGTCACGCATGTGCACTAATGAAGTTTTGGTCAGGTCTGCTGAAAAGAGGAGTGCAAAAGAATCCTGGACTAAAAGCCATTGATGCCACTCTCCAATTTGCCATCAACCTGCTGCATCAATAGCAACGTGGAGCCCTGATGCTGACAGAAGGGAACGGTGAAGACGCGGAAGATGGATCTCAGGAGTAGCTGGCTCGCAGTTTAAGCTCTTGTAATAAGATAGATTTTTTGTTGCTTTTGCTCAAACTTTGTCCAGGTCCTCGGGGTTAACTTGTTCCCCTGTTAGGTGTCTAAGTTTTGTTCTTTGTCTGTTGCTGCGTGAAAGAATCTCAAACACTCTGCTGTATTTCCGTTTTGGTTAATGGAAATGGGGAATCCCCTTGTTCAAAAAAAAAATCTAAAAAGAACACACAGTATCAAGGCAAAGTACGGAGTATCTTATGTTAACTACGTAGTAATTATGTAAAAATTCAACATTTATGACATATAATAAATATCATTAGATTCCTCATGACACATATTTTTACAATATACTTATTTGGTGTCGTAAATGCTATATTTAGTCAACTTTTAGGCACGTTTTGAAGAATGCACCTAGAATTGCATTCTTTTTTTTTTAGACATACGTAGTAATATTTTTTTTTTGATATTCTTGATTGTTTATTTGTTATAAAATATATTTTCATAGAAATAAATATTTAGATAGATAAATGTTGACGCTTTTTATTTTAGGGCAAAGAAATAGAATATATATTTTCCAATAAATTTGAACAAACTTACATTTTAACCTGGTTCAAATACAAAGAATTGCACTTCTTTATTTATTTTATTTAGGACACATGGAGCAGTCCTGCAGTTTACACACGGCACCCTTTGGCAGCAGTAGTACTCCCTATCCTGTTCATCATCATCATCAGCCATATACTCCTCCTTATGTAGCTTTCCCCCAAAGAAAAACAAAGTTGGAGCAGGTGGTTTACATCCATAGCCTGGCGGTCTGGCTCAGAAAGCACCCCTAAACGGCCGGCCGTCGAACCCCACCGCCACCGGCGTCGCTCGCCTTTGCTATTGCTACCCCTATATATTTACTCCTAGGTTTCTCTCGAGACACGCACCCCTGCTTACTTAACACCCCAGCCGTGCCTTGCACTCTGTGGTCCTCGCTTGCTACACTTCTCCTGCAGCTCAACGCCCGCCATATATCCACAGCGTCCCGTCCCGTCTCCTCTCGATCCCCAGCAGCCTCCTCCTCTTTCTCTGTCCTGATCCGGCCGTGAGCGCGGCAGATGGAGCAATACGACGAGCTCTTTCCTTCAGCCTACGTGGACTCCTCCTCGTCGCTCCTGGTGCCCAACGGTGCGTCATCTCTGCAAATGCAACTGTAGCTCATCATCAGCACCCAGCTGCAGGAGGCCATTGCACCTGTTGCAACCACTGCATGCATGGCCAGGCAATTGATGATGTATTAATTCTGTGCGGCGGTGTGTGCAGGCACGGCGCCGGGGCAGGAGAGGCCGAGAGCGCGGCGCAGGAGGCGTCGAGCAGCGAGGTGCGATGGCGGCGAGCTGGACGGGGAGGGGACCCCAAGAAGCGTCGGCTGAGCGACCAGCAGGTGGAGACGCTGGAGCTGAGCTTCCGGGAGGAGCGCAAGCTGGAGACCGGCCGGAAGGTGCACCTTGCCGACGAGCTCGGGCTCGACCCCAAGCAGGTCGCCGTCTGGTTCCAGAACCGCCGCGCCCGCCACAAGAACAAGCTGCTCGAGGAGGAGTTCGCCAAGCTCAAGCAGGCACACGACGCCGCCATCCTCCACAAATGCCACCTTGAGAACGAGGTATCGATCTGCCCACACACACGCATGTCGTCCTGCTCCCAACTCTTGTGTTTATGTGAGCATATACTGAGCATTATATTTCGTGGGTGGCAGCTCATGAGGCTCAAGGAGAGGCTGGCGCTCGCCGAGGAGGAGCTGACACGTCTCAGATCCGCGGGGAGCCAGAGCCACGCGGTCTCCGGTGACGCCGGAGACGTCATGGGCCGTGCCGTCTGCAGCGGGAGCCCGAGCTCATCGTTCTCGACAGGCACCTGCCAGCAGCCGGGCGTCGACGTCGGCGGCGGCGACCACCTGGGGACGACGACCTGTACTACGTTCCTGACTATGCCTACGCTGACAACAGCGTCGTCGAGTGGTTTAGCCTCTATGGACTGATGTGAGCGAAGCGATGAAGATCAGTGATCGATCGATGGTATGCCATCGGCAGATTAATTCTAGCTACTCATCATAGCGTGTCATTGCTGTGCTGAATTGCTGATCTCTAAGAGCGTGTGTGCTTAATCATATGTACATAAATCAAGTTATTAGTGGCAAAATATAGCCAGCAACTAGTTGTACTTGAATTCAGATGTGTGTTACTACTGCGTGCTACCCACATTGGAATCTTTTTTCCCCCTTGACTACTACTATACTCTTTCGTGGGCCGATGGGCAAGTACTATGCATGTGCTACCTGCCTACCTGACAATCACATCCTTGCTACTCGTACCTGGGAAGGTAACATTTGAACAGTTGATGTATCCAAATAATATACAATTTTGAGGTTCAGGTCCAACAATTCATACAGTCTAGGGTCGATGGATGTAAATTAAACAGTTTTGCTACATCATACTTTTTCAACTTTATTCTTCATACAAATACTTTCTCCTTCCAAATTGTAAATAATTTTAGTTTTTCTAGAGATCAATAGCTTGTACTGTATTAAAGTTACTGAGATTATTTTGGTGTAACTGCTGGGTAGACATGGTTTAACTAAACATTTACGTGTGGAGAAGGAACAATATTCACCTGATTCTTGCAACACATTTAATCTAGATGTGTAACAACCATTTTTTTTCAAGCATCACTATTAATGTGATCATCTCTGGAAATCATTATTCTACTTAGTTTGATCCCTACAATTTCAAAATCAACTAGTTGACCAATTGACCTCAACACACTCCATCCTGAAATATCAAACCGTCCTTCCCGAAATATGTGCGCATATCTATCTATGTACATGACAAGGCATCCCAAATTATGTATATCTATCTATAAATGATATATGTGCATTGCACTGTAATTAAATTCCCAGAAAAGTTTGTGTCATATGCATGTTCCGGTTATCTCCACACACAATCAAATAAACTGCATCATTTTCTTAGTATCTTTGATCACCCCCGTAATTCCTTGATCCTCCCCGTAATTCCTATCCTTATCCTTAAGACTAAATAAGTGAAAGTAGAGACGTCAGTAATAATATAAAAATGCATCATTAGCAGTTAGCACTTCTGTTGGTTCCCTCGTGATGAAATTACAATATGTCTGTGACAGCCCAGTGAGAGTACTATTTTATTAACTTTGTGTGTTGATTAATGAATGAGGTCATACTTGTCAATACAAATTATATATCAAAGTTGTCGGTGCGGGCAAGGGAGTATAAACTAACCTTTTGATATTTTCTCTCAATTCTATGATGGCAAGGTACAATTCACATTGACACCAAAAGGTCAAAGCCCAATTTTAGGGGAAAGACTCATTCTGCACATAGTACCAATCTATGTGAAAAGATATGCAAATAGAAAATTTCCCTTCTTTATTAGTTTCACTGTGGGTTCCTAGCTAGACTTTTCTTATATTTTTATCTGGGTCCATAAAAAAAGTGAACGTGTGTGCTTCGACTTTTCAAATGGTTTGTTCAAAGTTCGTTCACTCTAGAACTTAGAATTGGACCACTTGTGTAAAATTAAAGTTCGAGATGATTGCTTTTGAGAGTTCATAGGCCTATATGAGAATGCATGGAAAGTTGAAGAACCTCATGTAACATTTAACTGTTTACTAATATATAAGTAAGACAACTTGTTGTATTTTTTTTAAAAAAGCAAATAGGAATGTTTATGCCATCCTGTTCATTTTGAAAGCCTAATAATCCAGCAAGGACTACTGAACATTTGTATAAAACAAAAATCTTGCAACTACTACAAATACAATTGGACAAAAGGGCAACAATGTTTTACTCATTGCATTAGATCTGTTTTTTTTTCAAAATATTAACAAATGGCATTGTTAGATGCTCATTTACTAAGCGGCGGTTGTATTTTTTCATTTTCAAGGAAAAAGGCGAGGTCAATGAAGCTTGATGACTAACTTCCACACATAAATATATATGATGTCGTATATTTGAAAATATTTGGAATTTTATATGGAAATACATCTATGCTCAAAAGAATTATACATGTTGAATTTAAACACGTGGTGAAATTAGATGTGTGTTTCATTGCGTTTCTTTCTTATAATATGTTTCTTGCATAGTTCTATATATTATCTTCATTGTGATAATAATGACGCAGAAAGGTACACGATACTGACGCAATGCAGACTATGCAGTAGATGAAGCAATGCAAATCCAGTGATAATCCACCAACAAATCAAAGGCCCGGAAAAGATACGCTACGCGCTGGACAACGATCCATCCGACCAGGAATCGACCGCCACGACCACGATATATGCATGCCACCACCACCTTTTCCACAAGGTGATATGTCACTCATCCACCCAATTGCCCAGCGATCGATCGTCGACCGCGATCGACCAAGATCGCGCGAAACAACAGCATTTACGACGTGCGTCGTCACATCACAGCGTATCCTTGTCGTCGCCGAGTCGTCTTATGTGGGTGAGTGCTAATCCAGCGCCATCAGTTACACACTCAGCTGTTCGTGGCCGGGCGCTCGCCATCAAACGGCCGGGTCCAAATGTTCAGTCTGATCAGGCCCCGGACTGGGACGCGCTGGTCGTCGTGCGATGGAGTTTTGGATCCGTATCGAGAAAGAAGGTAAGGCATCAAGTTCAAAGTGCGATATGGTAGCGTGGAACTTGGTCGCGGTCGCGGTGCAAAAAACAGTCGAGTCCCCTCCCCAGCGATCGACACACGCCTGATTGAGATGCGAAAGCAAGCGAACCAAGACCAAGGAACGCACCGAACCGTCCGACGTACGTCGTCCGCGCCCACCCGGCCGGCGGAGCCCCATGCATTTCGCTTTCGCTCCGGCCAGGCCCCCAGTGGATGAGGCCACGATGGACGGACGCGACGGGCGACACAAAGCGGCCGGCCGGGCAGGCACCAGGCAAGCCCTGCGCGTGCAGTAGTACCACGCAGGGGCGAGCGGAAAGCCTGCGCTTGCGCGCGCGCGCGCGGCTTTACGCGTGCACGGACCGCACCGCCCGATGCCAGCGGCCTGCCTAGGCGCCTATACCATTGGACGGACGCAGCGCGGCGGCACCCACCGGTGGAGGGCTAGCTAGGACGCCGGGGGATCCAGCCAGCTGTCGACCTGCTACTGCTCCGGCGAGCGTCCGGCCTCCGCCGCCTCTCGAGTCGACTGCAGGCAGCCTATGTACAGTACGATGAATGATGATGGCGTTCGCGACGGACTGACCGATGACGTATCGATCGGCATGTGGAGGGCAGAGGTCCAGGCCGGGGAGCCCACGGCCTCCAGCAGCCCTCCACCGGAAATATCACACGGGGCTATTCCTGGGGACCCCTGCGCACGCTGATGTGATCAGATGAGCCACCAGCCGATCAGCTACGTGACGGCAGCTGGGACGCTCAGGTGCTGAAGTGGACGGGACCGGACCTTTGGAACCCTCGACCCCGGACCCCAGAGCGAGGATAGATAGACACCTTATCCGAACAGTATGTGCGCGCGGTGTCGACGGCCTGCCGGCTGCGCGCCCCACCACGCGGGAGATGGGTGTCGACGGCCTGCCGGTGCCGGCTGCGCGCCCGGCCCACCTCTGCTCGATCGCTCTGCTGCCGGCGATGATGCACCCATGACTAGTCAAGAAATAGCGCATGCATCCTACAGCTGCATGCACACTGACGCGCCTAGACCGGCGGCCGGGCCTCGTCTCTATCGACAGCAGACGGCCAGAGCACATGTTTGGGCATGGCGATATATGCATGCGATGGCGCCGCGCGCTGGTTTGAGCACACGAGTCGGCTCGATCGGCGCTCACGTCGAGGACTTGATGGTGCGTGGGAAGCGATCGATGGCGTGACACGACAAGCAGATGATCATTGGACGACACGGAGGCGGAGCAGCAGGACATCTATCTTATCCACGCTCTATCCACAACATACTCCGTATAAACCATCTCGGCTCGGCCCTCGATCGGGGTCCTACGTTCGCTGCAGTGGAGGCTCCAGGCCCCAGGGAATGATGTGCTACACTACTGTGCGTCGTGCTGTGTCAGGCTACCTAGGCCGGCCGTCATCCGTCACGGTCAGAAGCCCAGAGCCAACGACCGTACGACCTGTCACGCCTCTGCGTGCGTGCACATGGCGCGCGCAGGCGCTGGATCAACCACAAGCTCCGCGCGGCTACGCGCCAGTAGGAGTACGCCACGACTACGGTGCCCTCCGGGCGGCATATACAATTCGTCTATGAATATGGGGGTGTTGGTGATGGGCAGGGCAGCTAGCCGGAATTGTTGACGTCCACGAAGCCTACCTGTAGGATTTTGACGACACATATAATCGTTTTCCGATGCCAACATGTGGCAAGCAAGTACCACAATTGAATGTCACGTGCAGGGGATCGACGCAGATGGATTAATGGATCTTTGGGCGGTTGGGTCCTAGTAGTGAAGTACTAGTGATATGGGAACGCCACATCACTCGTGTAGTGTTCAATCTACGTACGTGAGGGTGAACGAGAGTGGCACGTGCAAATTCCTGGTCCAATGGAATGAAACAAGTTCCATCGTCCTACTTTTGTCGACGAAAGAAATGGGATTCCATTACTCAGTCATTGCACAATCGGTAATTACATGAAACTGAATACAATCAGGGAGAGGAACCACTTGGGGATTTTCACCATCCCTACAAACACAACCCAACGCTGCAAGAGCATGATGTTGTTACCTCGGGGGCAGTCTTGCAAGCCAACAGGGTCCTTCAAATATCTATCCCTTCCTTCCCTATTATTTTCCAAATTATCCCTTCCTTGAGCACCTCAATTCCTTAAGAATACTCGTAAGTGTATGAAATACCATCTTTGTTTATTTTTATTAGCATAAAAAAATGTAAAAAAGGTCGCGGTAGGCGAGAGCCGAAAATTTGGTTTGTGCTAATGCAGCTGCCTCTCCATATGTGTAGTGTATGTATATGGGCTGCCATTACTTTTTAAGGAACATATGGGCTGCCATTACTAAGGTCTTTAGAAGATGGAAAAAGTCTACTTTTCGGTCCTCCAACTTTTTTGAAAGTCAGATGTTGGTCCCTCAACTTCAAAAACGGGCAAAAGCAGGTCCCTCAACTTTTCAAACCGTGCAGATTTCGTCCCTCGGTTGATTTGGGCCGGTGGTTTCTTCTGATAACTCGGTTTTGCTACAGTGACCGTGGTTTCGTTTTTTCTCTTTTCATATTTATTTAATTTGAATCTTTCAAAAATCATAGTAAATCACGAGAAAATTCATAAAATAGAAAATCAATTTTGTTGGACTCCACATAAGTAGAGCTACGCAATGAATATATAATATGGTATACTTTAATATAAAATTTTTTGCTATGAAGGTTTTGCCTTTTTCTTTTTATTTATTTCGGCTCAATATTTAAAAATCATAATAAATTATAAAAAAATCATAAAATTGAAAAACAATTTTGCTAGACTCCACATGAGCATATTTACACAATAAAGATATATAGATGCACTATTTAATTTATTGGCGGGATCCATCGGGTTTACGGCTCGCGACGCGTACGGTCGGCCACGGCAAACCTAGCTAACCTAACCCAGCTAAAGAGCCCACAGTAACTACGTACTGTGTTATTGCGCGCCTCATGCGGAGTCCAACAAAATTGAATTTCTTATTTTATAATTTTTTTTCTGTAATTTACTATGATTTTTAAAGATTGATTCGAAATAAAAAAAGGCAAAACCTTCTAACAAAAAAAACTTTGTACAAAAGTATACCATATTATATATTCATTATGTAGCTCTACTCATGTGGAGTCCACCAAAATTAGATTTTCTATTTTATGAATTTTCTATGATTTACTATGATTTTTGAAAGATTCAAATTTAAATAAATAAAAAAAACGAAACCACGGGTCAATCGTGATCAAAACCGGAGTTGCGTCAGAGAATAAACCACCGGCCCAAAACCGCCGGCGAACGAAATCTGACGGTTTCAAAAAAGTTGAGGGGATCCGCTTTGTCCGGGTTTTGGAGTGACCAAAATCGACTTTCTCGAAAGTTTGGGCGACCAAAAGTAGACTTTTCGTTAGAAGATTCTGCAAACGGTCTTTAGAAATCAAATGGGCCGAGTTATCCTCATGCACAAAAGCCGCATTCACCTGCTTCAGGCCCAATTTTTTTTTTAGGTGCATCACCGCAAGCCTTTTTCTTTCACCCGTTCACCATTCGCGCGCGAGAAATTTCTAAATTTAACCCGTCGTTGGCGTGCCTCGTATAATATGATCAGGAATTCGTTGACTTTTAAAATATAACCCGGATCGCGCGAATTGTTTTGAAATTTGACCATTTCGAGTTTTTACCTATTTCTAAAATTCCTGAAATTATCATGCACTGTTTAGACACGCGAAAAGACTCATTTGCCCTCCTGTTATTTTCTCATCTTCCCTAAAATAGAACGACGGGAATTTGACGAGGAAAAAATCGCGGTGCTTCTTTTTCCGCGTCCACGCGCGACAGCGCCGTCCCGCCGCCCGCCGGACCGCCGCCCGACCGCCGTCCGCCGCTGCAAAGGACCCGGGGCCAGACGAGTAGCGGAGGCAGGCAGATCAGATGCGAGGAGGGAGGGAAGGAAGAAAGCGTGCGTCGTCGCTGGGAGGCCTGGGAGAGGCGCAACCTTGCTGGGGCTTAGGAGCGGCGGCGGAGGAGGTCGGACGTTGGCGGCGGCGGCGGCGGCGCTTCTTTTCTTCCGCGCGAGCAGAAGGCCGGGCGGCACTCCTCCAGGCGACGAGAAAATCACGGGAAAAGATAGAGTAAGGACAGAAGGGTAGGGAAGTAATTTTCCCTGGCTCAAACAATGGAAAAACTCCTCTAGAATTTTAGAAATAGGAAAAACTCAGAATGGTGAAATTTCAAAGCAATTCGTGTGATTCGGGTTATATTTCAAAAGTTCAACGAATTCCGGGTCATATTATACCGGGCATGTCAACGACGGGTTAAATTTAGAAATTTCTCCGCGCGTGCACATTCTCGTGGCGCTAGGCGACCGCCGCCGCCGCCGCCGCCGCCCTACGCCACGGCTACGTGAGCCAGGTCTTCGTCGGGACCTTCGCCGGCAACCGACAACCACCAGGTGTGAGCATCCCTCCTCTTCCCTTCCTGCTGTGTTGTGGGGAATCGAGCACCGGAACCCTAACCTAATCCGTTTCATTTTATTTTTCCAAAAGTGATTGGGCGTACCATATCATTTACTGGGGCTGTCCCTGACCACGAGCCGGAGATGAAGGTGGCCAAACATTCACAGGGGCAGGGTGCTGACTTGGAGCTTGGAGGTAATCCATTATTGTGCTTTTGCAAACGAGTTGCTCACTCTACTTAGGATGAATATGCTGGCCAGCTATTCTACTGATATTTCCTCTTTACTGTAAAAGTGAACACTGACTAGTTTGGTTTTGGAGTCTGTAGGCGCTGTGGGACAAGAAGTTGAAAGGCCAGCTCACTTTAAAAGAGAAGCTACTGCAAAACCTGCTGCACAACACCGTTGGCGTTGAGCCCAGCAAATTGAAACGGTCGACCCTGGGTCCCTTGCTGAACCAACCGGAGATGAGGCTATTATTAAGCTGTTCGCAACTGAAGGTCAGGCTGTTGTTAAGCTGTACCTAGAGAGGTACGCGGGGTCGCCTCCTCCCAATGTGATAGAGGCCCTTACCGTTCTGGCTCACGCGCGCAGTGGTTCATTCAGGAGGGGCATGTATCTGCTTCCTTCTTATTAATATAAGCCGGCTTTATTGCGAAAAAAAAACTGCACACACTGAAAGGTCATCTCTCCCATTTGCATTGTTCTGAATTTGGATCACAAAACAAGCTGGGTGTCTCACTAGAAAAATCTTAGGTGTACATGTGAACATTAGGTGGATGGAACAAGAAAATATGATATTAAAAACCTTGTTTGGTATGTTATTGTACCACAAAATTGATGTTTAGCTGTATGGACTCCAAGGGAATCCTGTTTGGATGAACTGATGAAGCAAGTACACATACAGGTTCATTTTAAGCATTATATGAGTTACTAGAACATTACTGACAAAAAGGACAAAGCCTCAGGAAGATTTGTATTTGTAGTGTTTTATGCATGTTGGATTACTTAAAGTACAATTGCTGATTTGAAACATACTTGCTTTGGAGTAGAACTTTGTTATCTCCAGTTAGGCAACCTTGGGCCTTGGCACTAGGCAGCGTGTCCTGGTGCCTGCCTAGCGCCCTTTGGAACCTTGTTGGCACAGATGGGGCTGAGCTGTCACCTCTAGCCATGGATCCATAGGTGTGTCAGTGTGTGGGGTTGAATTAGAAGGCCATATAATAGTGTTCAACAAGGCTTGAATTTAAGTATAGTACATGGATGCACTTATTATGTAACTTACATGTAGCTGGTCTGCAAGCGCGCTTTGGAACCTTGTTGGCACAGATGGGACCGAGTCACTGAGCTGTCACCTCTAGCCATGGATCCATAGGTGTGTCAGTGTGTGGGGTTCATTTCATCCACTTGATTTCCAAATATCCTAGATGGTGACACCTCCAGGAGGGAGGGAATTTGGAGGCTGAGTCATATTTTAAGTCTCTAGGGTTTGGATGCAAAAGTTGTGTTGGTCAAGCTTCCTTTTAGCTGCTATCAAAATGCAAGTTATGTGGCAACTTTTAGCTGCTATCAAAATGCAAGTTCTAAATTTGATGCAATTAATAACTTAACACTAATAATATATTTTTTCCCATTCCATATGCTTTGAACTGTGGCAGCTAAATGTGAACCAACCTGATTATTGTACTCCAGGCTATTCCTTTCCTTTTTGTGTTTATGGTCCATGTTTACTAAGATGAACTCCATTTTGAACAATGTTTGGTGGCCCACTAATGGTATCTTTCAATTTCTGTCAAAATATTTCCATCATCACCCATGCTCTTTTCTGCCACTTTCTCCCAGTTTTAATAATCACAATAAGCATTCATGGATGTTATGTTACACTTATCTGATTTGTGTTTGTATTTCTTTGGGTTAGGGAAAGCGGTTCATGATGAGATATGCTTACACAATGAGCAGTTGTATGCAGTCACTAAAAAAAGTATATTTTTACTTTGTTTGAACTATGTACTATGTACTATGTCATCATTGTTCATGAAATATTTAACATGTGTCAAGTATTTACTGTTGGTTCGAAAAATAGGAAATATAGGAATATTAAAATTGATATCAATCGCTGCTCAGGATCTCATAAATGAGAACATATTGCCATTTTTTTTTGAGATTTTTTTTTTTTTGATCAACCAGGTCATAATATTATTTCAAAATGGTTGTTGCATGTTCCTCATAGAAATATCCTGAAGTAATACTATTCCATGCAACCTGCATTTGTGTGAACAATAAGCCTATTTCTGGTAGCCCATTGAACTTCTAGTACATAATCTGAATCTAGATAATGTGAGGTAGGAACAGCTGAGAATTGCCATTTGAGGTCTGAGATTTGACTGCTTTGAATTCTTGTCTGGAACTTTTCGTCAGTGCTGTACTAAGCCATTGGATTATTATATAGTTCTAAATGTTTATACTAGGCTAGATCAAGCAAAATCGTATATGCTTGTAGTTGATGGTTTATTCTTCAAGGCAGTTGAATTTGGCTGTAATAAGGCTGTTGGTCTCTGTTTCCTGAATATTTTGTAGTTACTCATGCAAACATTTTGTAGTTACTCATGGAATATTTTTGAAACAGGTAACCCTGCATATATAATCGACATGGTACAGAAATTCACTGTCTGAAGGTAAGCATGATTGCAATGTCTTTTTTCTTGGCGAATATGGGAGTTATTGATAGTTCTGTGATGATATTACTGATCATGCTCACAGGAAAATTGTAAAAAAAAATCAAGAATATAATCATATTCGCTTTGTTTGCATCCATGAAAACTGCACTACATGTCAAACTGAAAGTGGACTTTAGCTACATGTGACTGAGCCTCAGCAACATTAGTATTTCCAAGAATACATAATTTCTCAGCAATACTGAAAATACAAGTTTGCATATGTTAAATATTCAGTGAGCACATCCACCGTTCAGTCATCAAAGGCCTTGCACCCAGGAGATCATCTGTCCTTGATCAATTCAGTACCTTTTTGTTTTCCTTTTTAAATCCCACTGGACCTTCAAATGAGCTTGTTGTACTGAATTTATTTGGTTTTATAATACTGTGTTCTGATCAGCATCACAACAGTTTATAGCAACATAGATTAGGTGAGATGTTTATCAGTCAGCCTGTCCTTGGTGTATAGACGCCCTAAACTCTGAAGATGTTTTATTTTGTGAGCCTGATCACTTCTATGTTTGCAGGAACATGGAAAAGCATTGAAACTCAATTTATGTCTAAACAATTCCTCTTGGCATCGATAAAAAGCTTTGGGCAGCTCCACTGCCAAAATGTGAGCACTGGTGAAATGGTTGCAAGTTACAAGACTGGTCTAGGCTGTGAGTACTGGTGAAATGGTTGCAAGTTACAGGACTAGTCTAGGCTGTACTGATGTTATGTGGGCCAATCCTTACAATGCTGTCATTGCCGTTGGGCATGCTGGTGGCAACGTTACCATGTGGAAACCAACCAGCGTGAAACTCCTTGTTAGTTGTTACCATGCTGTGTCATCATGGCCAGTGACTGCTGTTGCATTTGACAGGGGCAGCCATCTTATGGCAACAACGGTGTTGACAGGAAGATAAAGATCTAGGACCTGTGGAAGTATGAGGTTATACATTCTTATCAACAGCGTCCTCAGTCCTTGGATTTTAGCTAGGAGCTGTTGGCCTGCAGCAATGGATCTCAGGTAGAGATATACAAGGATTCTGGTGGGCATGGTTATAAACTTTACATGAAGCACAAAATAATGAAGGGCTATCAAATCAAATCGGGAAGGTTTTGCTCCGCCCGTTTGAAGATATTCTGGGGTTTGGGCCCTTGATGGGCTTTTCTTCAATCCTTGTTCCAGGATCTGGTGAGCTGAACTTCGATACCTTTATTGATAACCCATGGAAACTACCAAGCAGAAGCGTGAGAAGGAGGTGCATGCTCTTCTCGATAAACTCCTGCCGGAGACTATCAATGGTCAACCCAAACATGATAGCCACTGTAAGAGCTCCAAAGAAAAAAGAGAAGAGTACCAATAAGGAGATTGAGGAAGAAATGGAAGATGCCATTGAGGCTGCCAAGAACATTGAGCGACGGAGAGGACCAAGGCTAGGAGCAAACCTAGCTAGCAGGCCAAGAAGAAAGAAGAAGATGTTTTCAAAGCCAATTGACCCTTCCAGTCTTCCTAAAGCAATTCAAGGAGATTTTTGGGCGACCTGACAAGAAACAGTGGATAGGCAAAGATGTTGAACTCCGAAAAGCCTTGTAGCGGTTTGCCAAAAAACCGCAATCATGATCATCATTAACAGAGTTGGGACTTTACATTGGTTTGTTATGCATTCCTGGTGAGCCTTTATAATTTAACTGGCGAGTATGTAAAATTCCTGCATGAGGAAATGGTACAGAATATGCTGAAATTTGTTCTGAACCGTTGGTATTCCAGTGAGCATGGCCATGTCAGCTGAATTTTTTGTTCCTTGGTTCTATAGAGTTTAGCCCTTTTTTCATTCAGATGGAGTAGATAATTCAGAATCCTAGGTTTTATTTTGGATCTGAACTTTGAACCTGAAGCACTAATTTGCTACTGTCCTTAAGGCTTGAGCTTTGGTTATCTACAGTAGTATACAAAGTTGCAGTAACATTGTTTGAGGAAACGTGGAATTGAACTTTGCTACTGCCTGCAGGATTTGAACTTTGAACTGAAGACACTGGAAATCGGCCGAGTGCAAATCAACAAGTGCTCTAGCCACATCTGTGTTTGTTATTGCTCCATCCTTTTATCTTTACCCCCGTTTTTAAGGTACGTGCTTCTCAAGATTCAAGCTTTTTAATCTTTTGATTAACATTTAATCTTAGAATATATATATTTTACTATAGAATTTGGATATCAATTTAGTCTTTTGATTAACAATTAGTTTAAGAATCTGTAGATTATACTGTAAGTTCAATATAATATCATTGGATTTATATTTGAAAGTACATAGCATAATGCCAACTTTATGGCCATGGAGGCTATAATATTAAACTGATGAGTACAGTGTAGCGTTGCAGGCTCTATCGGATCAAAATTGTGTCTTATATGTATTTTAAAAGCAAGTATCGTCTATGCAAAGCCTGATTTGACTAAAGAATGGGAGAAATTGGACATCGACAAGTATGGACTATTCCCTCTATCCTTCCTGAAACATAGAAGGATAATCCAGTTGTCATAAGGTAAACTACTATTCTAAGATTGATCAAATCTATAACAATTATTACTGTAACATTTGCTATATCAAATTTAGATGTTAATATTTTTCTCTTTAAATTTAGGACGGTTTGATTTGGAGTAATAGAAAATCCATTATATTTTAGGATAACCGAAAATCTATTTTATTTCAAACAAAAGTACACTATTTTGCAACAGATGAAGTAGTAATTGTCAGCAAATGCGGTGATGTACTGAGGTCACGACAGTGGATATGCAAACAAAGCATACGAGCGGGCGGCAGGCACTGTAAATAAACTTTACATCAGAGCAATACTAATTTATGGCGGCTTTCCTGAAAAACTGATTTCCTCCAAGACCATCCTGTCGTGAAAACGATACAGATTCATTCCTCAAAGCATGGTCCTTTTCACCATTTGTTTTCATCTCTTTAGGCCCCAATTTCAACCATGTTACATAGGCGCCGGTGCGGCAAATGGACAAACTGAAGCTAGCTAGCTAGCAATCTTAGAGGCACTTTGTTAATCACCGCAATGAACATGGAAACAAGCAGACGGTGATGGGCAGCATCATCTTTAAACTTGTAGTACGGTAGCTGTCTGTTGACTACTATGGCTAGTCTCTTGCCAGACCTACTTGTTGCATTGGTCCCAACACTACTAATTTATGGCGGCTTTCACACATAAAAAATCATTCACCATAATATCTTCATGGGTTACTATCTCAGAAACGGTACAAAAATTGCGTGCACGATCTTTGCTCGACCTTTTTTTTTTTCCCCACGTCTGCGTGCACTTGGTTCCAAACATAAATACTCTGTACCAAATAAATCAATGCAACTTGTATAGAGTTGTCCTATTTTATTTTTTAATTTATTTAACTTTGTAGCATGTATGGTATCAAATAAATATAAGAGTAAAATGCATCTAGGTACCTAAACTATTATGTGAGTACCAAATAGTTACTCTAACTAAAAAATGTAACAGTTAAGTAACTAAACTATTATGTGGATACCAGTTAGGTACTCCAACTTAGAAACATAATAGCTGGGTTTTTAGAGGCCATAACATAGATATTAATTTATTGTTAGACGTAAAAGAGTGTAATGCGCCTGCAGTGTGCAGCCCCAAAAAAAGTTTAATTATCAGAAATGGACAAACAAAGCTATAGTAATCAACTAATCATAGGGCACATTGCTTTGCATGTCTCTATCTGCCTGTAATAAATCGATCTGTCTTCCAGTCTTCTGATGTGCACTTCAAATTTGTATGCTTCCAATTGGGAATATTTTTTTCTGGCTCTCTTTTTCGAATCAAAACCGTTTTCTCCTTTCCTACTACTTCCGTGTCTGTACAGTATATATCTGTCGAAATCTCCACGGAAGCACGACTCCTGTTTTCAAATGCAGGATGGGGACCTTTTGTTTGCATAAAACGGCTGCGTGTAGTGCAATTATTTGTGTGTCCCACGTTTTCAGTAGCGGTTACTGTCGCTGATTAGCATCCGGCTTCTATGTGTGATTTAAGAAACTGATCTTTCTTGAGACGATCCAACCCCTTTGCGGCTTATAGGTAGTTTATTCATTTGATTCGTTTGTTGGACCAAATGCATCACCACAATTTCAACGGCGTTTTGCATCAGAGGCGTATTAAAAACTCACCGATTTCGACCGGCCTCTTGGCATCGTACTAGACTAGTAGTAGATTGCTGAGCAGTGGGTGAGCAAACGGCGACGTGCTTGTCTCGCTCCTCGGTCGTACTTACCTGTCGCCAATACACTGAACTGAAGAAGAAGAGTAAGAAGAAACACTACTTGCTCGGCAAAATACAGTAAAAAAATGCCGTCGGTGAACGGCGATGAAACCAGTTGGATGAAACTGTGACAGTAACACTAAACTATGCTGTGATGAAATCTAGCCTGAGTTTCCGATCGGCTGTCCCGGACGCTAACCATTCCCTGATGAGCATCACACAAGTCAACAACATCGTTTTCTTGCAGGATTTTAGGTCGGAGCTACAGAGTCTGAATTCTCAACACAAAATTTGAGCTGGGCGCCAAATTTTCCAGCTCGTGCATTGACCAAATCTCAGTGATGGGCCGGCCACCGGTAGGTTGGGCTCGGAAGGGGAATCTTGGGCGGGCCATCCCTATTGACTTTACTGGAACTCTGGAAGGAAAACAGCTTTAGGACACCACGTCCAGTTGCTTTCGTTTCGCCCAGCAAATTTCCACTCGTTGCGCGAGCATATCAGCCTATGAATTTGACAGGTTGACTCACAGGAGGATGCATCAGTGTGTTGTGTTCCTTCCACGGTTCCTTTCCTTCACAATTCAGGAAGGTGTGACATGTGGAGAGAGAGCATCAGATGAGACAACCAAAGAGAGAGAGAGACAAGCGAAACATGCCGATTGACTGACGTGGTTACCGAATTGACCGTGCATTTATCTCAGTGAGAGCACGGATCGGATCGTTGGCAATTGTTTTCCTTGGAGTCTTGGACACCATGAGCTAGGTTGAGGTAAACCGTAAATCAACAAGTAGGAAAAAATGAGTGCTCTCTTGCGGCCGGGAACAATCGTTTGATCACGTCCGGTGGTGGTTTTGGTTGGTGGCCTGGCCGTCGTCCTTTCAGTGATTCACGTCCACGTCATAATCGGTCAGCCCAATCAATGCACACGTTGCAGCGAGCGCTGTCCGTTGACTTGTTGACCTGCTGCATGCACCGGTGGCAGTGTACTAGTGGTAGTACTGGTACAGTGGTACTGGACTGATGTGTTGGCCAATTATTGTAAATAAATTCGAGAGCTGGTCAAACGGATTAACGTCACATTGATACTAATCGGTCCGTCCTAGTGTCTGGACTCGTTGATTTGCACGTACGGAAGAACATAGCGTGGAAATTAAGGCGGCTGCTATGCTGTAAAGTTGATGTTATGAAGACACATCAATACACAAAAGTGTTGAGAGTGAAATACGCGCTTCGAACGTGATCTAAAAAAAAAAAAAAACAAAGTGATGAGAGAGCCGTTTTCTCTGAACGTACGTGGAAGATGTATGGATAAGGTAACCAGAACTCATGGCTGCGTATATCACACAAAAACTAAAGCAGATACTACTAGTGGTCGTCCACACATGTGGTGGCTTGGCTTTTTTTTTTTTTTCTTTGACAACATGGTCGCTTGGCTTTGTACTGTATATGCAGAATTTTCCGGCACGCCTTAAATGTTGGGGCGACTACGAGGTGTGTCAACTGCATGCACTACTTTCGTCGCGGATATATCGCCCATCCTGCATGATTCAATAGATAGACACTTATCCTGATCTTATTATACGGTGGCTTGTCAATGCAGCTAATTAAGATATGCAGATAGGAGTACTTATTTATTTATTTATTTATATATACGCGCGTGCATCCATGTCGACGTGCCCCCCGGCCCGTTGAAATCCGAAGTCAGGGGTCAGCACACTGCACACTTTTATCAGTACGAGTACTTCCCTTCCCCGTGAGATCTGGCACGTCGACAGCGACGGGTTTCCTGGCCGACTGCAAAACATACGCGATGTCTCGCCGAGGCCGCGAGTGCCGAGGCCGGCGCCATCCCCATCCCGACCCGATCCCTATCCCCCTGTGTCGCGTCGCGCTGCCTGTGTGCCTCTCGCGGGCGACTGCGCGTTGCCGGCTTGGGTCCGGGGACGGAGCGCCTCTTTCCGGAAGGCGGAAGGGGACTTCGTCAGGAACTGGACCACGGATAGGACACTCGATTGGACAGGGATCCGCACTGTGGCAGTAGCTACCAGCGACCACATGCAGTAGTAGTCCACCGAGAATATGGAGCTGCAGGCAGCTGCTGTGGAGCAACTGCGGCCAAGCAACGGGATCGCGCGACGGCGACGCTGGTCGATCGAGGGCGACGCTTTAGGTTGCGTCCTTTGTCATCACGCCGTGGAAGTCGACCAGTCAACGCGCGTGACCGGGGTGCAGACACTAGTGCAGTGCAGTGAACTATGAACCACCTCGACGCCTAGCTTGGCCGATAGCCAAGGCCAAGGGCAGCCTGCCTCCTCTTCTCTTCTCCGCCCAGCCAGCCCAGTCGTTGGATGGAATCGGCTGAATATTCGACTATTCGTGGTACTGGCATCTCAGTACCTTACCTGTCTCTCTAATCCTGTGATCCGAGTATACGTATTTATACCCTATTATAGGCTAAAGTGTACAGTACCTGTGCACTGGACCGCTGGCCACTGGAGGCTCCAGGCACGCGAAGTCGAGGTCGGCTCGGTCAATGCGTGCAATCGGCCGCCTGTGTACTTGTATATCTTAATATTGCCCTTGTATCTTTCTCGAAGGCAGAGGTCGTCGAGTCGAGCACAGCGGAGGAGCTGGCACGTTCCCGTTCGCACATCGCTGTCCGCCGGTCAGTAGGTGCACCATTATTTTCTTACCGTGCGGTACAAAGCTGCAGTTTCACCGGGGCACGTATAACAAGTAAATTAAGAAAGGCTCGCTCACCGGGTGACGTGTGAACGACTGACGGGCGGGCAAATCGCCCATTTGCTCTGCCTCGGCCAAGTTTGACGCATCACTATGACTCTGGAATATGGATGTCATATAACAAGTCATATGAGTCTCGACTCCGAGCAATAATTTATTTGCAGCTCCAAAAGTCCCATAAAATTCAACGAGAATCTGCCAGCTAGTCTTCGATGAGCCAGAAAATAATGGACTCATGAAGCGATCTGCATCGTATTCTCGTTTACCTATACTACTATTCGTGAGCATTATCATGAAGATTGTGATTAATTTATGGCTTGAACTAAATTTCAATGAAAAAGTTCAGCACGAACCATATTTAAGCCAAGGAATTTGGTTATGTAAATTTTTGAAAATTATTTGGCATCAACTATTGCCAAATTGCAGTGCCCGTTTTGATGATACGAGGCCACATGGTTGCTGGACAGCTGGAGAGAGGAAATCAGTTATGCTCGGATGCTGAATTGTTTTTTCCTTGAAATTTGGATCAAGTCATAAGTTAATCAGAAACAGTACTGTTATTAATAATCAGGTGTTCTACTTTTTTTTTTTTTTGAAAGGAAGCTCGATGAGTTGACCGGAAACTGGCACAAGACGCAATTAATTGAACCCATAAATCACCAATAGTTTTGGCGCTTCAATTATACGTGCATGATGGAAACCCATTTATAACGCCGACTAAAGATTTTTTTTATTTAATTTTACGGATCACAAACTGAGGCAGACATTTTTTTTTGGCAATGAGGCAACGCGTTTTCAACAAATGTACGTTGGAATATTCCATTGAAAATGATGATGACATTATTCTTCTGATCTCTGATTTGCGTTGCCCCAGGAAATAACATTACGACGAGTTCTTCATTTTAAAACAGTAAATTAGATTCTTGTTGGTAATAAGCTATGATTTTCTCAGGTAGGTAACGTTTAGCCGGTGCATATGGCATATGGCATGTGAATGTAGTCGCAATAATGCAAGTTGAAGCTTATTCAATAAACACTAGTACTAGTCTATTGCAAGGTGCACATGGCGACATGAGAAAATATCTCAACGTGACGTTGATCATCAGAGTCCAAACCATGACTCAGAGTCTCATACGAGCGAGTTCATGCGCACTTCTCTTACATGATCTAGGGGTATTAAAAACTTGTACCCAATCAAAACATAAAGAACTCGTCCTAATGGTATTAAGTTGTTTCACTGATCGATAAGTTGGCTAATTCAATAATGTTCTGTGAGAAAGAATAAGTTAAAATAAGCCGAAACTATTTCATGGTATCCCACTAAGGTAGCATAGGCGTTATGATCTCTAATAACAAAGCCGCCCAAGCTGTCTGTCTTGGGAACAGAAGATCTACCGCGTTCTGGACCGGCCGATGGATCAAGGATGCGCTTGTCAAAGACATAGCGCCATCACTTCTTCACTTCGTCAGCCATAGTTGCATAAGCAATACGACCGTGGCCGATGGTTTACAAGGTCGAGCTTGGGTGCGCTCGATATCGGCGGCATCACAGTCCCGGTGTCATTTGAGTACCTCAGGCTTTGGCACCGAGTCATGCAGGTGCAGCTAAGCGACAACGAGGAATCGTCTCATATGGAGGTGGTCGGCCAGCGAAAAATACTCCTCCAAATCGGCTTACCGAACCTCTTACAGATGACATTCCGCCCAATCCCGGGGTGCAAGCGCATCTGGAAGACATGGGCACCGCTTCGAGTGAGAATTTTCCTTTGGCTAGCAATCTGGAGGCATCACTGGACAGCCGATAGAAGGAGGCGACACAGACTAGAGGCGAGTGATAATTGTTTCCTGTGTGACCAGGAACCGGAAAGCATCGACCACATGATCGCCTGACAAGTGTGGTGGACCATCCTAGCAGTTCTCGGCGTCGACCGCTTGCAAGTGGGTGCCAACTCCATGCTCGAGTGGTGGGATGACTGGTGTCGGAGGTGGCACGATGACAAGTGGAAGGGTGCAGCCACCATCAAGCATACCGATCAGTGGATCAAAGGCGGGCTTGCAAACTTGGTTGTCTCATTCGCGAGTAACCGACATGTATTTGTATTTGGGGAGGCGGCAACTAAATGAAAATTTTTAACCTCCCTGAATATAATTATTGTAAAAACTCTCCTACTTAAATAAATATAAAGAAGCGTAAATATTTTGCGTTTTTGAGAAAAAAAAAAAGCTGACCGTCTTTGTTTCGGCAAAGAAGACATCGTAATGCACCTTGAGTGCACCCACCGGCCGCCGAGTCCATCTATCTGGCAATCTTGGCCCTTTGCTCGCTTCCTTCCTCATAGGACTGGATGAACGACTTACCCTGGAAATCGCATGTGCCCTGCGTTTATTTTGTTTCAATGGACGGCTGGTTATTACTTTGTCTACTTTTGAACCAAAAAAGCTAAAATTTTGACTTTGTTAATGCAAAACAAAGAGGATGTTTGCACGCACACTAAAAAGTCTCTTTGCAGGCTGCACTTTTGGGTGAACTTTTCCTCTCTTCTTGGACCTTATAGCCCCAAAGATATCACAAGTACTTAGAGAAATAGCAAATCAATCACTACTGGTGCGCTTTTACCATTGTTTATTGTCACTTGCACTACCTAATTCAGCTTATCAAAGGAGCCGTTGTCCCCATCATCTGGCCATCTGGTCATAGACGAGAACTCAAGAAACGCGGGGGCCAGCCAACTACCAATGACGTCAGGAGACCGGACCCAGTGGTCATTCTCATGCAGCTGAGTAGGAGTAGGACGACGGAAGGAGATGGAGATCGCCGGTCGGCCGTGTCTGTGTCTGCAACTGCAACGTGACGAGCAGTCCATATCGTGGCCCACACCATCAGTGACCGCTTGTGGGCCCGTATTTCTTTCCAGTTTCTCGTTTGAAACTTCCTCCGATGGAGCCGACCGGTGATCCTGCCTCCTCTGTCTATATATTGAGTCGTTGAGATAGAACACTCTGCGTACAGCACCGAGCGCACCATTGGCATTCTCTGCAGTACTGCACAGAACAGAGCAAGAGACCGTCAACGATGGCTTCCGCTGCGCTGCCGGAGGCCGTCGAGCCCGGGAAAAAGGGCAACGTCAAGTTCGCCTTCGCCTGCGCCATCCTCGCCTCCATGACCTCCATCCTTCTCGGCTACGGTACGAACTGAACACACACTCACTTCACTTCGCCCAGTACGGCGACCCTTTTGTTTCGTTTCGGTTCGGTTCGCTTTTGCTTTTTGCATGGGCTCATGAAGTACGGCCGGCCGGACTTTGCAGATATCGGAGTGATGAGCGGCGCGTCGCTGTACATCCAGAAGGACCTCAAGATCACCGACCTGCAGCTGGAGATCCTGATGGGCATCCTCAACGTCTACTCGCTCATCGGCTCCTTCGCGGCGGGGCGCACGTCCGACTGGATCGGCCGCCGCTACACCATCGTCTTCGCGGCGGTCATCTTCTTCGTGGGTGCCTTCCTCATGGGCTTCGCCGTCAACTATGGCATGCTCATGTTCGGCCGCTTCGTCGCCGGGGTCGGCGTGGGCTACGCGCTCATGATCGCACCCGTGTACACGGCCGAGGTGTCTCCCCGCGTCGGCCCGCGGCTTCCTCACCTCTCCTTCCCGGAGGTGTTCATCAACTTCGGCATCCTCCTGGGCTACGTGTCCAACTTCGCCTTCTCCCACCTCAGCCTCAAGCTCGGCTGGCGCGTCATGCTCGGCATCGGCGCCGCGCCGTCCGTCGTGCTCGCCCTCATGGTGCTCGGCATGCCCGAGTCGCCCCGGTGGCTCGTCATGAAGGGCCGCCTGGCGGATGCCAAGGTCGTGCTGGGGAAGACCTCCGACACGCCAGAGGAGGCCGCGGAGAGGCTCGCCGACATCAAGGCCGCCGCCGGCATCCCGCAGGAGCTCGACGGCGACGTGGTCGCCGTGCCCAAGAGACAGAGCAACAACGAGGAGGCGCGGGTGTGGAAGGAGCTCATCCTGTCCCCGACCCCGGCCATGCGCCGCATCCTCCTGTCGGGCATCGGCATCCACTTCTTCCAGCAGGAGTCCGGCATCGACGCCGTGGTGCTCTACAGCCCGCGCGTGTTCAAGGCCGCCGGCATCACCAGCGACAACCAGCTCCTGGGCACCACCTGCGCGGTGGGCGTCACCAAGACGCTCTTCATCCTGGTGGCCACGTTCCTGCTCGACAGAGTCGGCCGGCGGCCGCTCCTCCTGAGCAGCGTGGGCGGCATGATCCTCTCGCTGGTCGGCCTCGCCGCCGGGCTCACCGTCATCGAGCACCACCCGGACGGCAAGATCCCGTGGGCCATCGGCGTGGCCATCGCGTCCACCATGGCCTACGTGGCCTTCTTCTCCATCGGCCTCGGCCCCATCACGTGGGTGTACAGCTCCGAGGTGTTCCCGCTGCACGTGCGCGCGCTCGGCTGCGCGCTGGGCGTGGCGTCCAACCGCGTGACCAGCGGCGTCATCTCCATGACCTTCATCTCGCTGACCAAGGCCATCACCATCGGCGGCGCCTTCTTCATGTACGCGGGCGTCGCGGTGCTCGCGTGGTTTTTCTTCTTCACCTTCCTCCCGGAGACGCGCGGCCGGACGCTGGAGGGGATGCACAAGCTGTTCGGCGCCACCGACGACGAGCTGAAACCCCAGGACGGGGCCACGAAAGACAAGAAGCTCGAAATGGCCGCCACCAACTAACTTCAAATTAGAGGGTCTTGTTGAGGGGGTTCATGCATGCAATCGACCGAAAAACTTGTGCAATAGGCAGCTAGCTAGCTTTGCTGCCATTGTTGCCCGATGAGCTAACGTGGGAAGATTCGCTTGTCCGGCGCAGCTGGAGAGCGACGGCCGGCAAGCTTATGCCGGCCAGCTCGTGGCTCTTAAAGCTTCTTAAATCATTTCTAAGTACATGGCCTGTGTTTCGTGCTTTGTTTTGTCCGCAAGATGTGTGAGAGTCGTTGAAGTCGATATGGCCGCCAATGCTAGGTTGCCAGTGCCGCCGCGCCGGGTGTGTAATACACTATTATTAAGCTATGTAATGTAGAGTGTGGTGCTGTTGCCTCGCTGCACGAGTCATGGAGGCTAGAAAATTGGCAGTGGTTTGATGATTCTACTGAGGGAATCAAGCAAGTCATGAAGGAAACGATATCTATATCGTCTACATCTATCTAATGACTTTGTCGTTCTGCGATCATGCGGAGATTATTTATTCCTATCAAATGGTAGCCGTTAGCTGCTTAATCAACTACTCACGGGATTGGAATCTGGTGTGCAGTGCTTCACACAGAGCTCAATAAACTTCATGTACCATGTCACTGCTCCAGTGTCGAGAGAGACGAGCGAGAGTCCAAATTTAAGTTGGTCAAGGAACCTCTGCTGGGTTACCATACAGAAGGACGGTCTTTCGTAGTTGATTAGTAACTATATAATAATATGGTAAATGCCAATTTACAGGTGCCAAAACAAGTTATCAATTCTCAGCGGTGAAAGCCGTTCATGCACGGCTACAGATTCGTTCAACAATGCCGCCGGTATCACTGCCGGAATCTATTCCACCAGTAGTGATGAACCGTTCAGGCGTGAAAAAAAAAATAAGAAAATCCATGGATTTGTCCAACACCGGTGGTGGCTCAACACTGCCGCCGGCATCACTGTCGGAATCCATTCCACCAGCAGTGATGAACCGTTCAGGCGTGAGACCAACACCGCCGGTGAAGATTTACATCACTACCGGGTAGTGTCATACCCCGGCAGCGATCTTGATGGACACAGACCACTGCCGGGTTTGAAAAAAGAATCGATAGCGATTTCTAGACGAAGGAATAGTAAATCAAACAATAGAAAAAGAAGATTGACACGCGAGGCGAATAAAAACGATCGCGGTTCAATATTACTAAGTAATATTTGTATAAGTTTCTACATAAAAACACTTGATAAGCGATAAAAATAAAAAGCGGCGGCGCCGCCGCTTCTTGGCCGCCTAGGCCGCGTTCCCGCCGCCCGGCCCGAAAGGTCCTAATGGCTAGAGGGGGGGTGAATAGCCTATTAAAAATTCTACAAACAACACTAAGCAAGGCGGTTAGTAAATAAGACAGTAGCACAAATGCAAAAGCTTCAAACTAGTTACGCAAAGCCTCCTAGCAACTCTAGCAATTCTAATATCTCTAAACACAAGCAATGGCTAGGTTGCTAAGTTACTCCTAGGTGGACTAGATATACTAACTAATTCTACCACTAGGAGCTAACAAGGCTAAGCTAACTAAACAAGCTACACAACACTAAGCACCCTAATAAGATATGCTACGAAAGTAATGCAAGAGGTGCTAGGATACAATACCACCGGTGTAGTGTCGAGGTTGTAGCCAATCACCGTGTACAAGAAATCTCCAACGAGCAATGACAAGTGACACGATGATTTTTCACCGAGGTTCACGTGCTTGCCGGCACGCTACTCCCCGTTGTGGCGACACACTCACTTGACGGATGCCAAGCTTAATGGCCTATGCCAAATCCCCGGTGGGAGCTCAATCAACCGAACACAAGAGAGGGTCCAACAAGCCACGAGCAATCCACTAGTGCTCCTTTTCGCGATCTCCCGCGGGGTAAGGAACGACCCCTCACAATCACCACCGGTGTGGCCTCGAACAAGCTCCAATCGAGCTCAACACCGCCTCTTGCTCCAAGCCGCTAGGGAACCGGGCAAATTCCCAAGATAACAAGAATCCCGCGGCTTCTCCAAGGATGAAGTGCCTCTAGATGCAACCATGCAATGCAATGCACTTCTATCACTCTCAATCTCACCAAGAATTCGAGGTTAATGGATGGAGAGATGAGTGGAGATCAATCACAAATGCTCACTAGCAAGTTGGAAGCTTCAAATGTGCAAGAGAGACTCAAATGAACCAGCCAAAATGAGTATATATAAGCCTCCCTCGAGATAGAGCCGTTGGTCTTCAAAAGGGCTCTCTGCGGGGTGACCGGACGCACCGACCGGAACCACCAGCGGGTCCGGTCGCGAGTCCGGTCACAGGATCCGGTCACTACCGACGAGAGGTTGGGCCCACAACCGCACCCTTCCGGCCGTGCGTGCGGTCGGAGGTTCCGGTCACCACCGGAAGCTTCGGTCCTGCGTCCGATCCTCGGGTCCGGTGAAATTCGTGCTGCAGAGCTCTGCCGCGACGCCGCGACCGGACCGACCGGTCGGTCGCGTCCGGCCACCGCCGGCGTCCGGCCGCCTCGACAGCGACTTCTTCATCTTTTTCGTTGCTCTTTGCTTCAAACTTGCTTCGCCTCTTGCCATAGGTTGCCAACACGTCAAGATGAACACGATATCACCAATGTTAGCACGTCGAGATGTTAGGCAAGATCGGTTAGTGCTCTCATTTCCTAAATGCAATATGCAAGTCAATTGGACCTAGAAGCACTTCATGCAAGGATTGTCGCGCATCCCCTCTTGATAGTCGGCTATCTATCCTATAATGTGATCACACGCTCTATCGTGTCTTGACCACTAAAAAGGAAAACCCTATCAAGATACCTTTGCCTTGATCTCGGGTTCCTCTCAAGCCCGATCACCGAGCTTGACGATCCACCATGTCCATCAACATTTGTCCATGCTCATGATCATCATGCTCCTTGTCATCCTTCTAATCCTTTCTAATGTCACACACTTAGAACGAGGATTAGTCCACAAAAGTGTCGTCATCAATTCCCAAAACCAAACATGAGATTTCAATCTCCCCTTTTGGTAATTGATGACAACCAACTCACAAAGATAAGAAATAAATTCAATTTAACTTGAATTGCTTGCCCATTTGAGTTTAGAACAAAAAGTCAAGGAATGGACAATCATTTCAAGGTTCGGTTTTGGTAGTAGTGGCTCCCCCTACATATGTGCTTCCATGTGTTTGGTTCAATTTTAGCACATATGTTGGATAAGAATCAAGAGGAGAGATACTAATACCAAAAGGATGCTAAGGTTATAGAATTTGGACCTTTGAAGCGTGAAACCATCGAGTCCTTAGCATCATGTATCTAGACATTCATCAAAAACTCAACATACCCCATGAGATCAACATTATAGGCTAACATGTGAGTTTAGTCTAGATACAACCTATGCATGCTAGTTGGTCAATACACCAATCAATTTTCAAAAACTAGCATACACCAAGCAATCATGAATATTGAATTTAGATTGCCAATGCAACATCACATTATGATCATGCACATACAAATGCACAAATAGTCTATGAGCTTGCTCCCCTATTTGTGTGATCTTTCCAACATCTTTGTGACTTATTTCTCCCCCTTTGTCAACAATCACCAAAAAGGTGTAAATGAGAGAAATGAAGTCAATCAAAGAATCACTTGTGGTCTCATCTAGAGCATTTGCCTTTCCATGTATTCAAGTTTGAACCAAGGACAAGCTTTTTCACACCTCATATAAATATAAGGGTTATCTTGCACCATGTTAGAATACACATCAATAGCGCATTTTCTAGAGTTGACACTAGGATTGCAAGCACATAAACATGTCATATGCCACCACTAGTTCATAGAACCAATCAAAGCAATAGTGGTGTCATACATACATTGAAATCATTTTATTTTCCATGAGTGAGCCTAATAAACATGCATGATGTCTAGATGCACTAACAAGTCCTTAGCTATATATATGAATGCCATGACAACCAACTTTTACCTTGGGGTTTTGTCGTAAAGAGAGGCATGTCATATAAGTGGGGTGCATCAACTCAAGTTGGAGAAGTCAATAATGTTCAATTCTCCCTTTAGCATGCAAAATCTTCTCTCATCAAGTGGCTTGGTGAATATGTCGGCTAGTTGATCTTCGGTGCCAATGCCCATGATACAAATGTCACCCTTTTTGTTGATGATCTCTTATGAAGTGGTGCCTTATATCAATGTGCTTTGTTCTTGGATGTTGAACCGGATTTTGGGTCATCTTCCTTGCACTTTCATTATCACAATACAATGGGACTTTGTCAAATTGGAATCCAAAATCCTTCAATGTTGACCTCATCCAAAGCAATTGAGTGCAACAACTTCCCGCACTAATGTATTCGGCTTCGGCAGTTGAGAGAGCAACACTATTTTGCTTCTTTGAAGATCATGATACTAGTGACCTTCCAAGGAATTGACATGTGCCACTTGTGCTCATTCTATTGATCTTGCACCCTCCATAGTCAGAGTCCGAATATCCAATCAGATCAAATTTGGATCCCTTTGGATACCAAAGTCCAACATCTTGTGTGCCCTTCAAGTACCTCACAATTCTCTTCGTTGCCTTGAGGTGACTTTCTCTTGGATCGGATTGATATCTAGCACACATGCCCACACTAAATGCTATGTCCGGGTCTTGATGCGGTTGCATAGAGCAAGCTTCCAATCATAGACCTATACTTCTTTTGCTCAACCATCTTGCCACTAGGTCGGGTCTAAGCTTCCATTGGTTCCCATTGGTGTGGACATTGACTTGGCATCTTGAAGATCAAACTTCTTGATCATATCCTTGATGTACTTGCCTTGACTAATGAATGTGCCATTCTTCAATTGCTTGATTTGAAGTCCAAGGAAGAATGTGAGCTCTCAAGCATTGACATCTCAAACTCATTGGCCATCATCTTAGCAAACTCTTCACACAAAAAACTCTTGGTTGGTTGACCCAAAAATAATGTCATCAACATATATTTGCAACACAAACAAGTCTTTGCCAATCTTCTTGGTGAAGAGAGTGGTGTCCACCTTCCCCATCTTGAACCCTTTAGAGAGGAGAAAGTCTCTCAACCTCTCATACCATGCTCTTGGTGCTTGCTTCAAGCCATACAATGCTTTCTTCAACTTGTAGACATGGTTGGAATACTTCTCATCTTCAAAGCCCGGTGGTTGCTCCACATACACCAACTCATTGATGAAGCCATTCAAGAATGCACTTTTTACATCCATTTGATAGAGCTTGATATCATGTGCACATGCATAAGCAAGCAAGATTCTAATTGCTTCAAGTCTAGCAACCGGTGCATAGGTCTCTCCAAAGTCAAGACCCTCTACTTGAGTGTACCCTTGAGCTACTAGTCTTGCCTTGTTTCTCACCACAATTCCATCTTGATCTTGCTTGTTCTTGAAGACCCACTTGGTTCCAATCACATTGTAATCCTTTGGCCTTTCCACCAATTCCCATACATCATTTCTCTTGAAGTTGTTCAACTCTTCATGCATGGCATTTATCCAATCTTCCTTCTTCAAAGCATTTTCAATGTTCTCCGGTTCTTCTTGTGCCACAAATGCATGGTGAGCACAAAAGGATGCCAATCTTCTTCTAGTGACCACTTCACTATTGATGTCACCGACAATTTGATCAATTGGATGGTCTCTTGCAATGTTGGAAGGTTGCATCACTTGCACTTGATGATTAGGATGGGGTGTTGGACTAGCTAGTTGTTCTTGATCTTGATTCCCATCTTGAGTGCCACTAGTGCTAGCTTCATTTGCACCAATGTCAACCGTAGTAGTTGGTAATGGAGTGTCTTCATCATCTTGCACTTGCCTAGGCCGAATGTCACCAATGTCCATTGTCCTCATTGCATTCTCCAAGTTGGAACCACTCACATCATCATGATTTTCAACTTCATTTTGAGATCCTTGGGTTTCATCAAATTCAACATCATGAACCTCTTCAAGCTTGCCACTACCCAAGTTCCAAACTCTATATGCTTTACTTGTGGTTGAATATCCAACTAGGAACCCTTCATCACATTTCTTGTCAAACTTGCCCAATCTTGTCCCTTTCTTGAGAATGTAGCATTTGCATCCAAATACTCTAAAGTAACCAATATTGGGCTTCCTTCCATTTAGTAACTCATATGGTGTCTTGCCAAGCATCCCATGGTAATAGAGACGGTTGCTACAATAGCAAGCCGTGTTGATTGCTTCGGCCCAAAAGGAATGACTAACATTGTATTCACTAAGCATTGATCTTGCCATTTCAATCAAGGTTCTATTCTTCCTCTCAACTACACCATTGGATTGAGGAGTGTAGGTTGGTGAGAATTGATGTCCAATTCCAAGCTCATCACACAACTCTTCAATTCTTGTATTCTTAAATTCACTTCCATTGTCACTCCTAATCTTCTTGATGGATGTCTCAAACTCATTTTGAACCTTCTTGACAAACGTCTTGAAAAGCTCAAACACATCATTCTTGTCATGAAGAAAGAACACCCATGTGTATCTAGTGTAGTAATCAACTATGGCAAAACCATACTTGTTGCCTCCAATGCTTGAATACGATGTTGGCCCAAACAAGTCCATGTGTAGCAACTCAAATGCCTTGCTTGTACTCATGATGCTCTTGGTTGGATGTGCATTGCCATGTTGCTTCCCGGCTTGACATGCTCCACAAGGTTTGTCCTTCTCAAACTTCACATCATCCAAGCCCCTAACCAAGTCATTCTTCATCAACTTGTTCAATTGCTTCATCCCAACATGACCTAGTCTTCTATGCCACAACCACCCTTTGCTAGCCTTTGAGAGTAAACATGTTGTCAATTTGGCTTCTTTGAATTTGAAATCAACAAGATAGAGATCATCATATCTAAATCCTTTGAAGATCATATTGGCACCATCACCACTAACCACTTCAACTTCTTGACTTGTGAATATGCACTTGTAGCCATGGTCACAAAGTTGAGAGACCGACAATAGGTTGTAATCAAGATGATCAACTAGCAATACTTTTGACAAGCTTTTCTCTTGAGTGATAGCAATCTTGCCTAGCCCCCAACACATTGCCTTTCTTGTCATTTCCAAAAGTGATTGACTCATATTCATCAATGCCCTTGATGCTAATAGTCTTGAACATGTGAGAATCGGTCATGTGTTGAGTGCACCCACTATCCATTATCCAATGCTCTCCTCCGACACGGTAATTGACCTACAAGACAAGATCAATTCTTCTTAGGTACCCAATGTTGCTTGGGTCCTTCAAGGTTAGTCACCAAGGTCTTTGGTACCCAAATGGCTTTCTTCTTTGAGCCCATCCATGGTGTACCAATGAACCTAGCACGAACACCATTGTTCTTCTTCACAAGCATATAGGAGTGATCAAGCTTGATGGAAGAAATATTGGTTTTCTTGTTCATGCACTTTGGCTCTAAATGACCAACTTGCTTGCAAGCTTTGCAATAGCTACCATTGCTCTTCACAAAACGAGTCTTGTGAGTCACATAGGCGGCCTTGCCTTTCTTGAGGATATAGCCTAAGCCCTCCTTATACAAGGATGCCCTTTGGCTACCCAAGCACATAAGCAAGCGGTCCTCACCACCATAGGCCTTAGCCAAGGAGTGATTGAGCTCCTTTACTTCCCTTTTCAAACTTGCATTCTCATGAATAAGCATTGGGTTGCAAGTATCCTCACTAGAGATGGATGTGCTAGTGATAATGCTAGTGGAGGTGTCACACTTAGGAGATGATTCATCATCTAGAATATCACACATGATGCTAGCATGACATGTACTAACATCTTCCACTACTTGGCACAACTTGTGCTCTTCTAGTAGAGAGGAGTGAGCTTTCTCTAACTTAGAATGAGACTTCTCAAGCTTCTTATGGTCTACCTTTAGACACTCATAAGATACCCGAAGCTCCTCAAGTTCTTGCTTAAGGCCTTTTATCTCCTTACGCAAGCCCTTGGCCTCCTTCCTACTATCCTTGTACATGTCAATGCTATCATCAAGCATGGTTTTCAATTCTTCCTTAGTGTAAGTAGGTTCCTCATCATCACTATCACTATCACTATCATCATCATCATCTTTAGTGATAGATTGTACCTTGGTGGCCTTAGCCATGAAGCATGATGAAGGAGTGTCGAAGAGGGATATCTTGTCATGCATAGCAAGGTGAGCTTGTCCCTTCTTCTTCTTCTTGTCCTCCTCTTCATCACTTGAAGAAGATGAGCCATCACTATCCCACATTGCCACATGGGACTCATTCTTCTTCTTGGGCTTCTTCTCCTTCTCATTCTTGGCATCATTCTTCTTTCTTGCTTTCTTGATGCCCTTCTCATCATCACTCTCATATGGGCATTCGGCAATCAAGTGACCATCATCATGGCAACGAAAGCATGTCATGTTGCCTTCATTCTTGCCATCCTTGGTCTTCTTCTTGGATGATTGCTTCTTCTTGTTCTTCTTTGATGAGATGTAGCTTTTCTTCACATACTTGCCCAACTTCCTCACAAAGAGGGCCATGTGCTCATCAATCTCACTTCCACTAGTAGAAGTGTCACTCTCATCATCACTCGATTCTTCCTTCTTCTTCTTGCCCTTGGATGATGAGCTAGCCTTGAGTGCCAAGCTCTTCTTGTCCTCTTTCTTGTCTTCTTCTTTGCCCTTCTTGTTTGTCTTGTTGATGAGCTCTTGCTTCTTCTTGTCATCTCTATATGAGTCATCGGTCATCACTTCATCAAGCAATTGGTTGGGTGTCAAGTCCTTCAAGTTTGTCCTCACAAGCACGCGTGATGAACATCCCAAACCTCTCAGGCAAACACCTCAAGAACTTCATGTTGAAGGTCTTGTCCTTGATCTCTTCTCCTAGAGCGTTGAGATCATTCACCAATACTTGCATGCGGTGAAACATCTCCCAAGACGCTCTCATCATCTTCCATCTTGAAGCTATTGAATTGCTCAAGCTTGATATATGCCTTTGCTTGCTTGACGCCGGTGCCCTCATAGCACTCTTCTAGCTTCTTCCAAATCTCATGAGCTATGGTGAGTGACTTGACTTGCTCAAACACTCTATCATTGAATGCCTCATGAAAAGCACTCACGGCCACATCATTTGCATAGAGCTTCTTTTCTTCGGGCGGTAGGCTCATTGGGTTTGGCCACCTCAAACTTGCTCTCGGTCACAAGCCACACTTCTCTATTGATTGACTTGAGATGTGCGGTCATCTTCACCTTCCAATAGGCAAAGTTGGTGCCATCGAAAGGTGGCGCCTTCTTGGTGTTGTTGACATGAAACATGGTTGCCATTTTGTCACCGTAGGTTGTTAAACCACTCAAAATGCGGTGCCTAGCTCGATACCACTTGAAAGGTCCTAATGGCTAGAGGGGGGTGAATAGCCTATTAAAAATTCTACAAACAACACTAAGCAAGGCGGTTAGTAAATAAGACGGCGTAGCACAAATGCAAAAGCTTCAAACTAGTTACGCAAGCCTCCTAACAACTCTAGCAATTCTAATATCTCTAAACACAAGCAATGGCTAGGTTGCTAAGTTACTCCTAGGTGGATGTTGGTATTTGTTATGCTTACAGAGAAATAATTATAGATCCGCAAGCGCACGGATGTCAAAGTGAGCATTTCACCAGGGGGAGGGTTTTAAATATCGAATCCACGAGGAAGATATGATAGGCAGTTCAAATGATTAAAGACAGTGATAGAATATTAATGAGATTTTGTAGTATTCAGCATATACTTAAACAAAGTAAGCCAATAATAAATAGCAATTAGGTATATGAGACAGGCAGAGGCACACAAGTAGTGAGTATAGGATAAAACTAATTCCTAGTGAGATTAGGATTGGATTTAAGACAAAGGGACAGTTCTTATGTAGCATACAAAGATTCTATTAAATGGTTTTAAGCGGGCATAGCATAAGATCATATATAAATCAAAACCATAGATAAGAATGTGCACCCCGAAGATTACTTAAGAAAATCGAGAACGAAACAAGATTAACCCAAGAACCATTATCATCGACTAGTCTTATATACGAGGGGGATGGATTGCAAAAGGACTCAATAGTCTTTGTCACCACTACGATCTACCACACGACCCGGCATATAAGGTGAATCCATAAGTAAATTATATCTAAGCACCATGCTTACATACTCTCTACTACCTAGCATACTCATGTAATATACTAGGAGCTCTACGAATAAGCGCGTTGAATTATCATGAATAATGATTATATCAAATATGCTATGACTAGAATAAAGTAAAATAGAATAATTGCATGCATAGTAATGAAATAGCATAAAGTTGTAGGAAAACAATAATAATATTGATCCATGGTGACTTACGGATCTAGAACAGGAGCAGGCGCTCTCTCTTCTCTAAACTCGACTTTCTATCTAAACTAGGCTCTAGATCTATTTAGAGCGATGAATTAGCTATCCTATCTCTTGGTGGTGCCTCCTCTTCTCCTGCCTTGGCTTCAACTTGATCTTCTACTTGATGATGACTTGAGGCTTCGGATCTTGATTATGACCCATTGTTCGAGGGGGAGCGGGGGGGCTGCTTATATAGCCCGGAGGAGGTGCCGGGGTTTGACCTAGATACATCTCGGGATCATACCGACACCCTCGGATCAAACCGACATTAAACGGGTGGATTAGATTGCGTCTTAGAGTGGGTTGAGGAAGCTTAGGAGACGGGGCTTGCGTGGCCGCCAAGGGAGGCCGATCGGCCCCATTATTGGGCGATCGGCCCCAGTGGGTCCCCCACGGGCCCCGTGATGCGTCGTGGCTTCCGGAGTCTTCTAGATGATGTTTTCTTGATTGTCAAGTTTCGTTCACGTCGGGAGTAATCCGGAGCCTTCTAGACTTGTTTCGAGTTGGATTGCGTTACGTTCGTCGGTCGTATGACACGTCATTTACGCTATTTTTTTACGTTAAGTCCCTCGCAAATCACAACTTTACCAAAACTCATGGAAATCATTAGTAGAGACCCCTAATAAGGGTATCTAATTATATTTTAGTCCTTTTCCATGAATTGTTGATGCATAAAAATATGAGTTAGTGAGCGTCAACAAAGTGGACTAGATATACTAACTAATTCTACCACTAGGAGCTAACAAGGCTAAGCTAACTAAACAAGCTACACAACACTAAGCACCCTAACAAGATATGCTACGAAAGTAATGCAAGAGGTGCTAGGATACAATACCACCGGTGTAGTGTCGAGGTTGTAGCCAATCACCGTGTACAAGAAATCTCCAACGAGCAATGACAAGTGACACGATGATTTTTCACCGAGGTTCACGTGCTTGCCGCAAGACGCTACTCCCCGTTGTGGCGACACACTCACTTGACGGATGACAAGCTTAATGGCCTATGCCAAATCCCCGGTGGGAGCTCAATCAACCGAACACAAGAGAGGGTCCAACAAGCCACGAGCAATCCACTAGTGCTCCTTTCGCGATCTCCCGCGGGGTAAGGAACGACCCCTCACAATCACCACGGTGTGGCCTCGAACAAGCTCCAATCGAGCTCAACACCGCCTCTTGCTCCAAGCCGCTAGGGAACAGGGCAAATTCCCAAGATAACAAGAATCCCGCGGCTTCTCCAAGGATGAAGTGCCTCTAGATGCAACCATGCAATGCAATGCACTTCTATCACTCTCAATCTCACCAAGAATTCGAGTTAATGGATGGAGAGATGAGTGGAGATCAATCACAAATGCTCACTAGCAAGTTGGAAGCTTCAAATGTGCAAGAGAGACTCAAATGAACCAGCCAAAATGAGTATATATAAGCCTCCCCTCGAGATAGAGCCGTTGGTCTTCAAAAAGGGCTCTCTGGCGGGGTGGACAGGGCCGCACCGCCGGAACCACCGGCCGGGTCGGGTCGCGAAGTCCGGTCCACAGGATCCGGTCACTACCGGCGAGAGGTTGGGCCCCCACCGGCACCCTTCCGCGTCGCGGCGTCGGTCGGAGGTTCCGGTCACCACCGGAAGCTTCCGGTCCTGCGTCCGATCCCCGGGTCCGGTGAAATTCGTCTTTGCAGAGCTCTACGCGACGCGACTGACGGACCGACCGGTCAATGCGTCCGCCCCGGTCGCCGTCCGAGCGTCCGGTCGCCTACGGGATGGCAGCTTCTTCATCTTTTTCGTTGCTCTTTGCTTCAAACTTGCTTCGCCTCTTGCCATAGGTTGCCAACACGTCAAGATGAACACGATATCACCAATGTTAGCACGTCGAGATGTTAGGCAAGATCGAAGTTAGTGCTCTCATGTCCTAAATGCAATATGCAAGTCAATTGGACCTAGAAGCACTTCATGCAAGGATTGTCGCGGCATCCCTCTTGATAGTCGGCTATCTATCCTATAATGTGATCACACGCTCTATCGTGTCTTGACCACTAAAAGGAAAACCCTATCAAGATACCTTTGCCTTGATCTCCGGGTTCCTCTCAAGCCGATCCACCGAGCTTGACGATCCACCATGTCCATCAATATTTGTCCATGCTCATGATCATCATGCTCCTTGTCATCCTTCTAATCCTTTCTAATGTCACACACTTAGAACGAGGATTAGTCCACAAGTGTCGTCATCAATTCCCAAAACCAAACATGAGATTTCACGGCGCATGGCGCCTCCCTCGGTGCCTCCGGCTTCTCCGGTATCCCCTTAGCGAGGATATCGGCAATGGCTTCGATCTTGAAGGCGTAAAAAGTTGGCCTTCTCCACCAAGGGCCCAGCCACCGTTGGCGGGCCGACTTCTTCGGCCGTCGTTGAGCTTGTGGGCGCATCGTGGGCGCTCGACAACAAACCTGAAGCTCTGCAATGGTGTAGTTGTTGGCCATTGTGCGTCAATAATATGGTAAATGCCAATTTACAGGTGCCAAAAAGATATCAACTCTCGGCCGTTAAAGCCGTTCATGTGAATGAATTTACGAGGCCGTGGGCTGGTAGGCCGTGGCAAAATACCCGATACCCATTACCCGAACACAAGGTACCCGATTCTAAAGTTAGTTAGCAATTTTGATTACCCAAAATTAATTTCGGTAAGTCGGGTAACGCCCCGCACCCAAGCTACCCCAACTACCCTAAGTTATGTTTTTGTCTTTGTATTTATCATGTATTGTTAATTGAACAATTCAACTTATAATTTTATTATAATATAATTCTCTCTACTTGAACAAGTAACTATAATATATAATTCTCTGTTGATTGTTGTTGCAATTCTACACAAATTGCTGCTGAAATTATATATAAATTGCTACTAAAATTTAGTGCAGTTTCTTGTTTTCAGTAAATTTGGGTATATCGGGTAATATCCGAACCTGAATTATCGGTACCCGAATTTCTTGGGTAGCATATTTTCAGGGCTAATATCGGGTAGCAACTTTTATTACTAGAAATTTAAATTACCCAAATTATCCGACCGAAACAATCAGATAACCTGAATGCTTAGGCTGAGTGGCTGGTGCACAAGCAACATGCCCTTAACAGACAAACAATCAGGCGTCTGACAGATAGGAATTGTGACATAACATACGTATGCTTAAATCCTAGAATATGGTGTGGCATGTGGATGGGTCGTGTCAATTTTCATACCATGCGTGTAATGGGGGCCTGCTAGTCAACAAACGATTGCTGGACTGAGACCCAATGTTGAACCTGTAGTCATTTATGCAACTATCCAATTTGACTTTTCATGTGGATCAGTTTCTCTGTTTGAGCTAAAGCCGTTCAAAACGTTTTGTAAAATTGGCTCTAGAAAGTTTATGAGAATAAGCCAACAAAAGCCATGTTTTCACGTCTTCGTCTCCTCTAAAAGAAATAGCTCCGGCTTATCCAAACCCATATTACAAGGAGCTTAGTGGTCGTGGTGGTTCAACCGAACGTTGAAAGAAAGAATAGAGGACATCTCATTGTGGAGCTGGAGGCGGGGCCAGGTTGTCCAACTCTTCCTCATGTCATTGAGATGAGAGGAGGACCGAGGCCCACTGAAAGGTCTTTTCGAGATTTGTTATTTAAATTAAATGAAAATATTAGCGCACTAACATGTTTCAAGTGAGATGAATGGTTAGGCTTAGTCTACAACCTAGAGTTGAGCTACACAGGCCATAAAGTGGAGATGGAAAGGACCACATGGTCCAGAGGCTCAACAAGTGAAGAGTGAAGATGATGGATGCTTTCCGCCTAGGCATTAGGTTCCTCGGTTCGGTTCGGTTCTTCGGTTTTGAAGAAATTCGGTTATTAAAAAATAGGAACCGATCGGTTCTCAAAAAATCTCGAAACCGACAATTTTGGTTCTCGGTTATTTCGGTTCGGTTCCGATTCTAACTGAACTAACCGAACTTTTCCAACAAAGGTCAAGCAACAATAAATATACATGTTCCAAGGCAAATTTATGCTATACTATATCCATTTTTATTAACAAAAACTTAGCGTCTGTTTGGTTGCGGGATCGATGGGTTGGGTTGGCTCCAACCCTCGTTTTGGGGGGACGGGCCGCGCTCCATCCTTTATTTGGTTGCAATCTTGATTCTGCTGGACGGAGTGACTCCATTTAGTGTTTGGTTGGAGAGAGTAGGAACCAAGAACGAAGAAAGATGTAACAACCGTTATTATTGACACTTTACATCAGTATCCTTAGAGTTTATTGAAATCCACCAAGGCTATATTTAAAACTTCTTCTCTCTTGTACTTTTATCAAACCGACCACGAGAGTGAAATAAAATTCCGTTCACGTCCCTCTTCTTCCTCCGGCCGACCGGATCGGAGTGCGAATCGAGCAGCGCGCGCTGGCTGGCGAGGGACGCTTGGCGCCGGGTTGGCTGCGCCGCCGCCTCGAGGGGCCGCGCCCGGCGCAGCGAGGGCTGTCCGCTGTGTCCCGCAAGGGCCACGCCGCCGTGAGGGGGCCGCTCGCCGTCGCCCGGCCGTCCCTAGCGGACCTGCCCGGTCGGAGTAGGCTGCGAGGAGGTGCCGGGTGAAACGGAGTCGCCGCGCCCGAAAAATGGAACCTAGACTCGCGAAACGGGGTTTGCTCGTTCGCGAGATTTTAGCGGACGGAGCCGACCCGCATCTTCACCGAATATTCCTCTCCTGGGTTGGCTCCATCCCCTGCTTCCTCCAACCAAACACCCTAAAAGCGGGTTGGCTCGTGCAGGTTGAAGTTGTTCCTCCAACTAAACAGACGGTTATAAGGCAACAATAACAATATACTAACACAAATATATAGCATTTCAAATATGACATACCACACATAGACCAAATATAATCTTTCAAAATACAAGTAGATGAGGTATGATACATGTATTTCAGTTCTTTTCGGTTAATTAGTTCAGGTTAACGGAGAGTAAGAACCGAATTTTTCTTCTGTTTTTTTGGTTCCTCAATATCGGGAACCGAATAAGGAACCAAAGTTTTCGGTTCGGTTCTTTTGGTTCGGTTCTCGGTTTTCAGTTTTTTGTGCCCAGGGCGTTGCTTGCAATGGCAGAAAAGCTCTTTGAGGATATGATGGAGAGGAGCAAAAGGATGGAAAAAAATGCAAGGCCAAAATATAGCTATAGAACTTTGTTTTCACTGGCCATGTGATGATTAGAGAAGCTCAAGATGGCTGAATTTAGGATAAAACTGTTGTACTTCAAAGACATTGTTAAAGGTGATGGTCATTTGAAAATGTTTGAGAAATGGAGCTTGGTGGAGTGTTTTTACAATCATGGAACCCTCCGAGCACCTGCACCGACGAAGCTGTGGCACGGTAAATGGGTTTGTTATGAGAATATATTCTATATATTAATCTATTGATATATGTTTCAGAAATGTTGTTAGTTATATATATTTGGTATAATTAAACTGTTCGGAAGTTAAACTTTTTTTTTTTTTTAACAGAGGGACTAAATAAAACAAGTAAGGCAAAGATAAGATGGAGGAAGGAGCAGCCGAACTGCCTGTTCTTGCTCTTTTTTTTTAGTTTTTAGCAGAACTGTGCTACGAAGTATCTGCATATATATTTTGCGGAAAAGTATGTGTACTTATTGAGAAAAGAGCCGGCGGCCTGTTGCTCAAGTCACAGTCCAACGCCATGTCACCGTTGAGTGGAAGGAAACCACACATGCCTGGGTCATATCCTGTATCAGTCCGACTCCATTGCCCTTTGTCTATACTCTATATATATGCGTCTCCTTCGCCACAACACTTCAGTAAATCACTACACACACCTTGTCTCTAATCAGAGACCAAAGAAGTAGCCGTCAAGTTAACGATGGCTTCCGCCGAGCTCACAGAGGCCGTCGAGCCCAGGAAGAAGAGCAACGTCAAGTATGCCTCCTTCTGTGCCATCCTCGCCTCCATGGCCTCCGTCATCCTTGGCTATGGTACCCATTCTTTCACTATTGTCGAAACTTTTTTCGTTTTGCTTTCCAAGAGATTGTAGATGAAGTTTGTGTACTGTCAACCAAACTCTGTAGACATTGGGGTGATGAGTGGAGCGTCGATGTACATCAAGAAGGATCTGAAGATCACGGACGTGCAGCTGGAGATCCTGATAGGGATCCTCAGTCTCTACTCGCTCGTCGGAATGTTCGCTGGCGCGCGGACGTCCGATTGGATCGGCCGGCGCAGGACCGTCGTCTTCGCTGCTGTCATCTTCTTCGTGGGCGCGTTGCTCATGGGTTTCGCCGTCAACTACGGCATGCTCATGGTGGGCCGCTTCGTGGCCGGAGTTGGCGTGGGCTACGGGGGTTTGATCGCGCCCCTGTACACCGCCGAGATCTCGCCGGCGGCATCCCGTGGCTTCCTGACGTCCTTCCCGGAAGTGTTCATCAACGTCGGCATCCTGCTTGGCTACCTGTCCAACTACGCATTTGCGCGCCTCCCGCTCCACCTCGGCTGGCGTGTTATGCTCGGCATCGGCGCAGCGCCGTCCGCAGTGCTCGCGCTCCTGGTGTTGTGCATGCCCGAGTCGCCTCGGTGGCTTGTCATGAAGGGCCGCCTCGCGGACGCCAGGGCTGTGCTAGAGAAGACCTCTGCCTCGCCAGAGGAGGCCGCAGAGCGGATGGCCGACATCAAGGGTGCCGTGGGCATTCCCAACGACGTCGACGGAGACGTGGTCACCGTACCCAAGGAGCGCAACGGTGGTGAGATGCAGGTGTGGAAGAAGCTCATCTTTTCCCCAACCCCGGCGATGCGACGCATACTGCTATCGGGCGTCGGCCTGCACTTCTTCCAGCAGGCTTCTGGCTGCGATTCCGTCGTCCTATACAGCCCGAGCGTGTTCAAGAGCGCGGGAATCACCGGCGACAACAAGCTCCTCGGCATCACCTGCGCGGTGGGCGTCAGCAAGACGCTTTTCATCCTGGTGGCCACGTTCCTGCTGGACCGCGTCGGGCGTCGGCCTCTGCTGTTGACCAGCGCGGGTGGAATGATCATCTCTCTCATCGGCCTCGGGACGGGCCTCACCGTCGTGGAGCATCACCCGGACGCCAACATCACGTCGGCCGTCGCTCTGTGCATCGCGTCCACCCTGGCCTTCGTCGCCTTCTTCTCGGTCGGCCTCGGCCCCATCGCGGGTGTGTACAACTCGGAGATATACCCGCTGCAGGTGCGCGCGCTGGGCGTCGCGGTCGGCGGGGCGTGCAACCGCCTTACCAGCGCCTTGATCTCCATGACATTCCTGTCCCTCTCGAAGGGCATCACCATCGGCGGCAGCTTCTTCCTCTACTCGGGCATCGCCGCGGTCGGGTGGGTTTTCTTCTTCACGTGCCTTCCGGAGACCCGCGGTCGTACGCTGGAGGAGATGGGCAAGCTGTTCGGCATGCCAGACACGGACATGGCTGAAGCGGACAACGTCGCTGCCAAGGAGAAGGTGGTGGAAATGCCCACCAAGTAGATGGAAAACACGACCGCCACACGGCAGTGCTCGGAAACGATTGATGCAGCTAGCGTCTTGCAAGAGCAGAGCTCAACTGAAGCAGCGTGGCAAGATTGGCCTCTGAGGTGTCGTGGCTTGTGGTGCTGCCGGACAGTGACGGCCTGGTCCAACCAGAGACTCTTTGACACATGCCAGAGGTGAACTCAAAATGCAAGCAGTAGCAAGTAGCAAGGCGCACGTGCTTCCGTATCATTTGTTCAAATATAGGCAAATATCACACTCGAGATTCCTTTTGAGATTGCCAATTGTACCTTGAAAACAAATTGACACCTTGATCCATGATCTCGTGGTTGATTGGGTCTGTTTGATTCCAGAGGGACTCTCTAAACAAGTATTCTAGGGAGAGCTTAAGAGCAACTCCAGATGTAAAAATAGGGATGCCAAATTCTATGATTTGGCCATTATCTAAAGTAAAAATTGCCTAAACAATAGAGTCCGCAACAGCTAATCTAAATTTTGTCATGCACCACACATAACCAATCAAATTGAGCTCTTGCATGCCGCCCATCGGCCTAGCTTGCACGACACCTAGTCATCCTGGGCTCCTGGCTACTCAGTGCACAAGCAAGCATGATGGCAACCGGCGACAACAAGCAAATTTAGCCACCAAGAAAGCCAGGATACATGGTTGGGTATTTTACAATCACAAATAGAATATGTCTGTTGGAGGCCATTTTATGTCACAAATACGCTAAACCAAACTCCATATTAGGAATAGCAACTCTCTTGCTCTAAGAGCAACTCCATGAGACATGGTAAAATTACATACTAAATTGTGAGATTTAGACATTATGTAAAATAGAAAGTGATTTAAAAAATAGAGTTTTGCAACAGCCTAGCTAAATTAAAAAAGCCGGATAACATATAAAACTCGGTAGGGAAATATGGCTAGCGAGAATGGTGGGATTGCTAGCATGGAAAAGTAGAAAATAAAATAGACAAGATGTTGAAATGTTTCTTTAGAGCACAATAGCTATAAATAGCTGCACAAATACATTTCTGAGTTTGTTGCTCTAAGAGCATCTCCAACACTGGCCCCTAAATCGGGGCCCCCTACTTTTTATTTGGGTGCTCCCCTACTTTTCGGGTCTCTATTTTTCTAATTTGAACTCTAACAATAGCCCTCAAATCGATTTTCTAAGCCAATGACAAATGGGACCCATAAGTCATAGAGTGGGAAGTCGCGGTGGCCGCGAGACGTACTTTCGGCGACGCGAGAAGAGGGCGTGGGGGACCTCTACCTCTCCGCGGCGAGATCCGGATAGGGGATGGGAGAGGGAAGGAGCAGTTGGATCCATGGCGAGGATGGCATGATCCTTGGGGAGGCCGCCAATGCCGCCCCATTTTCGCCATGCTCGTGGAGGGGCCGGGGCTGCGCCATGGAGAAGGCCATGCCGAGACGGCGGCGTCGCCTTGACGGGGGGAGAAGCCGCTCCCGTACTCGCCCAGGTGCGGCATGGAGAGGGGCGCAAGGGTGCGGAGCGAGGGGAGACGAGGAGGGCTCGTGCGTCGGGGGCTGGTTCATGCGCCGCGACGAGAGGGAGGCCAGATGACGCTTAGGAAGCATCTCCTTCGGATGGGGTCGAGCTATTGGCCCAACAAATTAGTTGAGTGCGGGAGGCGGTTTTTGTTTGCCCAACAAATTTGGGGTCCCTAGTAGGGGCTTTGGCCGGAGTTGGATTTTTGACCCTAGACCCCATATTTATATTTAACTATTGGGGCGTGAGTAGGGGCTCTGTTGGAGTTTTTTTTTTTTTTTTTTTTTTTTTTTTGACAAACTCTGTTGGAGTTGCTCTATTAGAGCTACTTCAAAAGATGAGTATCATATGGTTATAGCAAATATGATTAGAGCATCTCAATAAATTAGCCAAAAAAAAATCTAAATTTAGTGATTCTTCTATTTTGTAAAATGAACCCCTTCTTAAAAAATAGACTAGTCCAACGGACTATCTAAATTGTGACTTGTTATATTTAAAGCGCCACGTGGAGGCGCGGGGAATGAGCCACCTCACGCGTGGGAAGCTTCATTTGGGCACAGGCTATCTATATTTGGATGGTGTAAATCCTAGTTTTTTGAGCCAGGGCCAGGGCCGGCCGGTTCGGCCAGCTAAAAAAGACCCAGAGGCGAGCCTAAACAGGTCCAGTTCACTTAAAAGATCGGCCATGCATTTAGACTGGAAAAAACCGCTTGAACCGGCCGGTTTTTACAGAACGATTAACCGGCCGGTTTAATTCGAACGGGGCGGTTTTTAAAATAGCCAAATATGCCCTCTGTCAGCTTAGGAGAAGGAGATATATTCAGGGGTATTATTGGAAACTTGTGATAAATTGGGGTTACTGCGCGTGGAGGGAGGGGAAAAAATATCCATTCTCCCGTCTCTCTCTGTTCTCTGGTGGCGGCGTCTCCTCCTTCTGCATCTAGTGGCGGCGGCGCATCTTCAGGCGGTCAAGGGGCAAGCCGGCAAGGGCGGGTCGCGAGCAGGAGGTCAGGGACTCAGGGAAAGGGCGGCTCGCGAGCAATCCGGCGGGCGGGCGACGGGCTGTAGCTGCGCTGCGGCCGCTGCCGGCACTCCGGCGGGCGAGCGCCAGCCGTGTCCGTGTGCGGGCGGGTGCCGGGCGCAGCCGCGCAGGGCGTGTCCGTCGTGGGCGGGCGGGCGCCGTGCTGCGGGCTGCTCTGCTCCTCTGCTGCTGCAAAGACTCGACGCCTCCACTCCTCCAGTCCAGTCCTCCCCTGCTGCACCTGCACGCCGACAGCACGGCAGCCATGGCTCCTGCTGGTGAATGCCTCAATCTTTTATTTGAATATTGCTGCTATTTGTTACTTGTCGTCCCGCCCCGTCTTGCCTCTGCCTCGGGACTCGTCTCATCCAGGACTTGCGGTGCGCCGTCGCCGGCCCGGCCGCCGTAGCCGTAGGGGACCTGTCTGTCCGTGTCGTCCTTGCTCCATGCTCCTGCTACACGGAGCATCTCATGCATCGTGTTCGTTGTTTGCTTATGAATAGCCTGAATTTGTACGTAGCTGGAAAGAAGCTGGTGGCCGAGCCGAGCATCAAACATTGACTTGTTAGCTGTTAGCCTATTACTTGTTAGTGTCTTAGTGTTATATTATTTGAGCAATATACAGATCTGGTAATTTTGTAACCGTGTCAATTGTATAATTATATATATTGCTTGAATTGTTTGAATGTCAATTTCTATATAAATCATATATATATATACACCGGTTCAAAGTTTTTGTGGCTGGTTTGATAAAACGGTCCATTCTTTTCGGACCGGCGGTTCAAACGGTTTTAAGCGGTTGGACCAATGAACCATGAACCGGCGGCCTCGCCCGGTTCGATCACCGGTCGGTTCGAAAAACTAGGGTGTAAATCTAGAGATGGCGGGCTATCTGAATTGAAGAGGCACGCATAGTCTGGTGGAGAGTTTTTTTTTCGTAATAGCTAAATGTAGCTTTACAAAAACTATTTAGACCATCTTTTGGGGATGCTTAAGCATGTTTTGGGAAAAGAGTTTCTGTTGCCAAAAAGCAAAACCAACTAAACAGGTGAAATCATAAGTTGCTTTTTCAGAACGAACTGGTTTCTTGTTGTATAGTTTCGGAACTACCTTGGACCCTGCATTTGGTTTTCTGGTTTTTTAAATGTGTGGAAATATAGAGTTGTTTCACAACTCTTTAAGAGAGATACAGAAAGGGGTATACTTGTTTCAACTAAACAATTTATAGCATTTTCCACAGGACACCCTGATGATGCTTCATGAAACCTAGTTATCTGTTTCCTTGATGATAATGCTGGTCGCAATTAGACTTTTAACTTGACACGAGTGCTTACATTTTTTTGATTTACCGGTGCTATGCTTTTTAGTGGTAGGTGACATCCTCATCGACAGCGAGGCACATGTGGTAACTACGTGAATCTCGAGATCTGCGAATTAGTCATTTAGAGGTGCTCATATAGGTAGGGTTTTACGTACATATTCATAGTGGTGCGTGTGCGTGCGTTGTAGGCGTATTCATTGTATAATGTAAATTCTAAAAAAAGGATATATATTAATATATTAGGGTTTTTGAATTATAAGTCACTTTGATTTTTGGTGCACTAATTTGCTATGTATCTAGACATATTATTATATCTAAATGCTTAGCAAAATAGATGTATCGAAAAAAAGTTGATCGAGATGGTGGAATTTATGGCTTTTTCAAGGTTTTTGTCTCCCATCAATGGAGGTAAAGTAGTTTGGTTTAATTTTGTAATGAGAGGATGTAACTTGCTTTAATATCAATGGAATTTTCCTTATTGCAAAAAAAAAAAGAAACAGGAGTAGTAGTTATTAATACTTAAACAAATAAATTAATTAAAGTTTAAACAAATTAACTTCTCAGGGTTTCAATTCCACTTTCGTGGGCAAACTAGAAAACAAGTACCGATGTGCCTGAGTGGTCTCTCAAAATCTCTATGCATCTTTCATCAGTCATTCGGTCAAAAAAAAAAAAAAAAAAATCTTTCCTCACTCGTGACTGAGTTGATTAGCATTGGCTCCAATTTGGTCTTTACACTACTCGGTGTGGATGAATAATCTCAAGCATCTGCATGATGATTCAATCAATTACGACAAAGACAGTTTCGCAAAAAAAAAAATTACGACAAAGACATATATATTGTTTTCTTAGATCTTATCTGACGTCTGCTTTGACTACCTCGGCGGATCATCCAACAACAAGACCCCCATGCTATGCACTCATTAGAGATATTGACGTGTACCTTGTCCAACCTGTGATCGAACGTTTTAGCTCACCTCGACCATTTTATATGCCGGATCAAATGTTTGGTTAGTACTAAGTAGTCGAACGTTTTAGCTTATCTCAACAGTTTTATAGGGTTAAGGTCGCTGTGGCTTGTCATATGTGTGAGCTCATGATTTGTTCTCTGCGGCAACTCTCCCTCAAACTCTGTCATTTTTAGAGCTTACATGGCCGCACCTTGACGGGGTCGTGGTGACCGTGCCTACAACGGATCGAAACAGCAAGGAGACGCGCGTGTACTCGTCGTATCTCCGACCCCCGTCATGCGACGCATACTGCTCTCGCCATGGATGCGCTGCTCTCGGCAGTCGGCACTCGGCATCCACTTGTTCCAGCAGGCATCGGGCAGCGACTGCGTCGTTCTTTACAGCCCGCGCGTGTTCAAGAGCGCGGGAAATCACCGGCGACGAGTAGCTCCTGGGCACCACATGCGCCGTGGGCGCCAGCAAGACGCTCTTCATCCTGGTGGCCACGTTCCTGCTGGACCGCGTCGGCCGGCGGCCTCTGCAGCTCTGCTGCTGTGCAGCGCAGGCTCGCTCATCGGCCCTCATCGGCCTGGGAACGGGCCTCACCGTTGTGGGCCATCACCTTGACTGGAAGATCCCGTGGGCCGTCGCCCTGTGCATCGCATCCTGGCCTAAGTCGCAGTAGGCTGGGCAGTATATCGGTATCAGTAGTATTTCGGATTTCGGTTTCAATTATTTCCAAAAGCAAGATGCCAATGGCCAGGTTGAGAATGAGAGAATTTTTTTTACGGGACTAAGATTAAGGAGAAAGTATTCTGTAGGGTTCACTGCAAACTCTGATGATGATTACTCTATAGCATATAACAATGCGTATTCCCGATCTGTTCAGATCACATCATGCATTGCAGATGGTGTGGCTGGTGCAGATTAAGCTCGGACTTTGCTTCAATTCTCCAATTGCTCGAATATGATTTGCATGACATCACTAGTTTGGCAACAGACTAGCGATTTGAAACAGAAATTTAATAGCAAAATCAGTCTGCTTAATATGAAAGAAATGCCTTAACAAAGTCTGTTCATCCTTGTCAAATCTGTTACAAAGTCTCAACTATTTTTTCCCAATCCATAGCCTTGAAAATTTCCTCCATGTTCAGAAACCACACAGCTGCAGAGCCTTCTAAATGTATAGTTGCATATCTAACCCATTTACTAGGATCAGTGGCATAAACATCAAAGAAAGCTTCACAACGTTTGATCCAGAAACGTGGATTTGAACCATCAAAGGAATGTAACTCAATAGGTATAGGAGGATGCATCGCGTGATACAGAACTTGATCATACATCTTAACAGTTGGTGTGGTTTCAGCACTAGGACGAGGTTGAGCCTGATTCATCGCACCTCATACAGGGGGTTGGCCCGGGGCGACGGTATACACTGCCCCAAAGCCTCCCAAGCTGTGGTCTAATGACCCAGACGCCACCATTGATGGGTGAAGCTCCCTATGGGCGGAGCTCAGTGCTTTGACCTCCAGAGGCTTGAAGTGGTTCTCGCGGATGGTCGTTGTGAGGAGGAGTAGCAGCGATGGTGACTTTGGCATGTACTACCTGAACTGATCGGTTCCGCTTGTGGAGGAAGTTGATGAAGCGCCGGGTCGACCCGCTTACTCAAATCGAGTGCCTTGTCAACCTTGTCGCACACGAGTGTCGACTTCGGGTCGATTGCATCACCTTCGTAGAGAACAGATCCGATGCCCCCAGATTCTGCGGCTCTGGGCAAACATTCAACAAAATCAAGAGTAACAGTCTGCCAAGCTCCTTTTGGTATTGGAAGTGGGGCTAAGAGACCAGGGTATGTGTAACACCCGTGTTTTTGCATCATTTTAAAATTCATTAAAATTTAAATTTTTATAATTACAACTAAAACTTGATTTATTTTTAAGCTAAACCAAAACCCTGCTTTTGAAATCCTGCATGTCACCATCTAGAATACTAGGTTCCTCTTTGTTTCTTTGCTTGTCGAGCTTTATGGTCATAAGGATGCAAAGGTAAGTCCCTAGATTTATTTTATGGAAGTATAATTTTGCATGAGAATGGTTTTACGAATTTTCTCACGGGAATAAAATACCAAAACACATGTGTACCAGAAATATATATAAATAAATATTTTATAAGCACAATAAATAAATATTCTCGACTATAATGGTCATGGGAATATAAAGGCGCTTGTATAAATATTTATAATATATATATTACACATGAAATAATGAGGAAGGTAGGAAAATGTGTGTGCACCTATGTATGTACACATATTTATACAAATACTGAGATAAATAAATATTGTCATGAATAAAATTCATGAGGATGTATATGAGTGCTTGTATAAGTATTTACAACATATACTTCTACACACACAAAATAATAGAGAAGGGAAATAGAAGGAGAGAAAGAATAGGGAAAAGAAATAGAAAAGTGAATAAAAACTAGAAAAGGAGCACGGGCTCATTTCCCTTCCCTCTCCTCTCTTTCCAACCCGGCCCAACCGGCCTCCCTTCCCACTTCGCGTGCCTTGAGTGGGCGGCCCGATGCCAAACAACCAAGCCCGCTCGGTTTCCTTCCTCCGGTCTCAGCGGGCGTGGGGCCTAGGCGTCGGCACCGTCTCCTTCACGGAGATGGCGGCCGCGCCCCGCGCCAAGCGAGCCCCCTTGCCCCGCCGCGGTGGCGGCGACTCCGGCACGGCGCCCCGCCCGTACCCTATCTCCGAGGCGTCGGCGTCTTCATCCGCAAAGGCGGAATCCCGAGTCCACTTGCACGGGAACACCGCGGACCACCATGTCGCCTTCTACCGGCCATATGGGCGGCAAACGCCCGTGGCGTACGCCATACCGGCCGTCCTCAATAAAGCGGAGGCGGGAGCGGAGCGGCCCGACCACGCCCGCGGGGGCCTCCCTCGTCATCGCCCACCACCACAGGGGGCCATGCTCAGCGCGCGCCTGTTCAGCGCGGGGCCGCCGTGCCGCCATGGCGATCGACACCCAGGCGTAGAAGCGTGACGGACGCGGGCGGGGGTGCTTGAGGACACGAGGGCCGCGCGGCGTGAGCGGAACCCGACCAAGCACGGCGGAGGTCGGCGCCCGAAGGAGCACGTGTCGGAAAAGATCGGCATGGCGAGAAAATATCGTCGGAGAGGTCGATGCCGCTTGACCTATAAATAGAGCCACGGGAGCCCTAATCGACCTCGCCATCATACCCACGAGTTTCGCCGAGATCGGGAACACGTGGTGCTCCTTTCATCTCCTCCCTCTCCCGCCTTCACGGACGCACCATCCCATTTTTCCCCCAAATCGGGAGGGCGCGGCGCTTGGCGGGGGGCATCGATTAGGGCTTGGCGTTCGTGAAGTGGCCACCTAAGGATAGGATTGGCGGTCGGTGGTACTCCTTGGCAGCGATCCTTTCGTATTTACACTTCTTTCCTCCCCTCACGGACTCTCTGTAGCCCGGCGGCGTCTTGTCGAGCCGCCGAGCCGCCCGGCCGGCCACCGTGAAGGATGCGGTCTCCACCACCCTCCACAACCCGCCAGCGAGTGCGGTGGGCAAGCAGGAGGCCCGTGACCCTCCCGCGGCGGCGAGGATCCGGCCGACTCGGCTCAGGCCCGCCGCGCCGTGAGCAGCGGCGAGGCGGGGCCGGGACACTCGCTTCCCCCCCACTCCGTTATGACGGTGACACCGCGGGCCAATGGATGGCCCGACGCGTCGCCCCTCCAGGCTCACGCCGTCGCGCCGTTCCATGCCACCCGCTGCAACACTGTAGTACACGTGGCGCCCGTGGCGGACAACGTGGCGTCCACGGACCCCGTGGCACCACGTGTATGGAGGTTTCCCTGTGTACCTACTGTAATTGCTATGTACACATTTTGTTGTACCACGAGGGGTATTGAAAGTAGACTTTCGGTTAATCGGAAAAATTCCCCGGAAAAATTGTAAATTCATTATTTGATTTATAGAATTTTATCATGTAATTAGTTCCAATTTTATTACATGATAAAATTATATTATAATATTACCCTAATGATTTAATTAGGGATTAATATTATAAATTCCATATCTCATGCATACTAACTCCGTTTTCGCGTGAAAGCGACTTTCATAATTCATCTAAAATCTAGCTCTATGCATCTAACCCAGTGCCACCATAATGTTCTATGTTTGTTTTGTGTGCTATAGTTCGAGCTAGGTTTTATCGCCCGATCGCTAGTAGCTTTTCGGCGGCCGTTAGGAGCTTCCGTTCGGAACAAAGCTAGGAGCGTTCGACCCGATGCCGATTCGTAAGAACCTCCTAGGCAAGTCCTTACCCCCCTAATCATGACCTTAATTAATATGATGATGAGATGATGATGATGATGATGATAATCGGATTAGTAAATAGTGGTATGAGCCTGATAACGTAGCTATGGAGCTAAGCCGGATGACGTAATCATCCATGTTATCTATGCTCATACGTTGTAATCAAGAGAAACAAGAGATCGCCTAATGAACCTTAACCAACAAAAGAGGTGAGTAGTGGTAGTGCGGTAGAGCCTAAATACCACATCGGGGAATCGCCGCGAGGGGTTCTGCGGAGAGATACTCGCCTCCCCTAAGGACCGGTTCATAGACCTTCTACCTAGTTTGATTATACGTCTGACCCACCGCAGGGATGTGGTGGCTTGATTCCACACCCCGTTGGGTTGAGGTATAATTGGAGCCAAGGTGGCCGGAGTAGGCAAACAATCTATCGGGAGCTAACTCGGATGCTATGTGATCTTCCGAGGTCGGGTTGGCGTGGTTGCTTTGTGATCCTCCACGTAAAACAATTGGCGCGGTGCTAGGTGCACAGATTTATGATTATGATTATGTGGTGTGTATTGAAGCCACATGGCGTGGTGTGTATTGAAGCCACGTCGGGCGTAGTGTGTATTGAAGCTCGTCGAGCGTGGTGTGTATTGAAGCTACGTCTAGGGATGATCGTCATCCTCCAACCCCTGAGAAGTCGTGGTAAAGATTATACCAATATACCTAGGAGGCATCTATTGGTATTTCTAACGTCACTAACTAGAAACAGATATAAACCTATCACTAGCAATGGCGTCAAAAATGAATATCGGATGTTGCTTGAGATAAAACTAAAAGAAATAATTCATTGCAGTTCATAGCATATCACGAAAAGGTTGTCATCCCTATAGTTAAACTACTAATATGCAAAGAATAAAATATTAGTACTATGCCTTGATAAACTTCTCAATAAGTAAATAAACAATTATAAGCTGGGTATCGCAAGTGCACGAGATATGAATATACCATTGTAGCATTTTAAGCGGGAGTAAGAACCAGGTCTTGAATTTATATTCTACCACGGGGAAAGAAGTCTACTATTATAAATTAACTATGCATGTGTGTATCTAAACATTAATCATCTCTCGTATGCAAAGCTTAAGTATTAAGTTTATCAATTACTTAAAACAGGGATCAAGGTTCATAATAAAGATAATGATAAAAGTTCTAATAAATAGATTCAACCAAGTCATATCAGGTGTGCATCTTGGAAAGTGTCAAACAATGGGCGATAGCAATTCATAGGCTAGCTAGCATTAGAAACTCCAATATGTAACTCTAAACTATAAGTTAGGATCTACGATTAGTGCAATACATCTAACAATCATCAAAGAAAGACTAATTAAATCCACACATGAGGGACGAGAATCCGTGAAGACTAAGGCGAAACTTAGAACAACTTCGAATAATATCATCCGCTAGGCCTACATACGGGGATGGATTGCAAAGGACTCAATGGTCTTTGTCACCACCACGATCTACCACACGACCCGGCACATAGGGTGCAAACGCGAGGTAAATAAGATCTAATCACCATGATTACATCGTCTCTACCACTCACCCATAATATTGATGGATGGCGCTATACGAATCCATGCATGAACATAAAAGTAATTCAACTATGCTAAACATGTAATCAAAGTAAATACTAGAACAAATAATCTCGAATATAAACATGATCAAGATATTCATATTAAGAGCGTGTGCGGAACTTGCAGACTACTTACAATGAAGAACTTACAAGAACGAGGCGATCTTGAGCGGCCTCCGACGATCGAGGCGGATTTCTCCCTTCCTACTAGATCTAATCTTGATTGCTACTCTTCCTAAAGCGGTGTTTCTAGAGCGTGGGATTGATGACTTGGATCTTGAAGCTGTTGATGAACTTGATTATGAACTAGATGATCTGAAAGGGGGTCTAGGGGTCTGCTTATATAGCGGGAGGAGGTGCGGGGTTTTGACCTAGATACATCTCGGGATCCTACCGGCGCCCTCGGATCAAACCGGCATTAAGCGGGTGGATTAGATTGAGTCTTGAAGTCGGTTGAGGAAGCTTCGAGGCAGGGCTGGCGTGGCACGGGGGGGAGGCCGGTCGGCCCCATTATTGGGCCCGTCGGCCCGGGGCTGGCCCATCACGGTGCCGTAATCCGTCGTGTCTTACGGAGTCTTCTAGATGATGGTTTCTTGGGTGTTAAGTCTCATTCACGTCGGGATTAGTCCGGTGCCTTCTAGGGTCTTCTCTCGGAGTTGGATTTCATTACGTAGTCGTGCGGCTCCACAGTGCGGTGTTTTCTGTTTAGTCCCTGCAATTCACAACTTTACCAAAAGCGATGGAAATATGTTAGTGACCCCTATTCTAGGTTGTTATTATGATTTATACCCCTTTCTCATGTTTATTTGATTAATAAATTCATATGATAACAAGTGTCAACAAACTCCCCAAAGCTTACCCTTTGCTAGTCCCTAGCAAAGCTATATGCTATAGTAGGATCGGGGAGTTGCTACTACGCTTTCATACCTCGAAGTCTTGTGTTTTATTAGAAATAAATTCTCCTCTTAACCAGATTGTTCATACACATTTTACCATGGGGCGTAGCCTTTTCACGAATCATAAGCAAGATAAAACAATCAAGTTAAGTACCATGTCTCAAGCTCTTTGATCAACTATCATCACTGGGGTTTTGCAATATTTTTCAAAAGAAACTTCGGAGATCCTATGTATGACCCTCTTAAGTAGATGGTGGTAGTGGAGTTACACATGTAGGGGAACATACATAGCGGGATGATAGTGGTGAAGTGGATGAGGATGAAAGGTAGTAAATAGCCCTTAGCCTTTTCTAGTATTTTTCTTCTCAAGCATCTTGGACTATATCTCTCTTTCTAAAATTGCTAGGACACTGGGCTGTCCATTCTTGGAGAGGTGGGCTTTACCCAGGACTTGTGTCCATTTTCTCTCTCCTTAGAGATGTGGGCCCTACTCACCCTCGGACACGTGTCCATTATTCATCTCTAAATATATTTAGGGAGGTAGGCCCTTCTCGCCTAGTATGACTTTGTCCATTACTCTCCCTCTCTCGTCTCATTTTTTCTCTCTAAATATTTATTTTTCTTTTCTCTCTTTTTTTTCTTTTTTTTTTTCGAATGTAGCCTGACCTCTTTTTAGCATGAATAATGAGAGAGACATATCCAAAAATTGCAAGAGTTTATTATATATATATATATATATATATATATATTTTATGGCTAGCGGCTTTTTATGGAATATGGGGGCGTACTTAGGGTTAGAAGCAGCGTATTTAGTGGAGTGGGATGATCTTGATCACGAAACTCTTAAGGGTCATAGCTAAAGGAACTCATCATGTAATATTTTATAATTTTTTAAAGATAAAAACCAGGAATCAAGTATATCTAGGAATATGATAAACAATGACTCAACTTTTCATGTACCTTTATCTTTTAATGCTAAGACTCGAGATTAAGCATGTGCTTCCCACGGTGTATTGGGTTTTAGAGCAAAATTAAGCATTTAAAGCTTTGAGAGAATCTAAGTCCAAAGTGTAAGTACTTTTAAGAGGAATTAAAGGCGGAGCAACTATTCATCATTTCCTTAGCATATATCATCAAGATCATAATTAAAAGGAAGAAAGTAATCTAGCAAGTTCGGCATTTATTTGACTCTTTAACATTAAGACTTTTAACTAAGACTCATTAATTCTAAGCAAATATATATCTAGCTAATAAATAAGACATAGGATAGTGATACTTATAGTGGTAAATGGGGGTGCTCTCCCCAAGCTTGATCTTGAAGTAGTCCTTTGTTCATCCTTGAAGCTTGCTCCTCTTTCGGGGTCTCCTTTAATGTTCTCCCTGTTAATATTAATTTCGCACATACCGAAGGAACAAATTCTAGGATGTTATTGTGAGCCTTCATGTGCTCATTTCTTTTTGTATTTTTTATAAAAAGGTGTGGACCTTCATGTGCCCACATATTTTTGAGAATTTTCTATGCAATAGGGATGCTAATGCAAAAACATATGAGTGCAATATTTTTGTATTTTTATATTTATGCCACCACAGCAAGGAGTGCTTGCATGGGGCTTTAGGATCTTGATGCAAATGCAGCAAACATATTTTTATGATTTTTAATGCAGATTTAGAAACAGTAAATATGCTTAAAGGAAATATGCTAATTGAAATATGCTTTGCGAGAAAATTAAATATCTTGAGATAAATACCGAGTTACCTCTCGGCGAGTTTAGAGCACTTACTCCCATGGCGTAGAGTAGTCTATGGGCCCTCGTTTGAATGTTGTACCTGGTAAGGGTCCTTCAAGGATTTCAACGGCCGGTGTAGGCGAAGTAGCCGTGGAAGTCGATTGTTCGATTGATGATCGCAGAGCGGTCGGGTCTCCGTACTCTTGTTGCTCTTCTTGGTGGGCGCGGCTTCTCTCTTCTTCCATGTTTGTTTCTTTGGTGGAGACCTTTACGGTGTGGCGGGTCGAGTTCAAGATGGGTAGGAGGCTGAGTGTACTTTTCTTTGATGTCCTTCTCCATCCTCTTAATGTTCTCCATCTTTGAGTCCGGCTTTCGTTGTAATCTCGGGAGACGCCTCGGCCCTTGGTCTTTCTTGGTGGCTGTTCATTGTTAGTGTAAGTATTGAAGAAAGCAGCGTATCTTTTTTACCTTGGCGGAAGTGGATCTCGCCCGATCCGATGTAGATGATGGCTCTTGTAGTGTTCGAGGAGCGGTCTTCCAAGTACTATGGGAGGATCTTGTTCTTCTTCTCCCATATCCATGACTAGAAAGTCGGTGAGGACATAGCGATCTTTGATTTTTGGCGGGGGCGTTTCGTGCAATTCCTTTAGGGAATCGGTGTGATTGATCCGCCATCTGCGGCATTACAGAGGTGGAACACAAAGGCGATTACCATATATTAATTGATACGTTACCTTTGACATTAGGTTGATGCCGATCCGTGTCGCGAGACAACTTCTTTGGAAGTTCCATTGATTAATGGGGCGGTGGATTGATGGAACTCGAGGGGTCGTCTAGCTTCTCTAGTGGAGGTGGAGTGTGTCGAGTCTTGCGTTCATTTGCAACTTGATTGATCATCAAGACTTGCTCCATGCGTGGTCGAGGTTGGCGGTTCTTCTTGTTCTTGCTTCTTCTTCTTGTCCTCTCCTTGGCCCGGGTGGTGCGTGTACTACTTGAGTGCGGTAGTGTAGCGATGGAGCAGGGGGAGCTAGGGTCTTGTGTTTTGCGGTTGAATCTCTCCCTCTGTTTGTTGGCGGTGAAAGGCGATCTTCGCGGTGTCGGCGTAGATGATGGCCTTGGTGGTTGCAAGGAAGGCGCCCCGGAATGATCGGGCGTTCTTACCTTTGCCCGTATCGGGACCACGAAGTCGGTGGCCACGTAGAGTTTCCGGCGTAAAGACAAAGCGTCTTCGGGATCCCCTCGGGGTAGCATAGTGACTGATCGCAAGTTGTAGGCACATGGTTGTGTATAATAAATCTGAACACGGCTCAAGGTTTACCTTAGGCATGATGTTGACACTTGAGCCAAAGTCGACGGCGCATCGTAGGTGCGGGCGCCCGATCTCGATGGTGATGGCGGTCTCCCTGGATCTCCCTTCTTGGCGGGCATACCCGGTCGGTGCGATTCGGTCCTTCTCGTGCACCCTTGGTGCGAATACGCATAGTAGACATCGACAAGATTTTGCGATTCTAATTCTTCCTTTGGCCCGGAATCTTACAGGTTAGGCATAGGGCGAGATAAAGCCGGTGAGATAAGCGAGATTCTATTATTTTATTAAAGCTATCTTTGGTTCTTTATTGCGAGAAGAAAAGCTTTCCATTTTAGCACTAATGGTTTCTAGCATTTTATCGTTGGAAGCTAACTTCTTAGGCAGTTATCCATGAGTCTACCTTGGTTTTGTACTAACTCTCTTAAAGATGGGAAATTATTGAAAGAGTTATTACCTTGATAGTTACGAGTAGTTACCTTGGTAGTTGGGTCTCTGTTGATTCCATCCTTGATTCGGAGGGCGATCTTGGTTGTTGTTGTTGTTGTTGTTGATGTAGTTCCGCGTCCTCTTTCATTTCGGGGCCGGTGGCTGCCCGAGTGTCGATGTTGCCACATTCTTCACATGTCATGCGAGAATCGAAGAGTTGCATGACTTCCTTCTTCTCGGGAGCTTGAGCTTCTTCATGATTAGGTCCATTTTGGCGGGACGGCATGTCTACCTCTTTCATTTGGTGCATTCCCTCTCTCTCTTGCGGGGTTGGCGGTCCTCATTCCAAGCTTGGTTTGGCGCCATCTTCTCCACAAGGTCGGTAGCTTGATTCGGTGTAAGGGGCGAGGAAAGCACCTCCCGGCGGCGTCCATGGTCTCACGGGTGTTGTTGTTGAGCCCGTGATAGAAGGTCTGCATGAGTAGCCGGTTCTCCATTCCATGGTGTGGGCATTCGGTGATGTAGTCTTGGGCGTTCCCACGCCTGCTGGAGGCAGTTCGTCGTGTTCTTCTTTGGAAGGCTGGAGATTTTCCAAGTAAAGGCGTTGGTTTTGCCTATAGGGAAGAACTTTGCCAAGAAGGCGTGTAGGCGAGTGTCAAGTAGTGAGTTTGTCTTTATTGGCGTAGAACCTTTGCCCGCTCGTCCCAAGAGTGAGAATGGGAACAGAGCGAAGTAGGATTGCATCACTTGAGACATCTTTGATGGTGAAGGTGCCCTGAATCTCTAGGAAGTTTTGTAGGTGAGCATTGGCATCTTCATGGGTTTTTCCACGAAATTGGCTAGCTTGTACCATGTTGATAAGCGCGGGCTTGAGCTCAAAAGCTTTGTCTCCCACCTCATTTGTCGGCCCGGTCGCGGATGTTGGCCGTAGTCGGTGCGAAGTACTTGCGGAGGGTCTTGTTCGCCATGACTTGAACACGGGTGTTAAGCTTCGGCCTTGATGGAGGAGTCTTAGAAGGCGGCGATCTTGGGTCGAGACTTCAACTTGGATCTTGCACGCTTCAAGAGTTTTTACGGATCGGAAGCGAAGTTTTCGGGAAGATTCCTATTCATACATTACCCGAAATAGATAGAAAGAATAATAACAAGGGTAAACCTGTTTAAGCAATTAGTGATAAATTTAATACTTTACAATGCGTGAGAGAGATGCATGCAAGTTATTCCTATATTTGTATTTTATTTGGGCTAAAGACTTTCTTTCTTTCTTTTGGCGCCAAAAATGCTTGTTGGTATTTCTAACGTCACTAACTAGAAAGCAGATATAAACCTATCACTAGCAATGGCGTCAAAAATGAATATCGGATGTTGCTTGAGATAAAACTAAAAGAAATAATTCATTGCGGAGTTCATAGCATATCCTAAAAAGGTTGTCATCCCTATAGTTAAACTACTAATATGCAAAAGAATAAAATATTCGTACTATGCCTTGATAAACTTCTCAATAAGTAAATAAACAATTATAAGCGGGTATCATAGCGCACGAGATATGAATATACCATTGTAGCATTTTAACCGGGAGTAAGAACCAGGTCTTGAATTTATATTCTACCACGGGAAAGAAGTCTACTATTATAAATTAACTATGCATGTGTGTATCTAAACATTAATCATCTCTCGTATGCAAATCTTAAGTATTAAGTTTATCAATTACTTAAAAACGAGGGATCAAGGTTCATAATAAAGATAATGATAAAAGTTCTAATAAATAGATTCAACCAAGTCATATCCGGTGTGCATCTTGGAAAGTGTCAAACAATGGGCGATAGCAATTCATAGGCTAGCTAGCATTAGAAACTCCAATATGTAACTCTAAACTATAAGTTAGGATCTACGATTAGTGCAATACATCTAACAATCATCAAAGAAAGACTAATTAAATCCACACATGAGGACAGAATCCGTGAAGACTAAGGCGAAACTTAGAACAACTTCGAATAATATCATCCGCTAGGCCTACATACGGGGATGGATTGCAAAGGACTCAATGGTCTTTGTCACCACCACGATCTACCACACGACCCGGCACATAGGGTGCAAGCCTTGGTAAATAAGATCTAATCACCATGATTACATCGTCTCTACCACTCACCCATAATATTGATGGATGGCTATACGAATCCATGCATGAACATAAAAGTAATTCAACTATGCTAAACATGTAATCAAAGTAAATACTAGAACAAATAATCTCGAATATAAACATGATCAAGATATTCATATTAAGAGCGTTAATGCGGAACTTGCGGACTACTTACAATGAAGAACTTACAAGAACGAGGCGATCTTGAGCCGGCCTCCGGCGATCGGGGCGGATTTCTCCTTCCTACTAGATCTAATCTTGATTGCTACTCTTCCTAAAGCGGTGTTTCTAGGCGTGGGATTGATGACTTGGATCTTGAAGCCCATTTGTTGATGAACTTGATTATGAACTAGATGATGCGAAAGGGGGTCTAGGGGTGCCTTATATAGCGGGAGGAGGTGCGGGGTTTGACCTAGATACATCTCGGGATCCTACCGACGCCCTCGGATCAAACCCGACATTAAGCGGGTGGATTAGATTGAGTCTTGAAGTCGGTTGAGGAAGCTTCGAGGCGGGGCTGGCGTGGCACGGGGGAGGCCGATCGGCCCCATTATTGGGCCGATCGGCCCGGGGCTGGCCCATCCACGGTGCCCGTAATCCGTCGTGTCTTACGGGTCTTCTAGATGATGGTTTCTTGGGTGTTAAGTCTCATTCACGTCGGGATTAGTCCGGTGCCTTCTAGGGTCTTCTCTCGGAGTTGGATTTCATTACGTAGTAAATGCGGCTCACGTGCAATTACGGTGTTTTCTGTTTAGTCCACGCAATTCACAACTTTACCAAAACTGATGGAAATATGTTAGTGACCCCCTATTCTAGGTTGTTATTATGATTTATACCCCTTTCTCATGTTTATTTGATTAATAAATTCATATGATAACAAGTGTCAACGGCATCCAAGCTGGTACGGACTCTCGTTGGACCACCTTTGACCAACCGTGCGTGGGAAAAGATGGCCCTTCGTGTGGGGAAAGTGTACGACCTCTGCAGAGTTAATTGAATCTATTCGAATAGCCACGTCCTTGGAATGGGTAAGTGCTAGGCCGAACATCTATGATTAGATATACACCTTGATGATGACTAACCTTTGTGTTGCCATGACAGCGATGATATGAGATAACTTAGGGAACTAGCGAGAGCGATTTTTAGAGACTCTGCTAGGGCCCAAACCCTTAATAATTACAACCCCCAGTTTGGGACTTGCCGAAAATGCGTTTGTACTCACCCCTCTATTTTACGGATATCGGCACATATAAAGGTAAGATCGGCGACAAGGTAGGAGGCAGGCGCATCGTAGGAGTTCGAGAGGTGTTTGCTTAGGAGAAGGCGTTGAAGCCCGGATTTCATCCGTGCACAAGTCACACGGAGATGCAGGCGGTGTCATAGCTAATCCACCGCTTCTTGGTTGGCCAACTCTCGATATTGTAACCCGGCTTGGTGACCCTTCGTCGCCCTTTGTAAGCCCCTTTCCATTCTATAATTCTATAGCTCGGTTTATTATTATTTACGTTTACCATTATACATTTACTAATAGGCGTGTTTGTGGCGTGATCACGGCGCAAACCGCGTGTGATTCTGACCCATTAAAAGTGGGGCGTGACGGTATACCACCCTTTCAGACTTTGCTTGGCGACATATGCAACATTGGGACACAAATCCTGCATAACATATGCCATCGTCGCTGGAGCCGGGAAGAGGGTGATGCTGGATTTTTACGCCCGAAAAGATCTCAAGCGTGCCACTCGCTCCACTAGCGAGGATCAATGGGCTTGATCCCTCGGCCGCCGCAGCGTAGCCCCCGAGATCGGGTGGGATAGGCTTGGGATAACGTGCGTCAGCACCGTATGGCCGACGGGCGTGCGTGGGATGCACATCGGCATCCTGGACCACACACGCGCGTGGCCGGCTGGGTGCAGAGGAAGCTGCCGGGCGAGACCGAATGGAACGCGGGGCCGGCATCGAGAAAAGACACTGCTATCTCACAGTAATCTCGCAGGATCATAACTGTATCTAGTGGATGTGTAGTTTGTGTGGGCGTGGAAGAAGAACGCGAACAGAAAAATACGAGGGCATCATCGATGATGAAGCTGTCCAATCCCGGGGAGCTCTACGGCGGCTGAGGGGAGAAAGAAGGCGCGCGCGGCGGCTGCGTGATCCCTCGAGCAGGAAGCCAGCGCGTGGTCCCCCAACTATCGGTCCAAATGAGTCCTCTTTTTTTAGATTTGCCAAGCCAAAAATATCAAACACTTTTTTTTTTTTTTTTGAAGGGCTCGGTGGGGTAAACCCCCCCCCCACCCCCACCTCTTTTTTGTTCTTTGTTAATATGAGGGGTAAACAAAATTACAAAGGGACGAGATGTGCAAAAGAGCTCCCAGAGCTTAAAAGAAAATGAAGAAAACATTAAGTTATACTCTCTAACCAGGATTTTAGTAAGCCGACACGACTAGGCTTGGCTTTGATCACAATCAAACCAAGATCGTCCACAGAGAACCCTTTTCCAACTCTAGAGGGAACAAGCCACATTATCGAAGATTAATCTATTTCTCAATTAGCCCAACAAGCTGTGATTAAGATTTCTCCGAATATGCAACTTCCAAAATCAATTCTAGCTTGAATGATCATGTCTAGAGGGGAAGGTTAGTATTCCGGATAATACCAATTAGATTCCAACAACTTTGACTGAAAAGGGCAATCAAAGAATAGGTGCATAACTATTTCCTCCACATTATTAGAGCAAATTGCACAAGAATGGCTAGGGAGATGCATGTTCTTCCTTACGAGCATATTCCTCGTGTTCAATCTATCTTTTAGCAAGAGCCAAAAGAAAAATTTGTGTTTCCCAAGATTATCTCTTGTCCAAAGCCACTTGAAAAGTGGTGAAGCTTGTTGGTTTCCCACAAAAATTTTATAAGCTCTTCTGGAAGAGTAGATAGAAGAATTATTCAACTATATATCCAACGATGCGCAATCGCTACTGACCCAATCAAAGGATAGCATAAATTTTGCAAGTCATCAAATTCATTTGTTGCTTGGGTCAAAAGGGGGAGGAAAAAACATGTCTTGATCATCATTTTCTATGAAAGATCTGATGGAACATTTCTTTTTCTTGGAAAATGAAAAAAGCCTAGGGAATCTTAAGTGAAAGCTTCCCAAAGTCATTCCAATTATCATACCAAAATAGAGCTGGGTTTCGGACCTTGCACTGCAGAGGCAATAGTTTTGAAATCTTTGTGCAATTTTAAGATGTCTTTCCACCAAAATGACCCAATTGGACTTCTTGGATGTGGAGAGGTGTTATGGTTGTGATAGAGCTTTTCAGGTGAGTTGCACCCAGGGAACTTGTGCCATATTGTAGAACTTGTCTAGATGTTTGAGTAGAAGAGCTTTGTTTTGACTTTTATTTGTGAATGTTTATAATTTCAAGACCTCCCTCCTCTTTAGATTTGCATGCTTGTTCCCAAGTAGCTAAACATTTCCCATTTACGTTTATCTCCCCCACTACAAAGGCATTGTTTTTCTATATTTATCAATTTGTTCAATGATAGGAGGTGGGAAGACCACTTGGAGAGAGCCTATTTTTGATTTGTTATATTGATTTGGGAGTTGACAAACATGGAGAATTGTCAAACAAAAAATGCAAAACTGTTAGAGTTGCTCTTAGGGCACTATTCACTTCACTATATGCATGAGTAAGGTCATGATGCGGATGTTCGGTGGTAGTAAAAATGTTAAGATAATGACTTGAACTATGATAAAGAATGATGGGATGATTAATGATATCATTTAGAATTGATATGAGAACTTTATTGTGCCTCCACGTGTCTTCTTTGTGTCTTACTTATTCATTTATAGGCATGCTTCCTTGTCATTTTATTTCATTTAATACAACAATTAACTAAAAACATTGTTATTTCATAAAGCAACATCGTATTGGTATTGTCATATGCTCAAAAATGACTATTTTTTAGATAATGGATGAGTCAACAAACATCCGGCCTCTACATCCTTAGATGTACACAGCCAAATTATTACAAGACAACGAATAACGAAAAGCCCAAGACAAGTCTCTAAATCGAATAAAGAGTACTAAAGCGGATGATAAACGTGCTTCTACCCTCTGTTGAAAACTTCCAAAGTAATCACTTATAGTTTCCTGCTAATTTGCGAGAGTATGTTCTTGTCTTATCATCAGGGGCGGAGCCAGGATTAGACTCAGGGGGGGCTATTTAGTGGAGCTTTAACAAAAATCAAGAAACTTAATGGTGGTTTAATGGCTAAGTATAGTAATTTGCATGGGAATTGTGCCTCAGGGGCTACAGCCGGGCAGCCCCCACCCCGGATCCTCCCCTGCTTATCATCACGCTGTAACTGGGACCGAAACACAACCAATAAGCTCCTCCGAAAATAACTTTTGTGACAACGAGAAAACTTTCATTTTGTTAAAAATAATGTTGTTCTGACGGCGTCAAATGGCCCAAGCATATAGCTGCAACACAAACCCAAATCAGGTTTCTATTCTTTTTATTCATATAAAAGATAATCGTCCAAACCGTTTCGAATCTGAACGGTCTAGGAAAACAAAAATGACTAGTGTTAGGCCATGTTTGCATCTTACTATTACTAATTGGAGGCTCCAACGGAGGCTCCACGTTAATCTCACCGAGGCGCTAGAAAAAGAGATAAATCCGAGAAATTCTCACAATAATCAGAAAAGATCGGCCATCCATTTGATCGCCATTTATATTAATTACCATTAGATCTATTTTATTTTTCTAACAAAATTACCCACCTGCCATTATGAAATATAACGTGCCAATTTATTTTCCTAAAGGAGTTAAACCCATTGCCTCTCACGCTTAATATAGATCTAATCTAATTGAAAAGAAAAAATGTACGCCGCCTCCACCAACTCCTCCAGCCGCCGACAGATCAGCCGTGTCCACCGCTGACGGGTAGACGATCGAGCACAGAGGATACAGACCCAGTGACTGTCGTGATGAGATCCAGGAAGCGGCGTCTGTTCCAATGATCCTACCGGTTTGTGTCTGTGCAGGAACGGGGGTGTTGATCGATGTGCCCGCACAGACGATTCCTGCTGTGAGAACTGCAAGTGCCCCAGAACGCATCCCTGATTCTTCTCTGCTCGAGATTGTCTCGGACGACTTGCTCGACCTCAGCAACAATCTCAAATCAGTGAGTTCATTCTAGAAGCCATGAAGTTAAGGGCCCTTTTCCTTCTTTTCAGAATTCAGAGAACGCATATGACAGTCAAGTTTTACTTTTTTTTTTTTTTTTGGTGATTGCAATCGATAACCATATATAGTTGTGATTATGACGTATGGGGAAGGCCATTAATGCATACTCTACTCATATTCTACATTTGGCTGCACATTTGAAAAAATGTAAATTATATATTGCCATCCCTTTCTATCTCACGTGGTATTAGCCAAGCATTACCGCCGCAACCACCGGCCATATTAACGGAGCTTCAATCAATGAGCGAAAGTAAATCGGCCTTCCATGCCGGTCGCCGAACGGTTGAAACGGAGATCGGAGACACGCAGCTACGGTCACGGGCGATACCTGTCCGGTAGTCGGCAGACAGGTATATGATCAATCTTCTAATCTTCTTCTTACTTGAGTACTTGGATAGTTTTCTTTATCTATGTATGAGTGATTTTTTTTATTCCAGTTCTTGAGTTCCTTCAATGGCAACAGGCCTTCTATGCCTATCGCTGGACGGCCAGAGCGGAGATGGAAGACAGACATGGACCCATGGCCACGCCCCATACCTGATGGCCTAAAACATTGTTGTCTTGGCGCGTGGAAGATTCTAGCGGCGTCAGCTCACATATGTCCGTCAGTCGGCAAACAGGTATATGATCAATCTTCTAATCTTCTTCTCACTTGTGTACATCAATAGTTTTTTCTTATGTATGTACTAATGATTCTTTTTATTCCGGTTCGTGTGTTCCTTCAATGGCAACCGGCCAATAATTAGCATCCATTCATTAGTCCACTATATGTGAGTTTTCTAACCTCAACCTCAAGTTCGAAACAATATCCTGTCAAAGTCGCCGGTTAAAGACATCAATCCAGATGATATAATTAAGCCATTCATCTCATTCAGAAAGGGACAAATAAACAAGTAATATTGTAAGTCTCCTTTCAACTATATTTCGAATTATTTGTATTCATTTGAACAATTTATATAGAGATTTGTTGTTGCTTCTAGCGTTGTCTTTGAATTTATGGCATCAAGTTATTTAATATATTTAGTTTTACTGAATATGAATACAGTTATGGTTTTGCCGAATCATATATAAATGGCATATCGAATTGCACAAGATTATTTTTCAGCAAACGCGTTTTAGTAAAATCCTAGGTCCGCCACTGTTGGACATCCTGCAGCTAAGCAACATCCTTTTGTCAACGCATGGCTAGAGCTATAGGTATGTACACTGCTTAGTCATACTCTCCAATTCTTGCTGCAGGTACGATGTTGTAGTTATAGCCAACAGGCAGGAACTTAGGCGGATGCTATGATCTATGTCTACATTATTGACATAGACGAGCGGATTGTCACCACTAAGCTCTAGGTATGCTACCCTCGCTCACCCATGCCATGCTACCATATGCACCCTCGCCAATCTCTCCTCTGTAGTTTTGGCCATATATATACATATGCAATTTAAAGTAAAGAACAAAAGATATCCCCATGTTTATTAATAGGATTGAAGGAGGAAATCTAAAACCAGCTATCTAAATTTAGTGATCGCTGGGGGCAATGCTCCATGGTTCCAGTTGAAAACATAGATTTGTATCTAAATTACTCACCACATCCATTTGGAAAAATACAAAAAATATGTCTCAAATCTACAAATAATTACTAAATTAAGCTATTAGGAAAAAATAATTTAATGTCCAAAAAGTATGTGATGTGTGTTCTAAATTACACATTTTTACAACAATTAAACTAAAAGTAAACATAACTATATGTTCCATCATGTAGACCACACAAAGGTACATTGTAAGATAAATATTTATTTTAATAGTTTACGAAGGACATAAAATTGTTTCCTTCATAAACCATATAGCAAAGACACTGAGCACTAACTTTACGTTATATTATTATTAATAATTTATAAATTTCCCATAAGTTATTATTCTAAGAAACTTTATAAATTATCTAAGAAATATAATGTCTTATCTACGCATGTTGTAATCTATAAAAAAATTATTACAAATTGAATTATTTGATAGTGTTGTAGTACAAGATGAAACGTCTATTTATACAATTGTGGGAGACTAAATTTATACAATTGTTATGACAGTGCCCAGTACAAGTTGAAATGTCTATTTATACTATTGTGGGAAACTAGCCTAGGAACTATAATCTTATCAATAAAATAAAAAATGAAAGATTGTGAGTAAACTATACAAAAAGAACTAGGGCTTCAACTTAACAAGCAGATAAAAGGAATTGCAATATATAGACTAAAAGTTCAATTGAAAGTATAGATCCATGATGGCACACAAAAGGTAGTATTGTGCTACAAGAAAATATAAATCCTATAAATTTTCAATAGGGGTCCTCAATGGAGCCTCCATGTTATGTCAAGCAAAAATCAAAAGCGCCCTGCCATCAACTATGTAGACTATAATCAACAACAATAATGATAATCTATGTTATTTTCTAAATTATTATCGAAATCTATGAATGTGTAAATCAATATAAGGTAACCTTGAATCTTTAAGAGATACATAGTATATGTAACCCCTTAAATTTAGATCTAAATTATCACATCTCACATTATTAAAAATTAAAATATTTTCTTAAACCTATATCTAAATTATCAATCTATTTAATAATAAAAAATATTTAAATAACTAGATAACATATATATGTTTCTACATTATCCTCTTCTACAAATCATAGTATATTAAAATTAATTAGAGTAAACATACATATCGTGCCATCATCTAGGTCAAATACAAGTGCATACATGAGGAATAAATGCATATATTTTGTTTAAGAAATCATGAAAATATTTCCTAAAATAATGGTAATAAAAACATATTTAAAATTGATCATAATCATTACTTTATATAATTTGTACAATTTAACTTAAATATTGGACATATCTATATTAATATTTATAACCATTATTACATAATAACTCTTTGACAATAAAATTCAAACATCTTGGACTACAAATGGCTATATCTTTCAATTCTTTGAGATTTCTTAGGTGCAAATAGTCTTTATATGGCTCAAAGATTAATATTCTTTTCAGCTTAGCATTGCTACCCACCTAGATCTCCGTCAAGCTCTAAACTAATCTTAAGAAATGAAATGTTGGTTCAAAGTGACTATTTAGGCCAACATAGTACTTGAGAGTGCAATCTTTGTAGCAATCAACGAGTCTAATAATGGTAGATCAAAATTTAGATTCTCCTGATATCATAAAATATAGATGAACTCAAATTGATCAGAAATTGATAATGTTTTAAAAAATAGAGACTACATAGTATCAATACTGCCTATTGTGTCAGAAAATAAAGAAAGAGAGGAAATATAGTTTAATACAAGTAAACTTTATATATTATCTAGAGACATTCAACAATAATAACTAATATCTCTTACAAGGTTCTATCCCGTGCGTGAGCACGGGTTGATGGACTAGTTTAGAGCTAATTTTAGACTACTTGTTTGAAGACTTTAGCTTTGCTCTGGTGTTATATGTCAATAGCTTACTCGATCAAAGAGCAAAATGCGGTGTCGTGATGGGTATATGCAAATGGCTTTGCGACTTGCAAATTAAGCACACGTACGCTGCATCGCGCGCTCCACAAACGATCGAGTACACGACGAACCAGACAAACAGAGGAGCAGAAGAAACTTCTTGTAACCACCGAACCATGCACGATAGTCCTCAGGTTGGGCCTCGCCGTCACTGTCGGATAGCTCGATGGTATTGGCTGCAGCAACAGCACGACACCTGAGTGGCGAATAGCTCGGTTTCCTTCTAGCTCGTTGGCATTTCCACAACCTTCTCCTTGGCAGCGGTGTTTTCTGTTTCAGCCATGTCCGTGTCTTCCATGCCGAACAGCTTGCCCATCTCCTCCAACGTCCGACCTCGAGTCTCCGGGAGGTAGGTGAAGAAGAAAACCCACGCGAGCGCGGCGATGCCGGAGTAGAGGAAGAAGCTACCGCCGATGGTGATGGCCTTCGAGAGTGACAGGAAGGTCATGGAGATCATGGCGCTGGCGACGCGGTTGCACGCCACGCCGACCGCGAAGCCCAGCGCGCGCACCTGCAGCGGGAATATCTCCGAGTTGTACAGGCCCGTGATTGGGCCCAGGCCGACAGAGAAGAAGGCGACGTAGGCCAGGGTGGACGCGATGCACAGAGCGACGGCCGATGGGATCTTGGCGTCCGGGTGATGCCCCACGACGGTGAGGCCCGTCCCGAGTCCGACGAGCGAGATGATCATCCCACCCGTGCTGGTCAGCAGCAGAGGCCGACGCCCCGCGCGGTCCAGTAGGAACATGGCCACCAGGATGAAGAGCGTCTTGCTGACGCCCACCGCGCAGGTGGTGCCCAGGAGATTGTTGTCGTCGGTGATTCCTGCACTCTTGAACACGCGTGGGCTGTACAAGAGCACGGAATCGATGCCACAAGCCTGCTGGAAGAATTGCACGCCGGCGCCCGATAGCAGTATGCGTCGCATCGCCGGGCTTGGGGAAAAGATGAGCTCCTTCCACACCTGCATCTCACCACCGTTCCGCTCCATGGATACGGTGACCACGTCTCCGTCAAGGTCCTTGGGAATCCCCACGGCAACCTTGATGTCAGCCAGCCGCTCTGCGGCCTCCTCTGGCGAAGCAGAGGTCTTCTCTAGCACAGACCTGGCGTCCGCGAGGCGGCCCTTCATGACGAGCCACCGAGGCGATTCGGGCATGCCGACCACCAGGAGCGCAAGCAGCGCGGACGGCGCTGCGCCGATGCCGAACATGACACGCCAGCCGAGGTGGAGTGGGAGGCGCGAAAATGCGTAGTTCGACAGGTAGCCAAGCAGGAAGCCGATGTTGATGAACACTTCCGGGAAGGTCGTGAGGAAGCCGCGGGATGCCGCCGGCGAGATCTCGGCGGTGTACACGGGCGCGATCATACCCCCGTACCCCACACCAACTCCGGCCACGAAGCGGCCCACCATGAGCATGCCATAGTTGACGGCGAAACTCATGAGCAACGAGCCCACGAAGAAGATGACAGCGGCGAAGACAACGGTCAAGCGGCGGCCGAACCAGTCAGACGTCCGTGCGCCAGCGAAGGATCCGAAGAGCGAGTAGAGACTGAGGATCCCTATCAGGATCTCCAGCTGCACGTCCGTGATCTTCAGGTCCTTCTTGATGTACATCGCCGCTCCACTCATCACCCCAACGTCTACAGAGTTGGTGAACCGTACATAAACTTCACCTTAGAATTCATGGATAGCAAAAGGAAAAATATTTCGATAATAGTGACAGACTGGGTACCATAGCCAAGGATGACAGAGGCCATGGAGGCGAGGATGGCACAGATGGAGGCATACTTGACGTTGCCCTTCTTCCTGGGCTCGACGGCCTTTGCGAGCCCGTCGCACGCCATCGTTAACGGCTACTTCTTTGATCTCTGATTGGAGATAAAGGTGATGAGCAGTGGTTGTGTAGCTCTTGTGTTGAACGCGTATATATAGACAACGAGCAATGATTGAAGATATGAGCATGACCATTTAGTATCTCATCTCGTCAACTGTGACTGAACCTGCATGATTTCTTAAAGTTCAGACAATCACATCCTCTTCTCTCGGATATTTTTATTTTCGAAATTGGTATCTTCTGTTAAATCCTCCAGCGCCACCCATCCGGTTCTTCTCTTTTTTTTCTCCGAACCCACCAACATCAAACTTCTAATCTGGCCACATGGTGTTTATCTAAGGGGACGTATTAGGAAGTGGGAGGGATTTGCAAAAGTATGATTATGGGTGACCGGTTTAGTGTAAAATTAACTACACGTGTCTTCTTGGATCAACATCCTATGATCTAAGGTTGAAAAAAAACATCCTATGATCTAAATTAGAAGTCCGCACGGTTGCCTGAGAGAGGTGGTTTGCATCTGATACGTTTCCCACCAAAATATCTTATGATGGTTAGGTTTTATTAAAGCCTGCCAGTTTTTACTTAAAACTTAAAAAATATATACAAAGTCTAAAAAAAAAAAATAATCTAAAAAATAAAGCATTAGTTCTTCAGAGTTGTTTATAGAGATAATAAGGTGTGCATATGTAATTATACGGATGAGTGTATGCTCGTGTATAGTATGAGCGTGGGCAACTGCACTGGAATGTTAGAAAGAGTAAAAGCGGAATAAATAAATCAAATCAAATAAAAGACTAAAAATAAAAATGTAATAATAAAATAAAAAGCTCTATCTGGACCTGATATTGGGCATGGGCCACCAAAACTGCGAGTTTGCGACTGCACTACCGGGCTGCCATGGTGCATACGCACGCTCACAAATGGGCCTCTCAGATTGTTTGTGGCCTAGGCCTAAACACGTCATGAACGGACTTCAAAGTTCGTCTATGCATCGATGATGATCAAAACCAACTGTCTCCCTATGCAGTTTCAACCAAAAAAAAAAAAAAAAAAAAAAAAAAACCTACGCGAAGACCATTATGCTACACTTCTTGTGAGGACTTTCCATCTTGGCCAAACACAAATTGGATATATACACCATCAAATCAGAATACTCCCTCGAGTGGAAAGCCTTCATCAAATTTTGAGTGAAATTGGCATAAGCGAGACGTCAGATCATCATGAATCTTCTAAATTGTGGAAAATACTATGGACAATTAAAGCACCACCTAAAATGAAAAATAATCTTACGGTGTACTCCAATGTGTGTGGCACGTTTAGAGGCAAGAAATATATGGAAAAAATAGTGAGAACATAATGATCGATCCTCCCGAACATTATCTTGTAAAAAACTCCTTCTTAAATACAATGAAACGCTAAAGTCTTTTTGCGTTTTCGAGAAAAAATGATCGATCCTCACTCCATTTTTTAATGGATAAAAGCTTCCAAAAAGATTATCTTTATGCATTCTATAAAACAAGCTACAGTTTCAAGTGTGAATCTAATTGATTACATGGGCAACTAGAGAATATTAGACGCTAGACGCTAGGAAGACCAAAATTGACTTGGATACACTAGCCAGCTGCAATCCAGACCTCACCCTTGGTTGAACACGCGCGCCGATGACCGATCACTTGCATCCACACTTTAAGGTATCCTGACATGACTTGGCTCCTGAGGTGCTCACATTCTGTTCTTTCCAGAGCTACCATGCCACCAGAGCCATTACGGCATCCTGACCTTTGCGCCGATGACCGATCATTTGCATCCACACTTTAATCCATGTTTATTGGAGTAAATAACTTAGTTTAATTTCCACCATAATCTACATTGGTATATCTAGATTGAGGTGTATACGAGTGCATCTAAAATAAACATAAATTGTTTTGTAGACACATACAATTTATAACCACCTCTATGAATAAAATGACTTGTCTTCTAAATTAAGTTTAATAATATAGTCCCTCTCGGAACAAAGCAGCAAGGGGTTTACAACCAACTTGCATTTGCAAAAGCACACGCGACACTGACAACAATATTTCATACCACCGCGCGCTCCACAAACGAGTACACGACGAACGGGACAGACAAGAAAGTTCTTGTAACCATACACACAAGAGCCCTCGGGTTGGGTCTCGCCGTCACTGTCGAACTGTCCTAGGTCTAGGCTGCAGCAGCACGGCACCTGAAAGGCGAATAGCTCGGCACTGTGAGACCTCCCTTCTCCTTGGCAGCGGTGTTTTCTGTTTCAGCCATGTCCGTGTCTGCCATGCCGAAAAGCTTGCCCATCTCCTCCAATGTCCGACCGCGAGTCTCCGGGATGTAGGTGAAGAAGAAAAAACCCACCCGAGCGCGGCGATGCCGGAGTAGAGGAAGAAGCTGCCGCCGATGGTGATGGCCTTCGAGAGTGACAGGAAGGTCATGGAGATCACGCCGCTGGTAACGCGGTTACAGGCCACGCCGACCGCGAAGCCCAGCGCGCGCACCCGCAGCGGGAAGATCTCCGACGTGTATACCGAGCCCATGGGACCGAGCCCTATCGAGAAGAAGGACACGTAGGTCAGGACGGACACGATGCACAGGGCGGCAGCCCACGGGATCTTGGCGTCCGGGTGATGCCCCACGACGGTGAGGCCCGTCCCGAGGCCGATGAGAGAGATGATCATGCCACCCACGCTGGTCAGCACCAAAGGCCGACGCCCGGCGCGGTCCAGCAGGAACGTGGCCACCAGGATGAAGAGCGTCTTGGTGACGCCCACCGCGCAGGTGGTGCCCAGGAGCTTGTTGTCGTCGGTGATCCCCGCGCTCTTGAACACGCGCGGGCTGTACAGGACAACGGAGTCGATGCCAGAAGCCTGCTGGAAGAAGTGGAGCCCGACGGCCGAGAGCAGTATGCGTCGGATGGCCGGGGTTGGGGAAAAGATGAGCTCCTTCCACACCTGCTTCTCACCACCGTTGCGCTCCTTGGGTACGGTGACCACGTCTCCGTCGAGGTCCTTGGGAATCCCCGCCGCCGCCTTGATGTCGGCTAGGCGTTCCGCGGCCTCCTCTGGCGTCTCAGAGGTCTTCTCCAGCACCGCTCGGGCGTCCGCGAGGCGGCCCTTCATGACGAGCCACCTAGGCGATTCGGGCATGACGAACACCATGAGCGCAAGCAGGGCGGACGGCGCCGCGCCGATGCCGAGCATGACGCGCCAGCCGAGGTAGAGAGGAAGACGAGCGAACGCGAAGTTCGACACGTAACCGAGCAGGATACCGACGTTGATGAAAACTTCCGGGAAGGACGTCAGGAAGCCGCGGACTGCAGCCGGAGAGATCTCGGCGGTGTAAACGGGCCCGATCATGATCGCGTAGCCAACCCCGACGCCAGCCACGAATCGGCCCGCCATGAGCATGGCGTAGTTGACGGCGAAACCCATGAGCAGTGAGCCGGCGAAGAAGATGACAGCGGCGAAGACCACGGTGAAGCGGCGGCCAATCCAGTCGGACGTCCGCCCTGCCGCAAAGGACCCGATGAGCGAGTAAATGTTCAAGATGCCCATCACTATCTCCAGCTGCACGTCCGTGATCTTCAGGTCCTTTTTATGTATATTGCTGCCCCACTCATCACCCCAATGTCTGCAAAAAATAGTTGGATAGTACACAAAACTTCACCGTAAAAACTCTGACAAAGAAAAATGGAAACAGCGAATGATACGGGCCATGCATCTGGGTACCATTACCATATCCAACGATGATGACGGCCATGGAGGCGAGGATGGCACACATGGAGGCATACTTGACGTTGCTCTTCTTCCTGGGCTCGGCGGAAGCCATCATAACAGTTGTCTCTGATGATTAGCGATTACAGACAAGGACGCAAGGTGGTGTGCAGCAGTGGTTGAGTGAAGTGTTGTGTTGAAGGAAACCGCATATATATAGACAGCAAGATATGAGTTTGATAGAAGATGTGATCATTGGACCCTTCACCAACGGCAACTCGCCGTTGATGTTCTGCTAGCCGTTTTGTAAAACTCCATCTTCTCCTTAATAAAATACATTGGCACGTTCTCAAAAAAAAAAAAATCATTGGGCCCTATTCTGGTAAACAAGGACGTGACGTTGGACCGCAAACGCTGTTTTCTCAGTAGTTTGTTTATACACACAAGCGAATCGGCGTACCCATCATTTATCACTAAATAAATAAATAGTACTCTCTCCGTTCCAAATTGTAGTTCACTTTGGCTTTTCTAGATTCATTTCTTTTGCTATGTATCTAGACATAGTGTATAACTAGGTGTATAGCAAAATCAATGTATCTAGAAAAGCCAAAGTGAACTATAATTTGGAACGGAGGGAGTAGCACGTTTCTTTTAAAAGTGAGCACACATGGCATATCTAAAATTAATTAACATCGACCACAATAAACCTAAACTTGCCTTGTCATATTATACCAATCGTTTAGGTATAATATTTATAATCGCGAGGGGAGTAAACAGATGCTTGTCTGCTACTAGATCAATGATCCTACCCTGTTTGAATGTACTTCTATATAGGAGTAATAGTTAACCAATTATTTTTAGTCCTAGCATATTCAAATAAAGGGCTAATAAATAGAGCAGTCAATTTTTTAACTAACTGTTTACCAACTACTACCCCATCCCACAAAGAATGTAAAAATCTTGCGTCCCAAGGAGTCAAAGATTTTAAATTTTGGCTATATAAGCAAATTCAGTAGTGCACCTAGCTCATAAGTCAGAGCCTCGAAAGCATATGCACCAAGGAGTCAAGGAGAGAAGAGAGAATAGCTTGGTTCTCGTACGAGTAACAAGCTAGACACGAAAGCATATGCAATGATAGACTCATACATTTACTGAATGTGACAAGGGTTACAAAATACATAGCTAAAAATAACAATATAGATTCTTTTTTAGTAATAGCGTTTTTTAGCAAATTTTGAGCAATAGCGTTGCACATGGTTAGGGAGGAGAGGTTAGACTACACTGAGCCAGGCCATTTATCATGTCATGCCGGGCCAGCAGTAGCATGATTATAGCTATTCCTGAGCATTTTCTTGGGTGGGGTTGGGTTCGGGCTCGGTCGAAAAAAAGCCCAACTATTTTGGGCCAATAAAATCCTACTCATGATCGTCTCACTAGACACGTTGGGCCTCAATTTTTGGGCCGGGCTCGAGCTTGGGCGGGCTCGTGCATTTATAGTATGGAATAGCTAAAAAAGCATTTTGGGTCGGGCTTGGGCCAAAATTTTTTCGGACTGTAAGATCTGTGTCCAGGCCCTGTCCAGTAAGATCTATGGACGAGCTGGGTTGAGCCGGGCTAAAAATGCTCAGGTATACATCGAACTTCCTGGGCCAGGCTGAAATAGCGAGCCGTGTGCTGGCCCATGAACCTTTTTATGAGTAATGCTTACTGTGTCATTCAATTTTTTTTTAAAAAAAAAGAATCGTAATCGTAATAAATAAAGTACAGAATTCTAAAAAAACATAATCAAGTACATTTCCCTTGAAAAATCATAATAAAGTACAATTACAAACACCCAGTAGCACGTTACCATGATTAATTTCGGTTGTTTTAAAAGTATTCTGAGAGAGAATAAACCGCGGGTGCAGACGAACACAGCGTAAGTATAATTGTAGGCTTACGTGCAGACAAACCAAAGCGCAAAAGAGTATCATGTGGTCAAGTCTGAGGCCAGGAGTCCCTCGGAGGCGTCGTCTCCTTCGTTGCCCGCGTCAATCTTGCCGAACAGCTCCCCCATCTCCTCCAGCGTCCGGCCGCGCGTCTCCGGAAGACAGGTGAAGAAGAACACCCACGAGAGAGTGACGATGCCGGCGTAGAGAAAGAAGCTACCACCGATGGTGATGGCGCTGGACAGCGACAGGAAGGTCATGGAGACGACGCCGCTCGTCACGCGGTTGCCCGCCACGCCGACCGCGTAGCCCAGCGCGCGCACCCGCAGCGGGAAGATCTCCGAGGTGTACACCGCCGTCATGGGCCCGAGGCCGATTGAGTAGAACGACACGAAGGCCAGAGTGGACGTGACGCACAGGGCCACGGCCCACGGAACTTCGGTGTGTGCGTACCGGCCCACGACGGTGAGCCCTGTGGCGAGGCCGACGAGCGAGACGGCCATGCCGCCGGAGCTGGTCAGCATCAGCGGGCGCCTGCCGACGCGGTCGAGGAGGACCGCGGCCAACAGCACGATGACAGTCTTGGTGACGCCCACGGCGCAGGTGGTGGCAAGGGAGCTGGTCGTCGTCGGTGATGCCCGCGCTCTGGAACACGCGCGGGCTGTACAGCACCACAGAGTCAACGCCTGAAGCCTGCTGGAAGAATTGGAGGCCAAGCGTCGCAAGCAGGATGCGCCGCACCGTCGGGGTCGGGGACAGGATGAGCTCCTTCCAGACCTGCTTCTCCTCGGCGCTTTTCCTCTTGGGCACGGTGACCACGTCGCCGTCGGCTTCCTGCGGGATTCCAGCGGCAGCCTTGATGTCGGCCAGGCGTTCCGCTGCCTCCTCCGGCGTCTCAGCGATTCTTTGCAGCACGACCCTGGCGTCCGCGAGGCGGCCCTTCATGACGAGCCAGCGGGGGGACTCGGGCATGCCGAACACCATGAGCGCCAGCAGGACGGACGGCGCCGCGCCGATGCCGAGCATGACGCGCCAGCCGAGGTGGAGCGGCAGGCGGGCAAAGGCATAGTTGGAGACGTACCCGAGGAGGATCCCGATGTTGATGAACACTTCGGAGAAGGAGGTGAGGAAGCCGCGGGCCGACGCGGGGACACCTCGGCGGTGTACACCGGCGCGATCATCAGCCCGTAGCCCATGCCGACGCCGGCCACGAAGCGGCCGAACATCAGCGTGGCGTAGTCGCCGGCGAGGCCCATGAGCAAGGCGCCGACGAAGAAAAACGCGGCCGCGACGACGACGGTGAACCTGCGGCCGATCCAGTCGGACGTCCGCCCCGCCGCGAAGGAGCCGATGAGCGAGTAGAAGTTGAGGATGCCTATCAGGATCTCCAGCTGCACGTCCGTGATCTTGAGGTCCTTCTTGATGTACAGCGCCGCGCCGCTCATCACCCCGATGTCTTCAAGTTAAACAGTGCGAAAGATATTGTGACCCCGTGTATTGCAGATCAAAAGATGAATGATTTGGTGACGTGAATCGTCAGTCCTGCAGTGTACCGTAGCCAAGGATGATGGAGGCCATGGAGGCGAGGATGGAGCAGATGAAGGCATACATGACGCTGTTGTTCTTCCTGCGCTCGACCACCTCCGGGAGCTCCGGCGAAGCCATGGCCTACTAGATTTCTGCTTGAATTGCTGCAGTCTATATCTGAAAATGGTAGTGCTACTGATGGTCTAGTGACTAGCAGTGGTACTAGTGTTCCATTTCTGAGAGGAAAATCTGATCGGCCCTTCCAAAAAAAAAAAAAAAAATGGTTGTGGCAGATCAGAGCAACTGTGATGTGTTCATATTAGAAGATCAGTAAGGAGAACCCCTTTTTAATTTGGGGAAGCTTGTGCGTGCAAACAAGCTCCGAAGATTGTGAAGTATTGATAGATTGACTTCGGGATTGAACCAGATTTCGGGCTCAATTTAAAATCGGAAATTCCTTACACTTGATTGGTGATCGATCAAGGAATCTCAGCAACGTGATAATTTAGTTTAAGATTTCCGTACCAATTGTTTCGTATTAAGGGCTGGAACTTCTATGCCTTCTTGTTCACGTAAAACTTGGGACTATGCATGCCGTGTTTTTTTAACTTTGAACGAAAACGACTCTGATAAGACGTCCGTGAGAACTGAACCTCCCAAATTTTCAGATAATCCACACTTTGATAGAAAAGAGCGTTTGGAAAGTATTGCAATACAAGAGTCAAGAAAGGTTGTCGACATCAGTTAAGGTCCCAGCTGAGGAACATTTTGCATACAAAGAGTACCCATCCTGCCCATTTTATGTCTTCTGAGTTCCTTATCAGTTAACTGTTTCGTGTTCGTATGGGCTGGAACTAGTATGCCTTCTTGTTCACGTAAAACATATCAGACTACGCATCATGTGTCGTCTACTCGTCTGTCGTCGCCTTGTAAATTTTTAATAACTTTGAGCGAGAACGACTTCCGATAACAACGTCCGGAAATGTTGCTAATGGTGAACGACAATTAAGGCTCACGGACACGGTGCCGGACCGAGCGCGATCCACACCAGCGCCATCAGCGAGAGCAGCATTGTCCTGCCGGCATTTGTCTGCGTGCGCGTGCCCAGGCGGCAGCCGCCGCCCGCGGGCGAGCACTCTCACCAGCAGCCAACCGAGCTCCACCTCCACGAGCACGAGCGATATGTGGAAGGACATCAGGAACCCGAAGACCACTAGCGTGCTGGAGGAGACGCCGACGTTGCGGAATACGTGCTGCTGCACACGAGTGCACGTACTGGAGAATGGCGAAGGCGTATTTGTTGACAGGACGCCTTAATTGTGGGGGCATGCGAGGAACGACCGTCTGAATTCAGGTGAGACGATGAATTAATCCTGCTGGTTGTTCTGCTTCTGAAGAAAGATTGTTGGCGTTTTCCACACAAACCTACATCACGTACAATCGAACAAAGGGACATGGAAACCATGTATAGCGACAATGGAATGCTTGAGATATCCTCAGCGTGCTTGTGCACAATGGCAAGTTGAGTAGTGAAGTATACCAAATACATTTAAACCTCACAAAGCCCAACCAAATGGAATGCTTAGAGATACTTTTGTCCTAGCACAAATAATTTATTATGACTTGGTTGGGGGTGCACAGGCATAGGCAGTGCAATGCCTTAGTGACACTCAATTATGACTTTGGGGTGCACCGGCATAGAGAGTAGTGCAATGCCTTAGTGACGGGAAAAGAGAAGGAAATGATTTACCCCCTCTATCTCTGAATAAATAGATTGCTAGAGTTGTCATAAGTCAAACTTTTTAAACTTTGACTGGTTTTCTACAAGACCCGTATTGTTATATATATATCATAGAATATTAATGTGCTTATAGAAGTTGTTACTCTTTTCTATGAAGTTAGTCAAAACTAAGATAAGATGACTTGCATGGACTATGATATGAAGAGCCCTTTTTTTTAAAAAGATCTGGTAAACATCAACTTTGGTTATAATAAGAAGGAGAGCAAATTAACGTTCAATTACACGCGCGAGGAGCACTTCCCCATCATGCCTAAGCTATGATTGGGGTGGAAAGACATAACTAACTACTAACTAATGTTATTAGCTACTGATGGTGTCATAAGCACCTTACAACCCGCTAAAGCTCACTGACCTGCCATTTCCTTTAATAGTCTCATGAGCTCCCTAGAAGAACATGGTTTCCCCCTAAACACTTTTTCGTTCCGCTGTGGCCAAATGTTCCACAGAGTTAGGATAGCCATCGTGTGTGTCTTCTTCCCCGTGCATGCAAGCCGAGCAAAGCAATGTTAAATCATCAGATGCATCCCATGGCGAGGGGTTTAGCTCCGGGCATCCGCTCCAAGCGGTTGTGAGTTCCCAGATGTGCAAAGCAAAGTTGCATTCAAAAAAATAAGTGATGAGCTGTCTCGAGGTTCCTCTCGCACAGGGCACAGAAGTATGAAGAGCCATGACAGTGTAGATGATAGGAAAGTGATGGAACATGATTGGACAAACTGTTTTTGAAGAAACCATCCATGAAGAATACATGTAGTGTTTACGAGAAGAGAATCTATGTAGTACAATTGATGGTGGGACCAATGGCGTCGGAGGTGGCACAGAGACAAGAGGAAGGGGGCGACACCTTATTTGCTTTGGTGGCTTGTGAGACCCGGAAAGCAAGGAATGGATGATGCTTCCACGACGGCGCATCCACCACCAACCAGATCTTAGCCACCATCAAGCATATTGTTGATCTGTGAATCGAAGCCGAGGTGTGCAAGCTTAGTTATTTAATTCGTGAGTAATACGCATAGATCTCTACTGGAGGGAGGCTGCACCTAAAATAAATTTATCTCCTCCCAAGCGTGCGCTTTTGCGTGATGCAAAAACTCTTCTACTTAAATACAAAGATACGTAAACCTTTTATGATGAATGGTTAAAACGAAAAGTAGTCGTCGATGTGCCACACACGGGGGGATCTAATCTTTCTATACCTTGCTGACATGCCATTTTTTAGGAAGGCAACGTATCGGGTGCAAACCAACCCTTTCGTGAAAACCCATGCAAACCACGGTAAAAAAGTTGTCTAAATTCACCAAAAAATCACATATGTAGATGATATGATGATACATAACCTTGTAAAATATCTTGTCTAAACTTCGACTTCGTTTGTGAGATATAAAAATAAAAAAAATCAAGCTAGAAAGTTGTCCAAATGATTTGTTAGAAATTTGTTATTTTTGTATCTCACAAATGATATCGAGTTTGGACAAGATGTTTTTACAAGGTCATGTATCTCATATCATCTACATGTGTGAGTTTTTGGTGAATTTTATAACTTTTTGGCATGGTTTGTGCGGGTTTTCACAAAAGCTGTGGTTTGCACCGGATATGTTCCCTTTTAGGAATTGCGGTCTGAAGTACAACTGTACACGAGGGCCATGCCACTCTATGAGAACTGTGTTTGTTTTCAAAACAAAAAAAAAAAAAACAACGAATATTGCGAACTCGTTTCCCTATTACCAACTGCCAATAAGGAAAGTACGTTCATGTGGCCGTGCGTGTTGGACATTGGGAGCCAGTTTGACTGCCCAGACAAAACTCTAAAGATGCAAAATTCAAAAACTCTCAAGATGCTAAATCTTGGTCGACTAAAAAATTCATATAGCTTTGGAACCTTTGGAAGTAACGATGCAAACGAGTATTCGACAACAAGGCTATCGATATACAACACCTGCTGGAATCAATCCAAGATGACATCCAGTTGCTTCATATGGCAAGGGAAGAACCGGGCGGATATGGGCCTAGGGCCAGTAGGGCCGTGGCCCTAGTCGCGGCCCAAAACACTCTTTAGTAAATTCTGTGATTTTTGGTCTGGCTCTATGTTTTGGGCCAAATTCGTTGGCCCAGGAGCACATGTTACTCACCGTGCGGTCTAGGGAATGTGCTCGACGCAGCGGCCTTGGTCGCGCGAAACTGAATCGTCGTCGTCCTCTCTCTTCGTATGACTCCACGCGACGCCTGAGTCCCCGACGACGCCACACCGCCGCCTGTCCGCCTCCCGCCGGCCGTGACTGAAGCCAGGCGCCGCCGCTGCCCGCCCTCCCGTTGCCTTGCCTCTGCTGACTGCTGTTGGCGCGGTGACTGAAGCCAGGTGCGCCCAGGATCAATTGATCCCTTCTCTCGATCGGTTGATACATCATACAGGCCTTCTCTCGATCACAAGAAATATACGAGCTGTTGCCCACTGCTCTGACCAGATCGCATCAGAGGAGAGGAGACCAGAGTGGATCGATCAAGGCTTGTTGCACGGAGAGGAATCGATCGGGCCAGCTGTTCCTAGGCATCCAGCGAACACTAATCCTGGTAAGTCATCAAAGTGTAATTCTTTATCCTTCTAATTTCTATAGTTTTAATTTAATCCCTTGTTAAACTCTTCCTCTGTAGGAATCAAATGAAGAGGAGGCAGGGACAGGGGAAAGGAATCAAGTCAATAAAATCTTTTTTTACTCCGGCTCCTACCCCAATCATACAAGGAGCGTCACAAGGACAATCCGAACCACAATCGGGAGTGCTAGCGTCACAAGGTCAGTCATTTATAAATAAGTTGTGTTATCTATCGGTATTAAACCCGGTGCGGACGTTATTTGACCCTATACGAGCGCTACGTGCGTTTTAATAGCGGCCCTAGGCGTCAAAAGTTGATAGCTCCGCCTGACTAGTTTCAGACCTTGGATGGTTGCAGCTAATTATGATGTTTGTTTGCTTTTGATTTCATTTTTCGGTTCAGAGTTTCTCTGTCTTTGCTGTACAGTTTGTTACTTGCTTCCTACTGGATGAAAAGGCAATCTTGCTTAAAAAAAAAAGATATATAGCAGCACACTAACATTTTTTTTTTTAATAAACTGTACATTTTTCTGGCTCCCAGGATGACATGAACGTGACGAGGACGAATGGACGATGATCAAATGGCAAGATCAAGTAGCCGTACACTTCAGAAACACGATAAACCGCTCACCCCTGAGAAGCTTGACTAGATCGCCAAGATATGACAGACTCTTTCACCGCCGCCACCGCTCCCCGCAGCCACGTCAGGCAGCCCCGTGACGACGCGTCCGCCCACGGCGCAGGGCCGAGCGCGACCCACACCAGCGCCATCAGCGATAGAAGCATTGTCGCGGACAAGCCCCTCACCCACTTCAGCTGCTCCTGCCGCCGGGTCATGCCGCCCGTCGGCACGCGCCTGCCCAGGCGGCAGCCACGGGAGAGCACTCTCACCAGCAGCCAGCCGATCTCTACGAGCACGAGAGACATAGGGAAGGACAGCACGAACACCAACACGAACACCGCCTTGGACGAGGCGCCGACGTCGCGGAACGCACGCTGCACGTACTGGAGAATGGACCCGATGCTGGACGCCTGCTGGAAGACCTTGGCGACAAGCGCGGTGAGCACCGCCCGGCGAAGAGGCTCTGTGGGACGTACCAGGAGCTCCCTCAAGATCCCAAGCTCCTCCCTCCACCACCGGCCTCGCTTGGTCACCGCCAGCGGCTCGCCGGAGCCGACTTTTATCTCGAGCAGACGGATCTCGGCCTCCTCAAGTGTCCTTGACACGACCAAACGGGGCGTCTCGGGCATGAAGAGGACGACGGAGCTGAGCAACGCCGGAACGGCTATTCCAACGGCAACTGTCAGCCGCCACGCGAGGAGCGCAGGAATCCTCAGGAATACCATGGAGTAGACGACCGACCCCAGGATGCAGCCGAGGTACACGAATCCGTCGGGGTGCGCGGCGAGCACGCGGCGCACACAGGACGGGCTGAGCTCCGCGGCGTAGGCTGGGACGACCGTGAGCGCAAGGCCCATCCCGACGCCGCTGACGAAGATGCCGGCCGTGAAGGGCGCCAAACCGGTGGCGAGACCCCGGGCAATCGCGCCGGCGCAGAGCACGGTGGCGGAGAGGAGCACGGTCCGGCGGTCTCCGATGAGGCGTTGCGCTCCCACGGCCACGATCATGCCAAGGCTAGAGGAAAGCGCGACGGTGCACGCCAGGAGCATCAGGTCGCCCTGCGCCCTGACGATCGTGTTGTAAACGACGGCGAGGTCTGCATCAAAACAAGATGAGATGATACAGCATAGCACAAACAAATTAAATATGCTGCTTTGGGGCTATGAGAACATTATATTTGTTTCAATCAGATATCAATAGTATTAAAATTAAGAATTCAGAGTTTCAATCTGTGTTCGTTATAGCCTTGTATGAGTTGATATGATACTCACCGTAGCCCAAGAAGAGAGGCGTGGCCGACGAAAGCACAGCGGTGGCAAAGGGGTACTTGTTGAGATGACGCCTCATGGGTTTCACCGCATCTGGGGAACGCCCGTCTCTGGTGTTACTTTTGCCAAGCATTCTGCCTGTTTTCGGTGAATTCATGTGAGGCGATGGATCAAGAACAAGGAGTGTATTCAGTTGCATGATATCTTGAAGGAGAATTGCAACTGCAACTGTTGATCGAACGAACTGAGACTACTTCGATATCTCGAATCCGAAAACGAGTTAGCCTGCAGATTGTTCTGAACAAAGAGATGCAGTTTTGATTGGCGTTTTCAACAAACGTACCCCAGTAGATGCAGAAGAACAAAATTAAAGACAGGGAACGGGAACCATGTTTCTCATGAAGATTGTCGGGTCCCAAGAAGAAATTTACCTAGTTTGGCTGCGAAACAATCTCTCCAGTCTCCAAAACGATCAACTCTGCATTTTCTGAAGGTAGTTAACCTTCAACCTGAATCTATGAGCCTCGGCTGCAGATATGGAGAACTAGGTTTGCGAGATTGATCGGCAGGAGGTAGCACAAAGCACGCCCAAGAAACTCTCCACAGTTTGTTGATCAGGGCATCTGGGGCAACAGATATCCGAGTTACCGGCAAACAAATCGTCTCCGGAATCTCGGTGCGCCAAAATTTTATGGACTTTGCCACTTTGGTGACCGGGGCATCTGAACCCCAGTACATGTAATTTAGCTCAACATCGTTTCTCACAGCGTTCATGTGCACGTCGATTCTTGCTGAGTTTAGTTGTTGCCAACTTGCCACACAGAGGACGTAACTATCGGTGGGCCTTTATAGGGCACAAATGCACTTTTGGTTCTTATACTATTTGTCTTCAGTCAAAAACTCAAAAATTCTCAAGTTTAACTAAATTAACAAAAAAAAAAAAAAAAAAAAAAAAAAAGCTACCATCTACGACATCAAACATTTGCTTTAGAAATGTTAATGTATTGCTTAAAAAACTTAATCCAAGTTAGAGAAGTTTAATTTGATAAAACCAAAGTGAAACATAATTTACAATGGATGTAGTACTCTATATACTGAGTTACTGACAATGTTCTTTCGAACTTGTGCAAAGTCAAAGCTGCCTACGAATCCCAGATTAATTGTACTTACGCTATGTAACTCTGCTGCTAGGCAAACCGTTCTGAGTATATAAATAATAACAAACACAAATTCAGAATGCAGACCACGAGCTGGGAGCAAAACCCAAGATGACTTGCAGAAGATTACCAGATTAGTCGGTAAATTCAAGAGTACGGTACCCCATTGCTACGACCAATTTTAACATAAAAATATTTAACACGAACAATAACTTTACTCCATATGTATTATAGATTAGGTGAGCAACCAGCTCACCTCTACTCTCTCCATTCCCTTGACCCAAGGTAGAAGAAGAGTAGGAGCTCAACACACACACTCTCAGCAGTGGCTGAAACCTGAAACTCTGGATGTTTGGCACATTGAACTGCACTTTTTTCATTGCTATGCTTAGGTATATATACATCCTTTGTACCAACTATAAGGTACACAAGGCATGGCTGGGTACAGCCTCAACTACTACTAGTACATGCTTAGATCATCCCACTACAAGTATGGCTGATGTATTTCTACCATGGTACTAGAGAGGCCTATTGCCAAACTCCTACATGTACCAAGGGCTAACTATCTACTTGCCCTTGATTCACAGCAAAAGAATGCAGCAGCAGCAAATTATGTCTTACAAGCATCACCACTCACCAGTCACCACCTACCTTTGCATAGAGCTAGGCATTCCATCTAGGCACTATTCCCAATTTCATCCATTGATCTCTATATTCTTTTACATATTTTTCTCTATTATTTGTACATTAACAAGCTATTAATGTACAAAGGCCTAGGCACCAATGTTATCAAGTCGTCTGAATCGGTGCAATGGTGATCAGCTATGCACTACCATTAGTTGCGATTAATCATGATTAAACATGATTATTTCGGGATTAGTCGGGCTGAACGGTGCCATGGCGACTTGGATAACAATGCTAGGCACTAGGCGGCACCCAGCCACCAGCTTAGTCCTGGCGCTTCTTGAATGCTCCTGCATAACCATAACCATTCTAGTTTGACACAGATGAGATCAAATGGCGTAATGCAAACTTAAAGATGCTATCAATTTCAAATTGACAGATGAAGCTTTCAGCAATCTGAATTCAGAAGCAAAAAGTCTTGGTATACATTATATCAGTTAAGATTTAAGAATGCAAGCAAGAGTCTTGGTATATGTTATATCAGTTACAAAAAAAAACACCATTACAAGATAAGAAAATTCAAAGTTCAATTACAGATTAAACTATTTTAGTATTTAGTCTAAATAGCATACATTCATACTGAAATATCATTTGAGATTGTCAGCATGTGATTGGTGCAAAAGGAAAAATACACAAGAAAACTCACATATTCTATATTCTGTGAATAAAAACCCCATCATGTATGCAAAGATCTACCAATCCTCAAGGCAACAATTGATTAGAGTTAACTTTAGGCTTCAACTAGAACTTTCAGGAATTTTATACATAATAACATAAGATGCCCAATGGACAAATGAGCAAATTTACAGCAAGTTAATAATTTACAGCAAGTTAATAATGCAAAACAGTAGCTCCTGTTATGAGCCTTTTCAGTTCAAATCGCTGGTCTAGTTAAGAAAAAGCATAATTGTTCCAACTTCCAAATATAAGATTAACAGTCAATCAAAACACACAGAACTGTCTCATCTTTAACAGTCAATGGAAACATAATGAACTATTTCACTAATTTCAGTGTGCACATTATCAATAAAATGTTAAATTCCGTGATTATAAGGATTTGTTATCTCCTTATTCTCTTAGATACAATTGGAAATTTTAATAACAGGATATAACTTAAATCCAGAGCATTCAAGTAATATTCAAAGGGTTGGTAATATCATGCTTCAGCCTCATGGCCATGGCATATAAATTGGATGTTATACAGAACAAAACTGTGGAGTCACCAAAAGCGCCCAACCTCAGTAATCAAACTGAAGCCCAAAATACAACATCAGGAACAACCTCACTAGCCACAAATTCCCATACATCTCCAATCTCCAATAGTCCAATGAGTAAGGATTCTCCTAACTAATCTCCAGAATGCTTCTTTTTGCTTCTTCTTTGTATGTTCTACCTGCTCTGGAGCATTGTCATAAATGTCACATCTGCCTCTCTTCTTTTTCCTCTTCTTCTCTATGTCTAGATCACCATCAGCGATCATCTTCTCCTCCTTCACAACCTCAGTGCCGCCTTCCTCTTGTTCATGCTTCTTCTTCTTCTTCTTCTTCTTCCTTTCCCTCTCCTTCCTGGCAACTCTTTGTTCTGCTGCACTGTCATTGACGATTTTCTCTTCCACCTCATCCACATCCTCTTCCAGTTTCACATGAGTCTTCTCTTTTTTTCTTCTTGCTCTTCTTTTCACTCACCAGCACTAATTCCTCCACGAAACTAGACTCCTGCTTCAAGATTTCCTCCACGAAACTAGGCTCCTGCTTCACACCCACGATGGTTTCCTTATTTGGATGCTTCTTCTTCCTCCTCTTCTCAGTGGCATTTTCTGGTGAAGGAGGGATGTGCGAGTCAGCACGGACAACTGCTCTATCCTCCGACGGATTCTCATGCTTCTTCTTCTTCTTGTCCTTCCTCTTACCGGAGGAAGCATCTAGCTCCGCCCCCGCGGCAGAATCGCGGTGGGAACCATCAGCGGCAACCGCCATGCCGCCCCCTTTGCTCTCCTGATCTTGGTGACCTCTATTGCCCTCCACCGGATCCCTCATAGTCGTGGGCGGCACCATGCTGGTGCCTGCCACCGAGTTTGTCGCGGAAGCGTTGGAGCCGTGCTGTGGCATAGGCCGCGGTGCGGAGGTAGGTGTCGCAGTCGGAGGAGGGTAGGTGGGAGGCGGCTGACATGGAGAAGCGGTTAAAGAAGAGGACGGCCTTGCGGAGGGAACAGGGCTCGGAGACGACGGCGCCGGTGATGGTGATAGCCCTCATCGCCCCCGCCGCCGGCAAGACGAGTGTGGGTGGGAATAAACTCACCACCTATCAGCAGTCACCACTCGCCGTCGCCCAGAGGTCGCCGGATCCACGCGCGTCCCGTCGGTGGAGAAGGGAGAAGAACTCGCCGCCACGCCGCGAGGGCCGCTGGCTTCCGACGAGGCTCGTCGGTGGCGGCCGCTGAGCGACGGCGCTGCTCCTCTCGGCGCTGAGCTGCGGCGGCGCCTTGCCTGCGCGTGTGCGTGTGGGAGGCGGCGCGAGTGAGCAACGGGAGGCCAGGTTGGAAGGGTGGCTGACTCTGCCTGCGCTTACTCTTCCTGACTGATGATTAGTCTTGGGTTTCAATGGTTTTCATCTGCACCGTCAGTTTAACCAATCCAACGGTGGAGATGGAGATGAAGTTGTTGACCTTGGGCCTTTGGGCTATTCCGAGCATATTCAGCCCTTTTACTATTTCTTTTTTATTTTTGATAAATTAAGACATGCTTGTGCGTAGACATTCTGTACAAAGTCAAAGCTGCCTACGAATCCCAGATTAATTGTACTTACACTATGTAAATCTGCTCCTAGGCAAACCGTTCTTTGAGTATATAAATAATAACAAACACAAATTCAGAATGCAGACCACGAGCTGGCAGCAACCCAAAGATGGCTTGCAGAAGATTACCAGATTAGTCGGTAAATTCAAGAGTACGGTACCCCATTGCTACGACCAATTTTACCATAAAAATATTTAACACGAACAATAACTTTACTCCATATGTATTATGGATTACTTGAACATCTTTCCTGTCAGCCAAGTGACTTAACTTAGCACTTCCATTACATGTATATGGACTCTATTATAACTTAAAACTCTCCACGGTACAACATTACAAAGGCGACACCAGAGTATCAGCTACACCATACATTTGTATAGTTTCTAATTGACAAACTGCATTTGTCAACCCTGTTCCTCGACTTCAACGAGAGACTATAAGTAAACGACCAATTCTCCTTAGAATAGACCGGCATTTGATGCTGTCCTGATGATCTGAAAGAGAGCTGCATGAAGAAGAGAGTAAACAACTCAACCACAAATTCAAATAGTACATAAATATGCTTCTAACAAAAAGGGTAAGAAACGGATCAGGCTACATGGAACTGACAATTCTCTGAAAGTCATCATATTAGAGTGAGCTACTATGGTGACATAAAACCCTTGTCCTGTAATTTTTTTACTTCTCTATTCTACTCTAAGTCATTATTGTCAGCCAATACATCTAGGTCCAATCAGTGCAAATATCTAAGTTCCAAATTCAGAATTCAAAGCAGAAGTGCTAATTACTTTGCAAAGAAACGCTGCCCACTAGACGTTTATCAGAATTTAGCTGGCCAAGGCACATAAAGCATTACTCTTCAAAAATTAATAAGCATGATACTGTAATACAGATAACAACTGACGAGAAAGTGTTAAAATTGATGATTGAAACATTGGAACAGATGGTTCTGAGCTGGTTTGATTGGAAGACAGACAGCAGATGAACTCAACTGTTAAGAGGCAAAAGAGTATCCAGGAAGACCACCACAAAACATCAGAAACATAAGGACTTACATGATCCAACGACAACGAAGACAAAGAACCCAAGAAGAATAGGCCCAACAGGATAATCATTTGACTTCTTGACTGTCTCAGGAACAGAGCCCTCTTTGTGATATTCTTCTCAAATCGTGCTATCTTCCTATCAGCAAGACGCCTTGAGGTAGTCTGTTCAGAATCATTTAAAAAATCATTCCACATGATACAACAAGAACATGTCCAAAGAGATATTACAAAGAAACACTATGTTTGGTTAGTGCAGCACCAAGGAACTGAAATACAAATTAACATGGCACAGGGAACAGTAACTTAAACAAATATGTTTCACACCATGTATTTCAGTTACTTCGAAAAAAATTTGATGTACAAAGCCCTACTGCACCATTGGGAGATTTGCTCATATCTGTCCTGTCATTTTGAAAATCAGAGGGTTCTTTTATTTGCTTGTTCAAGGGAATATAATTTCAATTTCCCTAAAAAAATAATAATTGATATGCTACTGAAACTTAGAATTTGAAAGTCCAACTAAGTTTAGATTCGTTGCTAGAAGCTCAGAAGAAATATACTGCAAATTCTTGTGAGAAATAAGAACATCAAGCCCACAGCTTTTCTTTGGTGCTGCCAAAAATGAACCTGTAACCGTTCCATCTTATCAGAAACAAGTTTCAAGTTCAGAATATAACAGAGTCCTAATTAATGCATGGCAAATTAGTACTCTTCGTCACCTCTGGAAAGTGTCATAGGAGAGACAAATAATAATCTTCACAAATCATGAAACTGTTAAGATTACTAGAATGGCTAGCCGACAAAAAGCTCAAGCAAATCAACTTGTCAATAAAAAAAACAATAATAGCTACGAAACAGGATGCAAAACTTATCCTACACTAGCTGACCAGCACATGTGATTCAAGATATGAAAAATCAACATGTGGCTAGTCGGTACCCCAAACGGCCAAACATAGCATTTTGCGTGCCAGAAATTACTGACCTATTACCATTTGGCGCCAATTTTCTGAAACTTGAATGGGAAGGACACAGAAAGCATGAACATAAAAGGCAACGTTGAACTAAACAAAATTCTGAAAATGTAGGTATTGATGTATAACTTGTACATGGATCTTCATGCAACGTTCCCACAAAGACGAGACCGCTCTTGGCCCGTAAAACAAGTGTTTTCACCTTTCAATTCTGACCTGGATTCCTTTGGTACTCATGGAATCAGACTCATGCCTATACTTTGGTACTCATGGAATCAGACTCATGCCTATAATAAGCATAAACAAGGGCAGAAAGGTAGTCGCTGCCAGAAAGAAACAAATTGCAGAAACTGGATCCTTCTAAAAAATCTAGACCAGATTCTTCTGTGCGAATCTTATAACCTTCTGACGCACAAAAAAAAACTATATATACCACACAGGAACACAGAACCTAGATTCTACATACGCATTACAATATTCACCAAAGGTGCTGCCGAGCCGTGGATAGATCAGCGACAGAATACGACTACTCGACATTTAGACAGGAGCGAGGATCGAATCGCACGCTGACCTACGAGAAAAAAAAACGCCGGATTGTTCTAACCAAGCCGAGCAAGCGTTTCCCATCCCTGCTCTTATTCTGTACAAGACAGACAGGAAAGAAAAACGACCGAATACGCGACGGCCGAGGACCGAGGGAGAGCGAGCTCACCATGTCGATTGACGCCGGTCGGGTTTGCCGCGGCCGGACGCGGCGGGCGGCGGAGAGGAGAGACCGAGACCGGGAGATGGGGACGGGGTGTGCGTGCGAGTAGGACAGCGAGGCGAGACGACGGTGACTGACTGTGCGCGCGAGGGTGTGAAGTGCGGCGGTCTGCCCCACGCCGTCGGGTTTTTTTGTTGACCCGGGCCAGAGAGAGAACCCTCTCGCGGCGTCCCGTGGGCGGTGGGCCACACCACCTGGTTTGGTGCCTGCGGGCGCCCAACTCGTGAGCGACGAGCGTGGCGCGTTACTGCCTGGGGCGGTGCCGCCTGCGCGATGGACTCTATGGTGGTTGGAACCATGAGTGGAGTGATGATCCCGTGGCCTGATCCATCAATACTCTTTTATTTTTGGGAAGAAAAATCGGTTTGTTTTGATAGGCATGATTATCTCCACTTCTATTCTTGGTCATCGACGTTTCAGTACTTTCCATTTGAGAGTCTACGCAATCAATTGTTGATACGATTTGGGCATTGGCTGTATCTTCCAAGATTTGTCAACAATAAGTTTGGCCCTTTAAATTTTGAGAAGGTGTGGTTGTAGTCCCAATATTTTGTGAGAATTTAGCTGCTTCACAAATCCTTTAGGAATCCTTTTGAGAGGGAGAGAGAGGGAGAGAAATGTATTTTGTTTGACTCATCCTATCTCGAGTGTTGGAACACTTGATTTCTCTTCTCCAAGACATAGCCTCTCCCTCTCTTCTCCATCTCGGGCGGTCTTAGAAGATATTTTTGGGAGATGAGGCGGTCGGACAATGGGGCAAGAGAGACGACGTGAGGTAGAAGTTTACGATTCGTTTTACCAAAAAGCCCGGCCAAGGAGGCGACCATGCTAGATTAGGGGCGGGCCGCCATGGCCATGACGGTAGCGGCGACGCGACTGCGGAGCTCCAGCGAGACCTACCGTGCCATAGTGGGGTGGTGGGCGGCAGCGGAACGTTGAGAGGCGAGGAAGAAGCGAAGAGAAACAAATTGATTGTTTAAGGTCCCAAAACACTAGGGTATAGCATACACAGACTCCTATCTTCCAAGATTTGTCAACAATAAGTTTGGCCTTTTAATTTCGAAGGTGTGGTTGTAGTCCCAATATTTTGTGAGAATTGAGCTGCTTCACAAATCCTTTAGCAATCCTTTTGAGAGGGAAGAAAGAGAGGAATGTATTTTGTTTGACCCATCCTATCTTGAGTGTTGGACCACTTTCGGTTTCTCTTCTCCGGCGCACATAGCCTCTCCCTCTCTTCCCCATCTGCGGGCTTAGAAGATACTTTTTGGGAGACAGACAGATCAAACAATGGGGCAAGAGAGACGGCGGGAGGTAGAAGCGACTGTTACGCCACCGAGCCCCGCCAAGGAGGCGACCAATGACCATGCTAGATTAGGGCGGGGCCTCCATGGCCATGACGGTAGCGACGCGATCATGAGCTCCAAAGCGAGACCCTCCCGTGTGCCATAGTGGGTTTTGGGTAGGGCGAAACGTCGTGGAGGGAGGAAGAAGCAAAGAGAAACAAATTGATTGTTTGAAATCCCAAAACACTTGGGTATAGCATACATAGACTCCTACCTTATACGACTCTCATCCCCGATGTGCGCTAGCTAGGACACGTAGTGGCGCACATTCACCCACCCCGCCCCACTCCCAATGTGTGCGTCGCTATTGAAAAATTTGGCTAAGCAAAGTATGTTCAAAATATAATTTTTTATTTTATTACAAACTTTTTTATATATATTAACAAACTCTAAATTTTCTGTAGACCTCGTAGATAGATATGTGCTAAATAGGTCCGGACCTAATGCATTTAGATAACCACATGGCTTAAGAAGCATAGATTAATGTCATGGTCCTCTTCCATAGCCCGCCACTTGTAGTGGCACGTCTAGCTTGTCGTAGCTACTTATGTTCCTTTGTTAAAGCGTGAGGGCTCGTTGAATATTTGTAACCTAGGTTAAAAACTTCTTTCTTAATGTAAGAACGCACAAAGTTTTTGCGTGATTAGGGGGCTTGCCATAGCTACAATCCTAAATGGTGGCTTAATAATCTCTAATCTATATCTATATCTATTATAAAATAAATTCTCACTACAAATTATATCTTTATATACAAGCCATCCATATAATCTCAAACGAACTATTCAAATCATCGCCGCTAATAGAAATATCATCTTACTAACTTCAAGCAACAAAGGATTTCACATTTATTCTTTTACGTAAGATATTGGAACGATTTCACATTTTCTTTTTGAGTGTCATATGCTCGCTAAGGAACGATTTTGTTTTTGACGATGTCACTCATAAACATTTTTGTAGGTTGTCTTAAGGGAAACACACTAACTTCGGTCTAGGCTCACTCACAACGCTAAGATGATTACAAATATCATATTTTGCAAGGCGTGCGAATTACTTGAAATAAGTGTCATGTAGTTTTTGTGTCTCGATGTATGTTTATTTTGTGTATCGTCTCGGTCTCTTTGTCGGAACCGTATATTAGGTGCGTTTTCTTGTTTCTATGCGTGGACCAATGTCTCTTTCCAAAGAAACCTGAAGCCAAAACTATTTTTACGCTATTAAAAACAATAAAAGTTATTATAAGTAATTACTAGCAAATATGCCCGTGCGTTAACTTGGTGTAAAAAAAAAAACAACTATTTTTATAAAATTATACATACCTGTTTATATTTTACCCTTTATAATAAACTTTAATGCTTTTCACTAAATGCAATATTATATCTTATAATCAGAAATGCATGACATCCAAATTGGACTCGCTATCATTGTTGTACTTGAGTTGGTCATGTTTAGTAAAAACTTTATCTTGGTTTCAATTTTCCATTTGTTTGGTTATAAGAGGGTTTATTTACCGCCAAAGTGTGTGCCTACGGGCGGAACTTAACTCTGTAATAATTGGCTTAATTCTATGAGTTGATAGATAAAGAGGATATGAACTATCCATTATATAAAAATATCTAGTCCAACCCTATGAAATATTTTTTTATATAATTTATGGGGAATAAGAGCATTATGTATTCATTAAATAAAAATAATAGTATTCAGTCTTTTAGCAGAGCTCAATGAATATAAAATTAACACGACGATTTATGCTACATTAAAGAAGTATTTTGATTGTAAATTAAATTTTAGTACTCCCCACATGTTATGATATCCTTCTCAATATATATTGATCCGTCCACGGATGTGTGCAAAAGTTCACGTGTACGTTTAGGCACACAATACCATACCATTCTGACGCGCCACAGCAGCAGCACTATATGTGGTGGTTACAGAGGTCATGCACACGTGCACGTGTCCTAGGATATGGATCCGATCGATCCATATTTATACATATACATACATACTCGTCGAATATTATACATACCGGTACATCCGTATCGTCGAATCGCAGAGCAATGAGTCCACGCACTACACGATGCCAAATGCCAGCTGCCCAGCTACGTTCATCACAATAGCAACACTCGTGTTGGAACCGGACACGGACACCCATGGACTCGGCTACCAGGCGGACTGGCCGGCAAACAGTTGCCGGTGGTTCGGTTGATTCGTTCGATCAGGTGCATGTTCACAGGCAGAGGGAATATATGGCGGGTGAAGTCTTTCCTCACTACGAAGTAGTAGTACGGGTGGGGTTCTCTTTTTTCTTTATCTTATTTTGTATCGGTTTGAAAAAGCAACGGTGCCGTATGTGATTAGGGAAGTCGAGAGAGCGGAAGAAAAAAAAAGGCCGGGAGAGGGATAGAGACGGAAGAAAAAAAAAAAGTGAAAGGAAAAGGTGGAAGAAAATTTTTGGCGGAAATTTTCTCTTTATTAGTAGGTATAGATATAGGTATAGACATAGATTTGGAATTGGTGTTTGCATAAGAAAAGGAGATTAATTGCTTCATAATCCAAAAATGCAACAAATCTCTTGAGGCACTAAACTTCAAACCACTTTAGCTCTTGATACTCAAAACAAAGGGTCTAAAGTTGTGTATAAAATTTATACAACTCCACAAAATCCATTATTAGTTTATTAAATCACATAAGTCAAATCCATGTATCTTTGCGTTAATTAACAATGGCATTCGCGTGTCACGAGGATATTTGGCGTATCAAGGTACCAATGAAAATAAAGATTTTTCTATGGTATTTAAAAAGGGGGTGTGATTTTAACTAAAGATAATTTAGTTAAACGTAGATGGAATGGCGACAAGAACTGTTCTTTTGCCATATTCGTAATCAATTCAACACTTATTTTTTGACCGTGGTTATGCAAAATTTCGTGGCGAAGCGGTACATTTATTGTTTGGTCTTTCACCACCGACAAACATGAATGACTTATTTGTGCGATGGACTAAGATTGCAAAGCGAGAAAAAAAGTAAATTCATTGTTATTAATCGCAGCTTGACTTTTACTCGGGCAATTTGGATAACAAGGAATGAAGTGGTTTTGATAAATGTAGACCAAAATCTTTCTTTGCGGAGTGCTATTCAGGGGAACGACCGCTTCGTCGGTGGGCAAGTCTCCAAAGCCAGGCCGAGGATCGGCGTGACCAGCTTATACAGGCTGCTGCACACTACGTTGAAACGTCGGCGTTGCACTTTTTGGTTCAGGGGATGGCTTTCCTCAAGATTTATTGGTCATGTTTAGTTTAAACTGTCTTTTTGTTCCTAGTGTTTTTCAATTTGTGATCGGTTTGGTTGTTCGGGTTTTAGCGGTTGGTGTCCAAAACTCGGTTGTAATAATTGGTCTGATTCTATCTATTGATAGATGAAGCGGATTCGTTTCCATTATCTAAAAATAAGTGAGCCAAAGTGATCTAAAATTTAGTCTTTTAATTTCACCCATTTTTTCCCAATTAAACTTTAGAACATCGCATAAAAGGCCGTAGCCCACACCACACGACTTGAGTCCGCTGCCCAAATTGCAGCCCATCTCCGCAACTCGCAACCCAAAGCTTATTCCAGCCCAGTATAGCGTTAAACCCTCCTGACATCCCCTCCCCTGCGCGATTCCGACGTCTGTGTCAGTCCGCCCGCAAGATTCTTCTTGCTTCGTCGTTCGTCCCCATCCAAACCCTCCCTCCCCACCGATTCCTCACCCCCACCGCCACGCCGCAGATAATCCAAAAATAAAAATCCAAGGCCGCGCCGTTACGCGCAATCCCCCTCGCTCGCTCGCTCCATGGCGCTGCAGCTGCAGCTGCCGCGGCCGCTCGCTGCCGCCAGGCCCTCCATCCTTCTCCCTTCCCCGGCCCATGGCGCCTCCGCCTCCGCGACCGCCTTTCACGCCCGCGCCGGCGGCGTCGCGTTCTCGCTCCAGACCAACGTACGCCTCCTCAAGCCCAACCGCCGCGTCCGCCGCTCCCGGGACCCTTACTACGACCTCGACGAGGATGAGGAGGAGGAGGAGGCGGGGTTCTTCGAAGAGGATGACTACGAGGGCTACGAGAGCGATGTAAGTTAACCCCCATTGCCAATTTGATAGTTGCCATTCCTCAGTTATTGTCCACATAGGTTTGCTTGATATAACACCTGATCCCTGCTACCCCCACCCTTGGATCGTATCATCTTAGCAATGCCATAGTAATAATAGCAATTGAACAAGGCTACAATTTGTGGTTCACATACGCAGCCCAGTTGGCTTTCAAATACACAGTTCGCACCGTGAGCTGAATGAGCTAAAAGGGCGTCCTTGTATAGGCATACCATGAACCAGGAAGGAGCAGTTACCTAAAATCTAGTGCTCCTTAAGGTTTAAACTGCCATTTTGCCACTTAATGTTTTCGTTCTCCTGCAGTTTCCTACTAACATGTTTCTCTGGTGTACAATTGCTTGTCTTCATTATCTGTGTCCTCTCTGTTACCCAAGCTGTGCCCTATTGTGAATACTAGGAACTTAGTAGTGTGGCATTATTATTATTATTATTTTAACTGAGTAGGGTGGCATTATTGATGTCTGATCATTAGCATCTGGTCAGTGTTCCTCAAAATTAGTATCAACAGAGTAAGGCTTCAAACTATGAAGCTGCATAAATGCCAGATTGCCCCCATATCTCAGTGACCCGTATTGCAAACACTATATTCTTGAGAAGACATTTGAATATGGAACAAGTGTATCTGTTGTCTCTGTTTTTTTAAAGAAAAACATCTTCCTGCACTCCTGCAGTGTGATGGTACACCATAATGGCTCAAATGCTAAGATTTTAACTGAATGGCCATAACTGATCAACAACACGTTTTGACTGAATCAGTCCATCAAGGTTCATATGTATATCATCGCCAAAAGAAAAGATTATACGCATATATTATGTACGTAGTACTTTTCCACCGTGTTCCAGTACCACTGAATGCTTGACTGGGAACCTGAAATGCATGCTCCCTTTGTCCCAAAATAGAAGTCATTCTTGCTTCCCGAGAAGTCAACTTTTTAAAACTTTGACTAATCATATTAATATTTGTGTGAAATTTTACGGTGCTTGGAAAAAAAATATAGCCATTAATTTGGATAGATCAGATGGCTATAAAACAAGAAGAACAAATGTAGAGGAACTTAAGTTGTGGACCGGAACCTGTAGTATGTGGACCCAGAACCAAAAATACATGAGCAAAGAATTATTTTCAAAATAAATTTAAAGGGTAAAAAAAGTACTCTTATGTCCCTAGCAAACTTTCTTCTCTCCTGTATGTTTGGAACCTTTGCCACTCCTGCATTTTGAGTTCGAATTACATGGCAGGCAAATGTTGAGCATGGAAAAACATTGTGTTTTTATATCCTGTTGTTTATTTGTCCATGGAACGTAACATTGGGATGTTATCATTCGATCTTTTCATCTATATCTACTATCCTAACTATATGCTTGGTTTCCTTTCCAGGATGACATGTCGGGTCTGGAATATCCTGGTGTACTTTATTCAAATAGCCTTCATGCTTCAAGCAAGAGACCAGGTATCTTAAGGGCCATGTTAAATCTATTTAGAAACAGTGATTACTTTGTACTTAAACTCTAATTCTCCAGGACTGCAAATTCCACTGGTAAAAGAAAACTGGGAAGGAAAACAACCCAAAATCCGTGATAAATACGGCAGTCCAGGAAAAAGTAAGTCCCTGAATACTAGGAGTAAAGCGGGACGATCATCGGCAGATCTTACGAACAGGGACAGTGAAGTTGAGGTAAATTACTCATCATGCAAATGTAACCTGTCCATATTATTGATTTTTGGGTGCACTAAGTTATGATTGTTTGTCGTTGCAGTTGAAAAATGCAAGTATCTCTCGAAGCCTGTTCCAGAAACTACAAGAAGAATATGACTTTGATGACAAATGGTTACCGCTGATTGATTACTTGTGCACATTTGGACTAAAGGAGTCTCATTTTACTTACATCTATGAGAGACACATGGCCTGCTTTCAAATCAGTCAGGCTTCAGCAGAAGAAAGGTTGGATTTCCTGCTAAATGCTGGGGTTAAAAGCAAGGATATGAAGAGGATACTGGTCAGGCAGCCACAGATTCTTGAATACACCCTCGGCAATCTGAAATCTCATGTTGATTTTCTTGTGAGCATCGGAGTTCCAAATACACGAATAGGACAGATTATTTCTGCTGCCCCTTCAATATTCTCTTACAGTGTGGAGCAGTCTCTGAAGCCAACTGTAACGTATCTGATTGAGGAAGTAGGTATTGAGGAGAGTGATGTGGGGAAAGTAGTGCAGCTAAGCCCACAGATCCTGGTGCAGAAAATTGATAGTGCATGGAAGTCTCGATCCCTTTTCCTGTCAAAAGAACTGGGTGCTCCCAAAGATAGCATTGTTAAGATGGTTACAAAACACCCTCAGCTGCTTCACTACAGCATTGAGGATGGAATCTTACCTCGAATAAATTTCCTGAGAAGCATTGGTATGAGAAACTCTGACATTCTCAAAGTATTGACGAGTCTTACTCAGGTATTATTACTTCACTCATGCCATCATTCCCGATTATTTCTGTTCTTGCTTTCCATTTACAGTTATGCTCATTCAATGTACACGTGTCTCATGGTATATGTACTGTTGCACATTCCATGTTAGGTGTTATCCTTGTCATTGGAGGACAATCTCAAGCCAAAGTATCTTTACTTGGTCAATGACCTCAAGAATGAGGTTCAATCCTTAACGAAATATCCTATGTACCTGAGCTTGTCTCTTGATCAGAGAATCCGCCCCCCGCCACCGTTTTCTGGTTTCATTGAAGAAAGCTCCAAAGGGTCCATTTCCTCTGAGCTCCTTTGTGCCCACAGATGAGCGTTTTTGCCAGAGGTGGGCTGGGACTAGCTTGGAGACATACCATACATTCAGACAGAGATTGCTGCTAACAGGTTTTGCAGAGAAGTCTGGAAGGAAACCACTAGTCTCAAGGCGGTAGATGTCCTGGTGGTGGCAATGAGTTTCTTTTGAGCCCGTGCTCCTAACTGTAAGATGATTTCTTCCTGATTTTTAGGGTTTATTTGATAACAGTTCAGTTCACATAGTACTGATTAGTTCACTGTTATCAGGAAATGGGCTTGGTTGCTGACTTGGTGCCTGATGCTCACTGGGTTTTATACTACATCACTAACTATAGCTTATACTTATTGTTCATATCACCTCTCTAAAGGTGGAAAGTCTTCACCGAATTCTCTCTATCAGTTGCAAATGGATGCCAGTCTAAGAGTAAGGCATTATGTTGCCAGAATAGTTGGGGGACAGTTGGTTATCTTAGTTCTAGGAGTACCTCGCCTTGATTGCTAGTTACCATTAACTACAACTACTCAGCAAAATGCTACGTTAGGAAAATGTAGCCTAACTGTTTAAGAGTATGCCATTACAGGCAGCCTTCTGTAATGCCGTTTGACCTTGAGGTTTCTTTTCTGTAAGGCTTGTTTTTGTGAATCAAAGACGCGGCTTGTACATCCTAGTACTCTTTGTGTGTACTGTCTGTAAGTCTATTTTCTTTTGTGGCCTAATCATCAATAGGCAAATCCAAAGTTTAGAGGTCTAAAGTTTGACGGTTAAAACACTAGACCATTTTAGCTCATATGTTTGGTCTAAGTTTTGTGAGATGGTCTAAACTTCCGTATGCGCCTATTCGTTTGAATCCTAGAAACAGGTGCTCCCTATCCACCAGAATTTCCTTATCCTTGCCATCCAAACAATGGTTTGAATCTAGCCAGAACTTTATTTCCCTATATCCGGCATGAAGACGACGCCGTGTATGTATAATGTAATGCACCGCTGAGAAAACTGTGTACTAGGGTAAATCTCGTTCGGAAATCAGACCTCGGGCCATCGAGCTCGTGGGGGTGCCGCCGTTCGCTTCTTGTTCGGTTGGCTGCGGCTAAGCTCTACTGCCGTCGAGATGGCAGCCCAGGTTCAAAACTACTGCAACCTTGGTAGCATGCCACGGAACTGTGTAAAATTTGACTGGTAGTGCATTACCAACATGTTTCGGCATACACGAAGGCAGCAGAACTGTCTACAATTGGAGATTCATTGAGCGCGACCCAACAAATTAACAGAGGATGTCAAAAGCAAGCGAACATGTGGACAACGCAAGGATCATTCCATTCTCATAGCTGAGATTGCATATATCATTTCCATCTTAGGCTAGATTGCATGGTTGCTGTCGATTCACAAGGATGCTTCAACATTAGCAGAATTGCAAAACGATCTTATCATGACAACCTAAGCCAACTGGGCCTTGATGTATGTACACCTTCCCCACGAGAACCTATTCCGAGTATCTGTCTAGAATCTATAGATGTATCAGCAAGTCAAAACAGGGCCATACTTTCAACTTACAATATAGTGCCCCACCGGAGAGTGTTTAGCGCTTTCAGTCTGCTCCTAGTGCACTGGCAGATTCGGTTACTCTCACCAGAAAACATCCTCGAGGGTTTCTGGAAGCCTCAAGCCATGGCTGCAAAATAGACTGCACTGTCCATGACTGACAACAAAGAGAAGATATAATAAAAAAAACGAGACCCAACCTAGGAGGAACTAGGGGGCTTTGTATTAAGAAGAAAATACAAAGAGAAGATATACAGCAGAACAGAACAAAGAGAAGATATACAGCAGAACAGAACAAAGAGAAGATATACAGCAGAACAGCAATGTCTAAAGGGTTAAAATACTAGAATAATCTGGAAAGGGAAAGTATTTTGAAGCACTAAATGGCTATCTGAATTTGCAATTTGAAGGTTGAGTCAAAGGAATATCTTCAACGTTACTATCTTGTATAACGACTAGAGTGCCCATCAGATCAACGAAATATACAAGTCAATACAAGGCAGCTGTGTGTAGCTAACATACAAACAGAAAATCTCACCTGTCTAGATCTGCTGATGCATCATCCAAATGATTTGACACATGTGATGATTCTACAGTATTGTCACCTACAAGATTTACAGAAGCAAGTAATGTTATACTGTAGAAATAACTAGAAAAGGTGCAGCAAAATACAGGCCAAACATGGACAATGCTCCAACCTTGTGAAGTACTTGCTTCACTAACAGAATGAACAGACAAGTTTTGTGTTGGTGGTGAAGCCATGACTGGTGCAACATTGATACTGCTCTTTTCAGTAACAATTCCTTGATCATGCCCTTTATTCAGCTTCTCCCCATAAAAATCATGGTTACTCCATAGTTGTTTTCCTGCCCATAAAAATCATGGTTACTCTCCATAGTTGTTTTCCTATAGAGATGGACAGAGAAATAATTTGATGGAAAATATATTGCCACAGATCAGGTTATAAAATGCACCTGTAGCGACACATGACGAATGCAAGTGTTTAGTCAGCACTCACCTGTATGATGCTCATGAATGACATCAACATCTGACGCCTCATGTGGTTCAAGGACAAAATCGGCAACTTCCCGAGCCAACATCCTGTATTTTTCAACACATTGGAACCTTTTTTTCCACACAAACCCAAATTTCATTGCCATGAAGCAACAAAACTACAATGTTTTATTCCAGAACATGTAAAGAAAAAAAGAAAAAGAAGATAGCTGAATCACACAAAGGTGACAAAGAAATAGTCTATGAATAGCAAACTACTTCATGTTTTTAAGTTAGCATATAAACTTATCTTGCAGGGACTTAACTAACAAAACTAAAAAAGCTTAACAATAAGTACATTTTAATTTTATAACTTATTTAAAGAAACAAAGGCAAGTGAATTGATAAGTGGTGGCAAACTGGTAACCCAGTAGCCTGATGCCCACTGCAGAAGTAAAGAATTAAGAGCAACATTTTTACCACCAATAACAGTAACTTTCCTAAGTTCACTGTTGGTAGTACAGCATATGCAGCAAGCAACAAAAAACAGCAAAGTATTAGATCCCTACTCTGGTTCATCTTTTTTTTCCTTGTAAGGTTCAACGAAAACATGATCTCCACAGATGAAGTGGGAGGTCCTTGAACATCTTTCTGATAAGATCCGCTTTACCGTCTCAGGGTACTTGAAGCTCACATAACCGAACATGCGTTTCTTACGCACATCATTCACAGGACCATAGTAGCTGGAAGAAATAATAGGATAGTATTGTTTACAGTTGCATAAAGCCACAAAAAGTAGAGGCTTTACCAAACACTGAAGTTAGACAGCAATACCTGAAGTATTTCCAAGCATCGTTTTTTGGTGAATGAGCTTTCAGGATCGAAGGTAATAAAAATCTGGTTAGAACCATTTCTTGCAGAAGGTAACACCAATTCAGAACCATGATGATGTCCGCGTCTGAAGTTAAAAACATATCCAGAGTTAACTTTCCAAAATCATCTTGAGGAAAGGTATTACAAGATTAAGACATACTCCCTCCATCCAAAAATCTCCAGCGCATTCCCCTCAAGCGCGATGACCAAGGAGGCCCCGTGGCCAAGAAAAAATTGCATGCATGCATTTAAGTACCCGTAATTTTCGTTCCCAGCTTTGAGGTTTCCTCCCTGCTGCTCCATGCAGCCGTTTCCTCTGTGCCCAATTTAGGCCATGCACGATTGAAGTCGAGGAGCCGGAGCGCCAGAACCCAGCCGAGTGGTCCAGCGTTTACACGACGGAGATTTTTGGAAAAAAGAATTTTGGTAATGCGCTGGAGATTTTTGGATGGAGGAGTAGCTCATAAATAATCATGAACATGGTAAACAAAAAGGATTCAAGGAGCTAACATGAAGTAGTAGGTTTGCACTGTGTGGCGGCACAATATGTAAGCAGCAAGCAACAGACAACTAAACTTGTTCTCTACAGATGAAATGAGGGGTCCTTACTCTAGTTCATCTTTATCCTTGTACGCTTTGACACAAACTTGATCTCCACATATGAAATGAGGGGTCCTTTTCTGATAAGATCCGTTCTGCCGTTCCGGGGTCCTGGAAGCTCACAAAACCGTACATGTGTTTTCCTTGAGGTGGAATTCGCACATTACTGACAGTACCATACTGACTGGCAGAAACATCATGATAATGTTATTTACAGCTGCATAACAAGTAGCTTCGGTCAAATGCACTGAGCACCAAAGTTAATTGGCAGTACCTGAAGTAGTTCCGAACATCATCTTCAGTGAATTTGCTTTCACGCACAAAAACTACATAAATCTGGTTAGAGTCCCTTCTAGCAGGCACCCCCAGTTTGGAACCATGAGCCAAGTACTTAGGAGGATGTTCCTGTCTGAAGTTGAAACAAGTAAACAACTGTAGAGTTAACTTTCTGAAACTGTCTTGAATAATTAATGACAGTTATAAAGTACTTAAAACATACTCCCTCCAATTAAGTGTAGGTCGTCTTAGCCTGCCAACTACTCACCCCATTTGTAATTCTAAGGCTTTTCTCATTTCATTAAGACAAGCCATTGACCAATAATTACTACTCTAATAATAGTTTACACAAAATTGATGATATTCTATTCTTATTCTTATATTAATTATTATTACATAAAGTAAATATCGATGGAGTAAAGTAATTGTCAATCAAAGCCTTGTCCTAATGGCAGGGGCTCTCCATATCAATTAAGAGGAAGAGTTTTATATACAGGCGAGCCAAACAAGCATGCCCAAACCAGCGAGGGAGCCCCAGCAATAAGAAACTAAACCCTACAGTTTTGTATATTTCCGTGCTTTCTTTGTTCAGTCAGGTGGCTTAGAGGGCCGTGGTGTGATTACTCTTGAAAATCCTGCAGTTTCACTCTTTCCGAAGGTTCCACATTGTGTAGCAAGGCTTGAAAGCTCGTTTGTGATCTCTGGGGATCGAATGGAGGGAGTGCTCCCACCAATCTGCTAGGGTGTTGAAGTTTGCATGTTGTACCATTTCAAGAGTGGCAAAGTGCCCCAGGAGGTAACAAGGCACGCCTGGGCGAAGGGGCAGGCCAAGCATAGTGCACAAGCGTGGTGATGTGCCCAGCCTTGAAGCTCAAGATTAAAAAAGAATGAGTCATCTTTCCCAATACATAATAAATTGATGTCACCAAGGCTATTAATCCAATTCCTTATTCTTGTGCACAGGTCTAAAACGATCTGCATTTGGAATTGTAGGGAATATCTCACAGAAAATTTTTAGCATAGTTAAAAAAGTATATATATTGTAGGCTTTATCATGCTAAACCATTCAAGAGATATCATTTAACAGGAAATGGTAGTAGTAGCTCAAAACTCTTTTTGTATTTCCGTTGCTTAATGGAAATGGGGTTTTCCTCGGTTCAAAAAAAGGAAATGGTAGTGGTAGGTCTACACCATATAGTAATGCAATATCAATGTGTAGTGGCAATTGGCATTGTAGCAAGCAGCAGAATATAGACATATTATATCCTTACTCTAATTCATGTTTTTCCTTGTACTCATCTACAAGAACTGGATCTCCACAGATGAAATGACGGATCCTTTCTGATAAGATCTGTTTTGCTGTTCCAGGGTCCTGGAAGCTCACAAAACCATACAGGCGCCTTCCTTGAGTTGGGATTCGCACGTCATTGACAGCACCATATTGACTGGCAGAAATATCATTATAATGTTAACATATTTTACAGATGCATAACTACATAATAGGTGGACGCTTCATGTCAAGACTCAAGATGCATCAAGCATTGAAATTAGACAGCAGTACCTGAAGTAGCTGCGAACATCTTCTTCAGTGAATTTGCTTCCAGGCATGAAAACAACAAAAATCTGATTAGAATTGCTGCTAGCAGGAGGCATCCCCAATTTGAAACCATGTGCCAAGTACATAGGAGCATCTTCCACAGGGACAATATACTGATTCCCCTGTCTGAAGTTGAAACAGACCAGAGTCATAATGAGAATGCAACCTGAGAAACAAAATCTATCTAAAGTAAAACTAGCTGAGATAGTGAGATGAAAAAAGATCAGAAGAAACCTCTCGATCACTCTGGTGGTGTTAAGTCGCATGAGCAGATCTGTTAGGCTGCAGCCAGCATTTCCTTGCTGCTGGCCATCTATGAGGAGTCCCTCATTCCGCAGAGGCTTTCCGTACCTGTCCATGTACATGTTTGCAAGAGACTCAACCTGGAGACTTGGTGGTTGCAGCAAAAACAGGAGTTCTCTTATCTCCTTCTCCAATATGAGTTCCCCAGAGCCAGTGAATTCAGAAGAATGGCTTTGAAAAGCGCCAGCGGGACCAATGGGGGTGAGCGGAGCATGAATTCCATGAAAACTGAGGCTTGGATGCAACTGAGGAAGCCCAAGGTGAACATTGAGTGGTAATGGCGCATGAAACTCATGAGATTTGCCATTGAAGCCAAACTGAGGCTGTGGATGGGGCAAGGGGAGTGGAACATGAAATCCATAAAAAGTGCCACTTGAGTGAAACTGAGGCTGCAGATGGGAAAAGAGGAATGGGGCCTGAAATTCATGAGGAACGCAACTTTGATGAGACCGAGGCCATGAATGGGACCAATGCAATGGTGTATGAATTCCTTGAAAACTGTCAATTGGATGAGGGTGTGAATGGGGGAATGTTAGTAAGCCGTGGTGAACGTTAGATGGCTGTAGTGGTGGTAACTGTGGGAATTGTTGTGCCACCTCAACAATCAGGGGGGCTATTTTGTCACCCGAGGTGGGTAGTTGTCCAATCTCTGCACATGTTTTGCTTGAGAAGATGTCAGCAACGATCCCTTCGGGGTTACATGGATGAAGCTGCCGGTCCCTATCCAGCAGTAAGCTCTCACATTCCTTTGTGACAATTCCATGTTCACTGCAGCAGAGAACAAGATGTTGCAAATCAGTGCCAACTGGCAAGGAAGGTTCGGCATCAGCAGACGTTAGGTGCTCCGTTGCAGGAAGCTCAAAGAACAAGTAAGCCACAGCAATCATGGATAGCAGTAACACAAATGAGATTCTGAGAATGAAAGACATTCATCATCCTCTGTGTACACTAACAGAACAGAACTAGCATTGCACGAATCAGTGGTTTTCCTCTTTTATAATACCGAGATTAACTACAAATGGACAGAATTCGCATTTACAAGAAGATTGCTTTAGCTGCTTTACTAACAGAATTAGCGACTTTAATCGGCACCAAATTGATTAACCCCCAAAATCTCCAGTACATTAGAACGAACCGCTGATCACGAACATCTCCTTTCAAAAATCCGTCCACAGGATCCAACCGAACCACCGCGCAATCACAGAACAACAGGAAACTCAAAAGACTAGCGCATCCGCGAGACCACGAACCGCACTAGCGCTCTAAGCCCCCGTCTCCAGAATTGAACCAAATTAAGCCCACCGAAACCACCACTTCGACCGTACTGTACCACATGCTCCGGAAAAACACCCTCAACGAAGAGGAAGGAGTAGTGCTTTATGGTCACAAAGCCCTAACCTCATCTTCCTCGGGGAGCACAGGAGCATGCGGCGCCAAGCAGCGCAGCGGCGAGGCGAAGGTAGAGGGAGACGGAGCGGCGCACGGACTCGAGAGCGACGAAGCACCAACCGCCGTACGCCGCGCGCGCCGGCTCGCCGCCGAAATGGGGCTCCGCGCGCTAATGGCCGATTTGGCCGGGGGCTGGAATTGGAACCGCCTTTGCCAGTTGTGGGGTTTTAACTTTTCGGCGTGCGCTGGCGCGCCCCTGAGTCCCTGACAGGAGGGCTGAGCAAGTCGGTGAGTCGTTGTAGCGCCTCTTTTTATTTTTTATTTTTATTTTTAAAATTTCCTCTCCAACTTCACGTTTCAGGCTGGGATAATGACTAGTATCAAACTAGAAACTCCTTTATGTTGTTTATAAACTATAGCATCAAAATAGAAAACTCCTTTATGTTTGTTTTTGTATTATGTTGTCTATAAACTGTAGAGTAAGAAACAAGATGGAGATGCAGAAGGTCTTTCCAAGAAATTCCAATGAAGTTTACCACCAAATCCTTCTTTTTCAACATAAACCGACCCGGTATTTGGATGAAAAATTTGTACTCCCTCCGTCTAAAAAAGAGTGTCATTTTAGACTTTCATATATTTTATCTTATTCAAAGTTTTTTCTGTTAATTATAAAATAAATAAATTAGTATTAAAATATCTCTAATGGTAAGTCAAAACAAAATAGAGAATATTTATACAAAAATTTTGAATAATACAAAAAGTCTAACAAAATGTCTGAGAAATATAAAACGATACTTTTTTTAGGACTGAGAGAGTAATAAGGACGTTGAATTGTTGAATTGCTTTTGGAAGAACAAAGATATGGAGAATGAAGGGGTTTCTCGTGATTTTGTGTTTGGCTGTTGCAGCGACTTAGCGTTGGTTTCTTTTTAGGTTGAGAGGTGTAGTACCTCTCCGGTGTCTTTCAGTTTTAGGCCTTCAACAGTTCCCTATTTGTGTTTAGCATTCTTAATTTTGCCAAAACGCTACAAAAAAATCCCCTCCAACAGTTTAGCATTTGGAGTTGGCAATTTAGTGGGCGTTGGCAAATCAGCCTGTTTTCTTGTGGCCTTCACGATGTTTGGCATTCACGGCACATCGTGCGTATTAGAAGAGGTGGAAGAGCATAAACATAATTTTTGTTTTCGCATCGGGGTTCCGAGGTAAGTTTTTAAGAGGTAGAAGGATATAAACATAATTTTGTTTCTCTTTTCGGGGTTCCCGATGTAAGTTAGATCTAAGTTTGTCAAATGAATTATGTCAAACTGTTGGAGATGAACTGTTTTTTGATTTGGCATTTGAATTTGAGAGTTGGCAAATCATGACAAATGCCAAACTACAAATGAGGAACTGTTGGAGTTGCTTAGTTGGTAAAAATTTATAACCCAACTTCCAAGTTTTTTTCCACTCTCCCTTCATCACATCACATTAAATACACCAAAAGATATATGTTTAGAGTATAAAATATAGGTAAAAAAAGTTACTAATTACACAGTTTTAGATGTACATTCATGAGACGATTCTTTTAAGTCTAGTTACTCTATGGTAGAATAATATCTACCAGAAATAAACTATAATGTCTAAATTCTAACTTTCTGACATTGGGATACAAATTTTTCCCAGCTAAACAGAGCTACCCCCCTTTCCCGCTGTTGTTTTGCCTTATAAGTTGGAATCCCCAACGTCCCAACACGGTTCAGAAATATATCTCTTAGTTTTTTTCTAATAAAAGTTGGATTTACACTCTTGAAAAAACAAATCAGATTATTGCAATAGTTAGATTTAAGAGTTGTAAGCTGGTTACTCTTAAGAAAACAAATCAGATTACTTTTTTGGCAAACAAATCAAACTACCCTTCTTTTTAAAACTTACACATTACGACAAAGACGACCATAACAAGCACACACATTTACCCCTGTGAACATGGATACGCAAAACCTATCCCATGAGCATCATCTTTGAAGTATTAAACCGACATATCTGTTGTCAAAAAAAACCCCGACAAATCTAGAGGTTAACAAGTCAACACACGCTGCCGACATATGATTTGAACCGAGGTGGATAGGTTCCACCCTATGGGAACTAACCAACTGATCTATGACCAGCTCCCAAACAAATCAGATTACTTGTGACGGCTAAATTTATAAGAGCACTTTTTTACTTTAAAAAAATACGGACCAGAAATCTGCCGGCTCGTTCGTTCGGGCCCAGGCCCGTCCGGTGGCGGTGTAGGTGGGCTGCCTTCTTTTGGCAGGTAGGAAGGGAGGAGCCCCGCAAATTTGTGCAACAAGCCGCTTGGCATCCATGGGCTCTCTGATCGTGCGTTCCAGAACGGGCTTTTCTCCCGTTTTGTGTGACACAAAAGTGCTCATGGTCTGGTACCATCAGACCATCACCATCATCTAGAGGGGATTTTCAGGATATAAGCTCGTCATACTGCTTCACTTCGCCTGCGCGAACAGCAGCACGAAGACGGTGGAGACGGGCAGTAGGTGTGAAGCTACGCCGAGACCGTGGAAACGCGCGGCGACCGCGGGCGGCGCTAGCTAGGCCCCCTGGGCGCCCCAAAAGCGGAGCACGCAGGAGCCACCCGCGGCGGCTGCCGGTTTCCCGTTGCCCCGAAAAAAACTGCGTGCGCCACGTCGCGGACTCGCGGGTTCGTGCCCCTCGTTTCGTGACCACCACTGAGATCTTCTGGTCGCACCGCGCGGCAGGTCGCATCGGCATCGGATCGCGCGACCCGCGAGGCCGCGACGCGCCGTGGTCGGCCGACCGGCGTGCACGGCGAGTGGCATTGGCACTGGCACGACGCCGTCGTCCGGCGCGCGGGGCGGGCACGTGTGAACCGCCAGGCGCCAGCGGGACCGCGGCGCTGGCTGCTGGCTGCTGCGGTGCTGCTAGTGCCAGCGCCCGACGCCGGGTGGAATCTCCCGTGGTGGCCGCAAACGAACAAGCGAAACCGCGTAGATGGATGCGATCATGCGACCACGCGTGGGCCACTGGACCCCATGGGCAAAACAAACAAAACGAACCGGGAAAATACTGTACGTCGTACTCGTACGCTCGATCGATCGAAGTTGGTCGTGTCACGCTGCCATGGCTTTGGGCAATCTAGAAGGGCACACACACCACTCACTGCTGAGGCACTGCGGATAGCAACAGCGCTGCCGCCTTGCCGGGGCCGGAGGGAATCACGCGTGACTCGTATGGCAGCCGCTTATTTCGCCGTTCTCCACTGCATCTGCTGCTCGCTAAAAAAAAACTATCAGGACGAGATAAGGCTCCGGATACGCGGCGTCAAACAAAAACCAAATCGAAGGAATAATAACGCAACATGCCAGAACAGCATCGTGGATCCATGTTGACATGGAGAATCCAGAAAAGGACCTGTACTCTACTATACTCCTGTGCTACTTTATTTATATTAACAAAAGGCACAGAAAAGTCAGTCGAGATGAAAGCAAGCTGACTCACGAGGAGGCGACGCCATCTTCTCTATTCCACTTGCTTACATAACACGAAGCTGACTAATAAGTACTCCTACTACTCCAGTACTACTAATGTCTGGTCAAGTTCCAATCACTGGACTGAGCAAATAAGCTTGGCAAATGGCAATATGGCATAGTACACCACCAAACACCACTGGCCATAGACTAGCTGAACGCCTGAACCTTAAGAAAGTCGCCGTAGCCCATCGACGCCGTCGCGACGTATTGGCCGGCCGATCCTGCCTTTTTCTAGCCAATGGTACGGTTGAGGTCAAACCATTTACCGCTGGTCCAAGATTGACCCTCCACCAGCTCCTATTTGATTTGAGATCCAAAAGCAAGATCACCACTGTCACCTCAACAGCTCCGCAATTTCCCCCGGTCCCAGCTACTCCTAAGCTCCTTGCACTTCAGTCTTCGGTCCCTGTCTTTTCTGTTTGGTACCGAAGACTGGCAAGAGGGACGGGTACATTTCTTAAGACGACAGTTATTTTGGCGCACCTGCTGGGCATGTCATTGTTTAGATGTGTCTGCACTTCCACTCAACGTACGCAGTGCGTAAACATAGACGTTATCAGCATGTGGAACCAAGTGGCGGCAGAAGGCAGAAGCTGCTGCTTTAATCAGAAGAGTGAAGAATCGAATACTTGCAGCGGGGGCTGGCGCGGTGATACATACGTCTTCCCTCCGTCTTAAAATAAATCAACATTTAGAGTTTTTCTAAGTCAACTTTTTTAAAAGTTTGACCAACTTTATAGAAAATAACACTAATTTTTATTACATCAAATTAATATCACTAGATACGTAATAAAAATATATTTTCATAATATGTTTATTTGGTTTCATAGATGTTACTATTATTTCTTATAAAGCCGGTCAAACTAAAAAAAAGTTTGACTTAAGACAACTTTAGAAGTTGATTTATATTGTGACAGAGGGAGTACGTTCCAAATCACCACACTTACCTTTTTCTAAAATATAATCACCAGACTTTGTTTCCCTTTTAAAGGAAAACTTTTTGGGTCCAATTTATAATATATTGACTTAAACAACTCTATAAATCTATTTATTCAAAAAAAAAAAAAGAGGGAGTACAATCTAACGGAGTCTTCACATCTCTACCGCAACCATGGCAACAATGTGTTGTCCCCACCCCATCAGGCATCACCATCGAGCATCATGTAGATAGCCAAGCAAGATCGGGAACACAGAACATGTCTAGTAGCTATTATTGTCATCAATAATTAAAGCCTAAAGAATAAATGGCAAATGATTTCTGGCTTTAATTATGAGAATTTCTAAAACCTATCGTTTTTTCTTTCTAGCTCATCTACTAGTGAGTACTAATGTGGACATTCGAAAGCGTCACTTAAGATAGACGTGGAGTCTCCTCCGCAACCTCTGGCAAGATAAGAGACGCACGAAGAGTATAAGACGTACTGGTGATAACATCTAGTAGGTGTACAGCAATAAAACCCCAAAGCACAAGCACCCATGGTCTACGACTGTGGCATACGGATACTGGTGAGGGTGACGCCTTGTATAATTCGTAAAGAAAATGGATCGTTCTCTACGCGAAGCACTCAAAATCCTGGTACCACATACGTTCGGCTAATTTCGGCTGAGGGCTAATTTAATAGTATTCTGTGAGAGAGAATAAGCTGAAATAAGCCGAAACGAGTACAAGCTGAAATAAGCCGAACAGGTTCAGACACTTCTTTGTAGTCAAGCAAGAAACACCTTTCTTTCCATGTTGCGTTTTGGATTAGGATTGTTGCCAAGCTAATTATGCTACGTTGCTTTCCTATACTTCATAGTCGCGTGCGAGAAAAGGCGGTAGCAAGCTAGCCAGCTACTCCCCAGTCTCAAGCATGATGGCGCAATTTTTTCGACGCAAACAGGAGGGGTTTTCCCCTACTGACTTTTTATTAATTGAGCATCGTTCTCCAATTGCATATCTTATTATTTGAGCATTGTTTATTAACTGAGGCAAACAGGAGGGATTTTGTCGTGGTCGTATACCACGGTCACAAGAATCGACCGGGCTAATGTGTGCAACGATGGCCTAGCTCAAGAACAATGACACGGGGTGGTTTATACTGGTTCGGGGCTACCGAGCACCCTAGTCCGGTGTGTGGCATTATTAGAGCTCAAAGTGCTCGTGTCGCGGCGAATACAAGCCGGCGAGAGGGAGGTGAGCTCCACCTTCCGCCCGGCGAGGGCCATCCCTGGGTCTCCGGTTGCGCGTCGTCCGCTAATGCCGTGCTCTCACCGTAAGACTCCTCGGCGGCGACGCGTCAAACCGTCCCCGACGGCGGCGGCGTGGGGGCGAGATTTTGGCGGGCTCCCCGGCGGGACGCACAAAGAGGGGATGGCCTCGCCGGCGGAAGGTGGGGCTCGAGGTACACCGACCCGATCCGCAAAGTCAAGAGGGATCAGTTCTCCATATACAACGAAATCAACCCTACCGTCGGACGAGCAAGAACAAGAACTCACGACCTCCGCGTCCCGCATCGGGCGGCGCCATGGGAATGTCGTTGGGGTCGGCCGGGATCTTGCGAGGCGTGGCCACCGTGCCCTCAAAGGCTTCTTCTCCTCGACCATCTCCCGGATGCGGAGGACCCTCCGCCTCGGGGGACGATACCATGCCCCAGCCCGGGCGTAGAGGAGGGGCTCCGTGAGATTGGCGCGGCTTTAAGGAGCTCGACCTTCCGGGCGACCTCCTTGACTTGATGTAGCAGGTTGGCGCGGGGAGCTCCCTCCACAGTCAGTCGTCGGAGTCGAGGAAGACCCCGCCAAGTATACCGCGGGAGAGGGTGCTCCTCGTCGTTCTTCAAGTAGAACCACTCGTCTCTCCAGCCGGTGTTCGACGAGCGGGAGACGATGGTGGGGTACTTCTCCTTCACGCCGGTGGGGTTGAAGCACGATGCGGCCTATGGGGAGCGGCCTCCGCCGGGCCGTCGGAGCGGCGTCACCTTCGCATGGAAGAAGTGCTTGAAGAGCTCCGGTCCGGCTCGATCCCCGCCATCCCTCGCATGTGGTGGTGAAGGTCGAGATGTGGAGGAGGCCGTTGGGGTTCAGGTGTTGGAGCTCGGCGCCCGGCGACGACAAAGAACCGCGAAGAAAGTCGACGGGGATGCCCAGCCCCCTGACGTGGAAGGAGACAAAGGAGACGACGTAACCGTCGGGCAGTTGGGGAGTGGCGTGTGCCGGCGACGGCTTGATCCACTCCTGGGGCGCGGTCAGTAGCGGAAGACCGCCGAGTGTCACACACTCCTGTAGCATGTCGTCGGTCACCTTAGACGGCGACCACGAACCCATGTCTTTCACTCTCGGCTTGACTGCGAATTCGGTAGGATCTCAGAAGAGGACGCTCTCACGCGGCGGCGGTCGCGGCTGATTGGGATCTGGAGCTAGAAGACGAGAGGGGGCGGCGGCGGCGAAAACAGGAAGCGAGGGGATAACCCTAGTCCCCCGTCCCCCTATTTATAGGATGAGCTCAAACGGATCCGTCGAGGAAAACGGGCCAGGGAGGCCCACCACTTCCACCGAATCGACCCACGCCCTCCGGCGTGTGCGCCACGTGGCGGCGCGGAAGTAGCGAAACGCCGGGCGGCGGACAAGAATTGGCCGTCCCCAGCGGTAACTTTTTCCAACGGCTCTTTTGCGCGCAGCGAAAAGTTCCGCGAGCTCGCCGCCAACGGTCGCTATATCCGGCGCTCATCGTAACGACGAGCTCACGACAAAAACCGAACTCCCGGTTCGAAGGCTGGCTCCCGAGAGCTCGGCCGCCCGGGGGGGACACCTCGAGCAAGGAGCGCAACGAAGGAGGCGCCGACGGCCCGCGCCCGAACGCCCCCGAGGACTCGGGGGCTCCATCCCAGTCGCGCTGAGTTGCCGGCGATCGCAACGCCCTCCGGTCGTCCTCCCCGGCGAGGAGGCACGAGCCGCCGAGGATCCTGCGGGACCTCGGTGACTATAGAGGACGGGTCTCTGGAATATGAGGTTGGCCCGCGAGCTGGCCCGACGAACGAGCTCGCCTCGAACACGAGCTCGGACCTCACTCAGGCAAATCCGCTTTAAAGCTCACAAGAGCACTTGACTTCGACCAGCGCGGTAAAGTCGAGTCCGAGCTCACCGCCCTTCCTAAGGGGGAACCGAAATGGCGCCAAACAAAGATAAGCATTCGTCACAACAAGCCTCCGCGAGGACTGAACGTCCTCCCACGGCCTCGGGGCTACACCGCGGGTGCGCTCGCGCACACCCCAAGCACGGAAATCTGGTCCCCGACCGGCAACGGCAACGCAAGACAGCGCGCGCAGGGGTTCTTTCCCCTCCGCGCGCTCGGGGGCTACTGTGGGACTTAGATATTTCGGATTAAGTCAATCATCCTCACCCGGCCCTAACAAAGCGTTAAAAGGGGGGAGTACTCGTTAGCTATGGGACGTCACCCACGATAAAAGCCGAGACCCGACGGAGACGTTCCCGCCTCGAGCGCGAACTCGCGGGACGTAAAGGTCCGGGGATGAGCTCGAGCTCGTCCCGAGGGAAAACTCCGCCTCGAATGAGCTCCCCGGGGAGCGCGGGAATGTGACGAGCTCCGCTCCGTCTCGGACGAGCTCCCGGGCACCAAATCCAAAGACGATTGGAAGAATCTGGGACGCGATGATTAGGATACGGCATCACGGCTGCGGCGACGCGCCGCAGCCTACGACCCGATTTCGTCGCTGCCGCGAGATCGGCGGCGACGGCACGCGCGGCGTGGGGCTGTCAGATCACGCCAAGTGACGACGGAGCGCAAGAGACAACCACTACGCGACAAGAATGACCTCGATGGACGAAGTCAGGCTCTACGTCGGGCTCTCCTAGCCACACATTTTCCTGCGACCCCCAAGACGAGCATTTGCGGCGCGGCGGCGCCTTCATGATCTCGCCCGCAGGCACCTGCCGTAGGCGTGCGACGGGCGGTACGATGCGCGAAGTACGACGGCGGCGAGACGAGCTCATTGTCCCCTTCTACACCGACCGACGAGCTCCGAGCTCGTCACCCGCACGCATCAAGCGTCCCGGGATACGGAGCGCCCCTATTCTACTCTCTATGGCGACCGGCGGGCATGCCCGGAAGTAGGGCGGGGCGGCGGCCGCAAGACGCCGGGACAGCCAGGCGTGGCCCGACATTGCAGGAAACTCTTCCTCTTCACCCCCCAAACTTATATCTCTTCTATTTCTAAGGCCCTCCGCTCGGTGGCCCCTGTGAGCTCCCCTTGCGACTATAAAAGGGAGGGCTCGGCCACCGGGAGAGGGCAAGCTCTCTTGCACACAGAAAACACACACACATCGCTCGATTCCACTCATCACACAGAGACTTGGGAGCTCACCTCCCTCTCTCGCCAGCTTGTATTCGCCCCGATACGAGCACTTTGAGCTCTGATAGTGCCACACACTGGACTAGGGTGCTCGGTAGCCCCGAACCAGTATAAACCACCGTGTCATTGTTCTTGAGCTAGGCCATCGTTGCACACATTAGTCGGTCGGTTATCGTGGACCGTGGTATACCTAATTACCTACAGATTTCCACAATTTTAGCGGTCCATGCTTAATCAAAGAGTCAACGGCCAACTGGGCCCTTGACTCGCGTCTTGATCGGGGATGCCCAATCCAATGAAGTGGCTGGTGAGCCCCTCGTCGACAAAGGCCTATAAGAGAGAGGTGGGGCCCCGGGCTAAGATTAAGAGGTTCATTACAGCCGCCCGGTCCCCACCATCTAACCCTAATCCGATCTCGAGGGTGGCACTGCCAGCGACAGGAAGCTCCATCGGTGTCGCCTCTGCTCTACCTCTACACCGACCGCCGCTGCCCGTGCACAGCTCTTCACCGACTCTAGCGAGGATAACGCACGGTCAGTTCCTCCTTCCTATCTCTCTCTTCTCACTGTTCTTCTCAAGATCAAATTGTTTATCACGATTCAGAGAAAGCACCCGCTGATCCGCACCTAGTGTCGATCCTAAAATCTATCAATATTTACATGTCATATATGATGCTTACCGTTCTCGTTGCCAAAAAAGATACGAACCCATCATGTCAGTATCAAAAAAAAATCCAATTGCATAACTTATTATTTTATTGTTTTTATTTATTATTGTTATTTATACGTATCAGTGCCACAAATGTGGTTATTGGTTAGGTGTGTGCGTTGATGGACCCCACCATGCGATCAAGTAAAAGGAGACGTATAAAAATGTATTTTCTCAATTCAAAAGCACTGTCAAACTTAATAAAGGAGAAAAAGTGCTGACGGTGGATAACATTGAGACAGATAAGAAATCATCGCACTTAGAAAGAGAGCATGATTAGGACGTCGGCGCTTTTTTAATTGTGTGTACGCAGGAAAAATCGGCCGGTGATGTGCTGGAAAAGCCGATGGATATGGTTGTATGGCTGCTGTAAATCAGTATTGAGATGCCCCGCGTCTGTGTGTGGGAGAGCTCCGCTGCAAAAGAAAGGTGCGTGCTTTGTGCGGTACTCAAATGAAAACCATGAGCTTGCACTTGTTTTTAATCCGTATTCCAGTACCGACATACGGAGTACTAGTACTTGTGTAGTACAAAGGCAAAAAGAATATTTTCATGTGCAATACTATCACAATCATTTCATCTTTTGATTTTACTTTTCTTTTCCCTTGTACAGTTGTACTTTTAGTACTCCAACGTAGGAGTACAATAAGTAAGGGTACAAAAAGATGTGTCATACATCTATTATATCCATACAATAGTATTAAAAGGAGCCTCACAACTACCAAGAGAATCTGAAAGTTACAAGATTAATAAAAAATAAGTTTGGATTTTAAGATGATATATAAGGAGCCCCACAATTACCCCCTACAACTTTGGATTTTATGATGATATAAAAGGATTATATATTAAATAAAAAGATAATACACCTAGTACAGCTCATAAAAAGTAAGTTTAGAACAATAAGTTAAACAAAACACTTGCACCAGGTGTATAAATTTGGCCTTCACAATAAATTTGAAAAGAAAGAAACTAAATAAGAGTCCACAAAGAACAAGATTTGTGAAGGCAAAATTTGAATGATGATGAAATGGAAAGAACATATCTAAATTATAGCCAATATAAACAAAAATATAAAAAATATTTATGATATCAAATAAGTATCGTTAAATATTTTATTAATAGTAATGTCATAAGTTTTTGTAACTTTTTCAATCCTTCAGGCAAACTTAAGATGTTTTGGCTCTTAAAATGTTAGAATGACTTGTAATTTGGTAAAGAGAGAGTACTGAGATGTGGAGAAGCTCCTTTATTTTTTTAAAAAAAGTTAGAGAAGCTCCTTTATTCGAATTGGTCCTCAACTGCTATTGATTATGATTTTTTTTTTTGTTTGCGAAGAGCTATTAATTATGATGTAGCAGCTTGTGTTTGAAGAAGTTACTAATTGCGATCTGGATCCATACACTGAACATCCTTTAGAAAATGGACAGGCCTCAACCTACCCCTCGTCCAGGCAGAGCTACACAGTCTAGCGCACACGTGAGATACTATCTCGTGCAGGAAACCGTCGCTGGCAGAGCGATTATATCGTCGTCATCTCACACATCACAATGATCAACATGAATTGAACGCCGAAATGTGGCCATCAGCCGCAACAAGTTGCAGTTAATTTGATGCAACCCGTCTCTAACGTCTGCCGTGCTACCGCTGCTCGCCAGAATCGACTCAGGTCGACCGCGACCCGCGATTCCCTATGATTTTGATGAAGCCCCCGCGATTACTCCGGCGACGCCTACCGCCGCAGCGGCCGTTTGCCAGGGCGCGGTCCAGATTTTTTCTCTGCTGTCCCCGCCCGCGGTGCGAGTTCCTGGGCAGTGCGCCAGTGCGTGGCACGGCACCGTGCTGTGCCTGGATTGGGTTGGGACCCAGCCACGGTTTGAACACAGGCGCGCGGCGGGCCCCGCCCGCGCGTCACGCCTCACGCGACGAAAACCGCGGACGACGCGCACGGGCGAGCACAGCACAGACGAAGCACGCTGCCCGCACGCACGGCACGGACGGCGAGACGCCACGCGCGACGCGCGGGCGCGGCGCGGGTAGAAATACTACTCGGCGCCAGCGCCACCACCCCACTGCCCCTCCTCCCTCGGCGGAAACATCCCACCCCCGGGCCACCACCACCTGCCTGCCTGCCCGTGCGGGCCGTGCCCACTGCCCCAGCGCGCACCATCCCTCCTCTTCTCCCCAGCCCAGCTACCGCGCCCCTCGCCGTGTTACTGCCCTGTTCTTCCCTGTCTGCTCCACCAAGCTACCTGGTTGTCCGCTCCGGTCTCCAAGTACGGAAGCCTCAGCTCAGCTGAAGCCTCAAGGACGAGGGGGCGCCCGCTGGACGACGGGAGAGGTACGTGCTTGCCTCCTGCCTTACCTGCCTTCTAGTTCTTGGATCGGGCTTGTGTGCGGTTGGCAATCGAAACGGATGGGGAGCCGAGCTGCTGTCTTTGCTTGCTTTGCTTCAACGGTCACGTTCAAGCTCCTGCAACTCTGCTCGGGCTGCGTGTCGTCTCTAGTTGCTCCTGCTTCGGGGGCTCGGTGTCTCGCTGCGGCTGTCTTGACCTTCGATCGCATGTGACAGTGGTTTGCGTGAATCGATCTAGACGCTCAGTTCGTTGTGTTGTGTGCCTTTTGGTGCTGAGAGACGTGGGACTGTGGGAGCTTCAAAAGTAGAGTAGTAGAACGAAGCTGCTGTGAAGGGGGCTTTTCTTGGTTGAATGATGTTTTTTTTTTTTACTTTACCCATTTTCAATTTGAAGTGATAATTTTCTTTTTACTGCGTACAGTATCCTGCAAGAACAGGATCATCTCGTACTAGCAGTAGTACCACAACAAGGCTAAAACCCCCATCTGCTCGTACAGCACATTCATCATCATTCATGGAATCATCACCTTGCTTTGTGAAGTTGTGGGGAATTTCTTGTTTCTATTTTTCTTTAAAAAAAAAACATGTCAATCGATTATGTCTTAGGATGAGCACGATGCACACGAGCGGTGGTTAGTACTCGTATACGCGGATCTCTTGATCCGCGACCGAAAAAAAAACAACAGATCTAGAAGCTTTTGACCACCTAATGTTCTGAAATTTTATATGTAAAGAGGCTAAAAAAATTCTTGTGCCGGCCGGGAGTGGTTCAACGCACGGGTCAAACACCTTGTGCGGGGGTTGGTTTGCCGCAGACATTTCTGTGTGTGACCGATGGCGATTGTTTATGACTCTCGCCTGCAGCCTCTCTTCTGTTGACTGTTCCTACCTCAATCCAGCACTCAGTACGTACGTACGTGCTAGCACGTTTGGTTCGGAGATTGTACCATGACGCGGAATCCTAGCTTTTCTTTGGTCAGCCTTACAACATCATCCTGCCCACCTGCGTTCCCTTTCTGTCAGCAGGAATTTGGAGCTAGTTGGTCGGTGCTTTTGTTTGTAGAGGTTCGGTGTGCTACTGTGGACTGTCATCCTATTTGCCCGGTTTAGATGCAAATTTTCTGCTTTCTGAGGAATTTGTGGCAGTTGGGAACTTCTATGTGTGCTTATTGTTAAGTTAGCACAACAAATTTATTTCTGTAAGCGACAAGGCTTTGTAGTTATTTCACTGTCAAACTTCAGTACTAGTAATTTTACTGGTACATTACTCCGTTGGTTTTGTTCTCGAGCTCATATATGTAATTTATTACTGTTGCAGGTTCTGTTTTATCTTCATAAACTAGACAACTAGAAGACATATTCACACATATCAGCAATCAAATTGAAAACCCTGAATTGACTTCAAATTTGGACATGCTTGTCTTACCAGAAGCAATTGATAACTTGGAGTTGTAGTTTATCGGACTCTCTACTGGACCAGTATGGCTGACACTCCAACTTCCCGCATGGTGCACCCCTTTGGCGACGTCTCAAGGCAGACTCCCAAGCAATTCCTGTATCCTGGTAACTCACAGCACCACTGTCATCCATACCAGTCAGCTGTGGACACCCATGCCGTGCCGCAGCCTCATTACACCATGAGGTCTCATTCGCCGGATGCTGGTTCTGAAGACCATGAGATTCACAAGCAGTACACACTGGACTCCTCAGCAACTTCTGGCTGTTCAAGGCATGATTCTCCCTCCAGTCAAAGTGTCCATGCTGAGAGTGGCAGCCCTGTGTCTCATGAAGACAGCCACTCTGGCTCTACAAATGGCAGTGGATCACCTGTGAGTGCGTCGTGTGTCACTGAGGACCCTACTGATCTCAAGCAGAAGCTGAAGGATCTTGAGGCTGTAATGCTGGGGACAGACCCAGAGATCGTCAACAGTCTCCAGATCTCAATAGAAGACCAACTTTCGTTGGAGCCCGAGGAGTGGAAGCACATGATGAGCATGCCCAGAGGGAACCTGAAGGAGATGCTGATTGCCTGCGCTAGAGCAGTGGAACATAACAACAGCTACGCCATTGATCTGATGATCCCAGAGTTGAGGAAGATGGTTTCAGTGTCTGGTGAGCCACTTGAGAGGCTGGGAGCCTACATGGTGGAAGGTCTTGTTGCCAAGCTTGCCGCCTCTGGCAGCTCAATCTACAAAGCTTTGAAGTGTAAGGAGCCCAGGAGTTCTGATCTCCTCTCCTACATGCACTTCCTATATGAGGCCTGCCCCTACTTCAAGTTCGGCTACATGTCAGCAAATGGCGCGATTGCTGAGGCTGTCAAGGGAGAAGACAGGATCCACATCATTGACTTCCACATCGCTCAAGGGGCTCAGTGGATCTCTCTCCTTCAAGCCCTTGCAGCCAGGCCTGGTGGGCCGCCTTTCGTGAGGATCACCGGCATTGATGATTCAGTCTCAGCTTACGCCCGAGGCGGCGGTCTGGAATTGGTTGGCAGGAGGCTGTCACACATTGCTGGCCTCTACAAAGTGCCCTTTCAGTTCGACGCGGTCGCTATCTCCAGCAGCGAAGTGGAGGAGGGGCATCTCGGCATCGTCCCTGGTGAAGCCCCTTGCTGTCAACTTCACCCTGGAGCTGCACCACATCCCCGACGAGACCGTGAGCACGGCGAACCACCGGGACCGGATCCTGAGGCTGGTGAAGAGCCTGTCGCCCAAGGTGCTCACGCTGGTGGAGCAGGAGTCCAACACCAACACGGCCCCTTCGCCCAGCGGTTCGCGGAGACGCTGGACTACTACACGGCCGTCTTCGAGTCCATCGACCTGGCGCTGGCGAGGGACGACAGGGAGCGGATCAACATCGAGCAACACTGCCTGGCTCGGGAGATCGTGAACCTGGTGGCCTGCGAGGGCGAGGAGCGGGTGGAGCGGCACGAGGTGTTCGGCAAGTGGAAGGCGCGGCTGATGATGGCCGGGTTCAGACCGTCCCCGCTCAGCGAGCTGGTCAACGCCACCATCAAGACGCTGCTGCAGAGCTACTCGCCGGACTACAAGCTCGCCGAGAGGGACGGCGTGCTCTACCTCGGGTGGAAGAACAGGCCCCTGATAGTCTCGTCAGCATGGCACTAGTGCTGACTTCAGAGAATGTTGATCTGATGGAGAATGTTTCTTGTAACTTTCTAAGTACGTACCTCGTAGTGGTTTACGTAGATATGTTTGGCTGAGCACTAAAACTATATAGGAAGCCTGTGGTGATACTGAGTCGGAGTAGAAAACACCTATAGCCCGATGCTGTGATGGCAGTCACTACCAGCCTGATAATGTGTAGTTGTAAGTTTGGGTATATGTTTCAGTTAATCAGTTTTTCTTTCAAAATCTGGATGTTCTGAAGAGTGATCTCAGTCAGAATGGCCATCAATCCTTTTAACTAACCCTTTGGACAAGTAACAAGTTTGGGTATATGTTCAGTTAATCAGTTGTGCTTTGAAAATCTGGGTGCATTCTGAAGAGTGATCTGTCAGAGACCATCAGCCCTTTTAACTAACCCATCGGAAATCTTAGTTGGTGGGGCCGAAAGTCAACAGACAAACCATTCATGCCAGTTTGCAGAAATCTAGCGGTTCTTAGCCAATGTGAAGAAACCGCACTTGTGAAACGATATATTTCATTTCATATGAATATCAAACTGGAGTCGTTCATATGCAGGAGATAACAAAGCTTTGCCACCGGATGGCTCTTTGGTTCTATCACATATTCCAGTACAGAAGGAAGTTTACATAACCAAATTATCATAATCTAATTAATCATAACTGGTTTGCTGTACAACGAATGTTGAGCTGCAGCGTCACACACAGCGAGTACATCCAAACAGCAATAGACCTCATGTGTTATCGCTGCAGCTCCCAGGTATACCTTGACCGCCTCCAATTATGTGCGGATGGGATGATTGATACACATATTCCCGGAGGTAATATGTGATTCAAGGAGGTATAACATCAGCAGACATTCATGGAGGTATAACCATCAGCAGATATTCATGGACCCATCACTAAGTTACCAGCACTACTGTAACATAAGTTAGCTGATCGGTCCAAAGGTTGGGCTTTGAAAGTAAACCCTTCACTTGCTTTTTTCTTCTCTGGAACCGTATATGCTGCTAGCTGCGTTTCCAGGTACTGCTGTCACAGGCATTCCTGGAAGTCCCATGCTACCATACACAGGCGCCATGTGTTGCATTTGATACTGCATAGGTTCTGGAACTGAGGGCTGCATTTGGTTTGTTGCATCGCTGTGGTTAGGGCTGATACCTACACCAAGGTCCAGACTGATGGTGTCACTTTCGCTGCCTGAGAATATTGATTGGTGAAGGCCCTGGCATCGATGCTCTCATCATGCCACCAAGGCCTGGCATGTTGCTGTTAATAGGATGCACCACAGGCTTCATGGGAGCTGTGGACATCTCATGGCTTGCATTCCTGGAAGCAGGGACTTCATGGTTATGTTTTCCTTCATATGTTGTGATCACTGACTTCGGGTCATGTGATGCTCTCTCAACATGCTTCCTGACCGGGCATCCTGTATGTGTGCATTTGTAGTAACTCCTGCAATCAAGAACAGAAGTGAATATGTTTTATTTTACATATGCACTGCCTAATATGTCATTCTTTTTACTCCAAAAAATGTCATTTTTTTTAAAAAAAGAAGGTGCTGAAAACTAGAGGCATGCCAATCTTATCACCAGGATACCACTATTAAATTTTTGGCAACTGTAGGTATCGAACCAACACCAATTGGAGTCCACATGCCTTAGCTAGCAACCCAATTAAGAGTAAGTTCTTTCAAGCCTTACTTCCCATCCAGGCTTCGGGCCTGTTTGGTTCTCGGTCGTAGCTAGCCACACCAAAGTCTGTTGCGGTGGCGGTGCCAGAGAGTGTGGCGGCAAATTCATCCGCCATATGTGCGGCGAGAAATACTACGAGAACCTATAGAAAGATGTGTGGCGTGCCAAACTTGAATGAACAACCAAACAGCAGTTAAGCCGGTGTGGCAGCCTTCACTTAGTGTGGCCGGTGGTGGGTGGCTGCCAACCAAACACCCGCTTCAAACCAAAATACCTAGTGTAGAAGACAAATCCCAACCAACCCATTGCCTTGACTTCATGTCATTAATTAAAAAACACTTTATTTATGCAAACTACATATATTTGGAAAAGAGTGCAAGACAATGTTTATTTTCTACATCAAACGTACTTTTGCAGGGTAGGGTGATAGGCTAGGATATATACATAAATCAACATATACTTGTATGATGGTTGATGGTATAAACAAAATGTGAAGCACCTGATATTCCTTCCTTATACACTCTACATATATCAATTCTTGTGTAGTTAGATGCAATCTATATGAAGGGAATAGAACACATCATACTAGTATTGGCTCGTATCTGCCCAAATCAGGTGCCAAACAGTACAAAATGGCAGCACAAATGAACAGAATAAATGGACTATTGCTCTGAGGGATCTTGAAGGGACACATGGACAGATCTTAATAAGAAGGCTCCCTTCTCCATATTTGAGATAGATGTCCATAGCAGTTTTTGCATCTTTCCACCATACATCTTTACCAGATCTGCCTCCTAATTTGTTAATAGTCAACCTTTCAGCTTATCAGTGTTAAGCAGGAAATTTTATTGTTTCTTGGTCATTTCCACTCTGGATTGAAGTTTCTAGAGAGCACAAGTAACCAGCATAATAATACCATTTCCTTTAAAAAGGGCCAAAAATCAATGCTGATTACAAACATTTAGTAGTTTCTAGTCCAAATAATATAACTTCGACTTTTATCAGATAATGGTTCAAATTCAGTTGGAATGTCAGACACAAAAAGAAGGAAAACATAATGATAATAGTGGCAGAATATTGAACAAAACGAGTACTGACCGTGGGTTGGGGTTTCCTTTCACTACTTTCTGCCCATATTTGCGCCAGCGATACCCATCATCCAAGATATCAACTTCACTAACAGTTTGTACAACAACACGGGGCTCACGATTTGGTTTACCCATCAAAGCAGCATCGATACCAGCAGATTCCATTTTCCTAGTCACACAGTTGTGGAATAGTGGATTAGCAATTGACAGGAGAGAGCCTCTAGGGCATACTGAGTCTAAGCTCAAACCATGTTTTACCTGCGTTTCGAGTCTAAATCGTCATCATCGTTAGTGTCATCCCCAGGGTAGGGTCTTCCACCTCCAGCATCAACATCATCATCACTAGCTGGACCCGAACAGGATCAATCATGCCAGCGGAATGTACTTGGTTACAGAGGTTGGAATAAATATTTGAAGGCTTGTCTGCATATTAAAAGAAAAAATTCTCAGACCCAACAAAATTTCACAGGCAAACATTAAGAAACTTATATCAAAATATCATGGTATGTTCAAATCATTCCTTCTCAAGAATTTGGAAAACTCAGGAACTAGAGTTGTTACAAAAGCAATTGAAACAGACATGCAAGATGAGCAAGAGAATACTTCATAATGCAAAACTAGATATTTGTATGCTTAAGTCGAAATTGCAACGACCGAATCCAATGTAATTACAGAAAGCCATGGCACACTCACCTTCAATAGGTGCCACACCATCATATCTTTCTTCACCCTGGCTTGAAGGAACTGCACCAGCAGCTATCCTTCTATTTGGTTGGGGCTTAGGATGACTATGACGTCCTTTATAAACAACTTCAGTAATCTGACCATCAAGTTTAACGCTCTAATAGCTTTTAACTTCACAATTAGGATGTGTGCACTTGTAATAACTTCTAGGATTTTCACTTCCCTTGACATGCTTCTGTCCATATTTGCGCCAATTATAGCCATCCTCTGCTGATTTTTCAGCTACATTTTCAGTTTGTGTCTCCTGGGCAGCATTTTCAGAGCTATTTATCTGGTGCATCTCTGATGTACCAACTTCAGAAGGCATGTTGTCAGATGGACAAACTATTGAAACAGGTTGGTTTGGAGCACTTGAAACATTTGCTGTGTGACTCGATTCTCGTGAGGAGAGAGGTTTATTTTCAGTCATCAAGTTGCTAGATGGTGAGGCATGATTGGAGCTATGATTTTGCATAGGAGTGTCGTGATGATTTTGATTGTTGACTGCAGGAGCCTGCATGTGAGCACTATGAATGTCATGGAATACAAAATTATTTGCAGTGTAAGTCGACAAGAATAAGGAACACAGAAGGCCCACATGGGTATACCACAATAAATACTCAAGTTTTTTCATAAAAACTTATCAGTTATACAAAAAGAAAACTTTTACACATGAGAGTAGACTAGTTAAGACTCAGGACAAAATATAAGAATATCAACTTCATTCAATGTTGAAGTTAGAACACCCGATTTTTTTTTGATAATAGCGGCCACAGAAAAAGTAATCGTTTCAGGACTGCAACATAGGAATGCCATATAATTTTAAACATCCACACCACTTAATCGTGGACTATTCCGACAAAATTCCTGCAGATTTTCCTCTTTATATTCTAATTTCACAAGCTTGTTGTAATTATGTAAGTACAATAGCAACCTTTTCACCTCAAACTGTCCTAACACTTAATCAACATATATTCCTTAATCAAACTATTTTCAAGTGTAGCATTCTATAGGTTGTCAAGCCAGAATGTAACAGAATCATAACTCATTCAGACTTGAAATTGCAGTATACACTAAATCACAAACACAACAGTGTCACATAAATGTGATCAGCTACTCAGTTTAAAAAATAATAATGGGTGCTCAATAGCGGGTCCCCTTGTTAGTCATTTGCAGGCCCTTGGGCAATTTTCCCCAAACCATAATAATGAGCGATGTCACCTACTTTTTATTTCTAGCAAATCAAGTCTAAACTTTGATTAGCAACAACGTCGCGCTAGACCCAACAAACTGAGTTAATCTGATTCCAACATAACATTCAATAGTTCACATTCATGTCATGCCAGAATTCACTCCCTAACTCCCAATAAAACAGCACACCCGGAGTGGGAGTGTGTTTAGGGGGGATAACTACACGGCTATTAAAGAATGCTAACAAATCATGGCATTGATAAATTGGTAATTACTATTTTAGTCAAAGAAACATGCACATAAGTACTACTCCCTCCATTCCCTTTTACCAGGCGTGACAAGGCTGTTTGCAGATACCAAGGACAACCTTCAATCACATGCAAATTGTATTAACTTCGCATAGTCATCTGTCCCTAGCCACTAAGACTAACCATCGTTCTGTTTCTAGTTTTCTACCCAGCAGTATACATGACACGCGTTTGCACCCACGCCTTCAGTTAATGGATCAAAGGTGCCATTCCATGCATGTAACGTTTCGCACTGGGCTATTCGCATGCACGAGACGTTTTGGCTTTGAGTGGTCTAATTAAGTGTCCCCTCGATACTCCAGCCCGCCCAGTATTATGGCCAAAATGAAAAATGAGAATACGACTAGTATAATGGAACAGAGGTAGTAGAATACAGTAGAAAGAGAGGGTGTTTATTTTTTCATACAAAACTAGAACCTAAAAACATAAATTGATTCAATAATAAAAGAAGTGGTGTAAAGTACAACAGAACTACAACTTCCCTCTACAGAGCTTCAAGATAATTTCTACATTATATTTTAGTGGTATCATACAAACAACATGCTTAAACTCCCTTTGCTGCTATCGATTTAAGTTTTTTTTTTTGGTATCTCACGTATAAGCAAGACCCTCAAGATGTTGTGTTCTACAGTGCTAAAGAATTACAAAAGTAATCATTATGGTTCCATACCACCAATTGAGAACTGAGATGAGGTTTGAATTCAAAGTCCGAGAGCCTCCATCTTCCTGGCCACTACCAGCTGAATTATCCCTAGGTGAAGGCAGTATGTCCATATGAGTGCTCTTGTTGATGATTGCAGCCATGCTCAGAGTACCAGTTGTGGGAGACGGTTCAACCTAAATAGAAAAAAAAAAAAATGCTTATTGACTATTAGTCCAGCAGGATAAACAATATGTATACGAAATTACGAATCATTGATATCAAATAGTGTAGAACAACCCTCACACAACTTGATCAAAGTGTTTCTGTTATGAAAATATAGTTAAGCCCTTAAAGGTTTATTAGAACCACCATTGAAATCTGAAATGGATCCTGACTTCATTAATTCATCTAATGATTGGAAAAGGAAACAGAGAAGAATGTCAACAGGAACAACAAACTGGAACAGAGCAATGATTATGAATCTGTAATCAAGAATCCTATCCTCACTTATTTTGGGTTGTCAGAAAGGAAAACAATAGCAACGAAATGGTCATCCAAGCATGCAAAATTCACTCTTAACTTCCCACAGCAGCTTGGTGTTTTCTTGATGGAAGTATACCATCCCTTAGCACTCGAGACCAGTACCACACCACCCGAGGCTGAGGAGACATTTCCTTAAATAAGGCCCTTTAAAGCCCCCACAACAAGAGAAATGCCAAGCGATGATTTGTTCTCTGAGCCACCAAGTGCGTGCCGGACAGAATAATTCCTCCAGACGCACAAGCAACAGCTCTCCCCATCACCCCGCACCAAATAGACGGCGCAGGGGCGCCCCAAAAGGAGGAGCCGAGCAAAACAACCATATCCCCGAGAACCCCGCGGAAAGGCAGCTCCAGAAGCCGCATATCAGCACCGGAAATGCGAAAGCGCGATATTCGGGCGCCACGAGCCAATCCCACCGGACCAAATGTCTCATAAACTAGGCCATAAAGCTAATGCGCATCGGAATCCCTCTTTCCCCTTCCTGAATCAAGCTCTGCGTGACATGGAATTCGCAGATCCCGCGGGAGCAGTGAGTGGCAGTTACAGGGAGGCGCGGCAAATTACCTTGAAGTTGTTGAGGAGGACGGGGACTCGAGGGAGCGCGCCGGGGCTGAACCCGGCGGGGATGGTGAGGCACGGCTCCCGCGAGATCGGCAGCCGAGCGGGGACATGGCCTTATACCTCGCGCCGGCGCCGGAGAGCGCAGCCACACGTCGATCCGTCAGGACCGGCTTCTCCGGTGAGCCCCCAGCGCCGGCGGGAGGTCCCCGGAGCTAGGGTTTGGCGAATCGGCCATTGGCGGGGCCGGGATGTGGGGAGCAGAGTGAAGGGGACGAAGACAGGGGGGGAGCGGAGCTAGGTGGTGGTTTTGGAGGGATGGTGGGAAGGGCAGTTTGGGGAAAGTGGCCCCGTCCGGTAGCGGGGCAGCGTGGGGGTGGGAGGCCGCGACGCATGTTGACTTAATTAATGGGGCCACGTGGATTGCCCCTTCTGCCCCTGCGACGTGCGCGCGTGGGTGTGTGTGAGCAGAGCAACCGCGGCACGAAACCGGTGGTGGGATCCGGGGGCCAGGCCTGTGGAGTGCAGACAGCGACCTTGGCTGGCTGCGGGGTCGGCTCTTTGGGGCACCGGAAGGAAGCGCTCTTTTGTTACGAGTACGTCACTGGAAACTGGGGCCCCGGATCTGGTGGTCCCGTTGGCAGTGACGAGTGACGTTTCACGTGCGTTGGGGCCGTGGTGGAGCTGTGGGGAGAGCAAGATAAATGTGGGTGTTAAATTCTGCATGGGATGCCTGTCAGGGGGATTGAATGCGAAACAGAGGAGCCCTGAATTGATTGCAGGAGCTGCACGTCGGATGGCGTAGAGATCATGTTTCTACTGCGGGGGTGTTTAGAGCCCCAAATTCATCCCAAATTTCACTATACAAAAAGAAAAAAGATCACATCCGCGTCCGTCGTACGAACATATATGAAAGAGTACGAAATATAGGTAAAAAATTAAAATAATTACACAGTTTAGATATGCATTCTTGAGGCGATTCTTTTCGAGCCTACTTACACTATGGTAGGATAATATTTACCACTAACAAACGAAACGTCTTTAAATTATACGACCAAAATTTTGCACCCAATTTGGTGCTCTAAACACCCCCGCGGTTAGATTAGCAGATCCAGGAATCTGCGCCCGCAGTAGTCGGAGCAGTGACTGTGAGCAGCTAGGCCAAAATTAGGGCAATGACAAAACGTCACTCGCATTTGTTTTTGCATGCATAGGGCCTCGTTTAGTTGCCTAAAGTTTTCTAACATTTTTCTCTCCTCCATCACATCACATTAAATACACTAAAAGACATATGTTCGAGTACTGAAATGTAGGTAAAAATGTAACTAATTACACAGTTTAGATGTACATCTTGAGGCGATTCTTTTGAGCCTATTTACCATGGTAGGATAATATTTATCACAAACAAACGAAGCGTCTTCTGATTGTGCCACGGGAGTTCAAAGAGTGCTTTTTGCAAATTTTTCAACCAAGGCCACGTTTAGTTTGGCTAAAGTTTTGCAAACTTTTAGACTCTCTCCATCACATCACATTAAATACACCAAAAGATATATGTTCGGAGTATTAAATGTAGGTAAAAAAAATAACTAATTACACAGTTTAGATGTACATTCTTGAGGCGATTCTTTTGAGCCTAGTTACCCCATGGTTGGATAATATTTACCACTAACAAGCGAAACGTCTTCTGGGTGTCTTCACGGGGAGTCGCAACAGTGCTTTTGGCAAAACTTTAGCCCAACTAAACGAGGCCCAACTAAACGAGGCCTAGGTCAAGATTGATTACATCACCTTTAGCTGCTAGTTGATGGTGCGAGTAGTACCGGTTCTGTAGTATGGAACTATAAGACTAGTTTCAATGGGGTTTTCATGAGTGTTTCATGCACATTAAATGCGGCGCTACATCAGCAAATTTTCACTTTTTGCATGAAACCTCTAGGAGAGAGAAGAAAAGAGTTTCACCATGGTGAAACCTTTGGGCACTGTTTCACATGCGTTGGAAACTGTGTGAAACCCTCATTGAGACACAAATAGAGTTTCACCATGCAACTATGCAATTAAATCATGCAATGAGAGAGAGATTGTGGGACCCTTAAGCCTATGAAACTGTGCAATGAAATTGTACATTGAGGGAGACGTCTATTTCATGCCAAAGTTTCATATCTTAGAAACCGAGAGGTGAAACTCTCCATTGAGACTAGCCTAAGTGTCACATACTTAGAGGTGGATGAATGTGAGTGAGCATTCATTCGTTCAAGAGCTAGCCATGGTAAGATACTCCTAGTCTCGAACAATAACCCTTTTTGATACTCTAACTTGGTTAGAGTTAGAGTTAGTTTCTAACTTCAACTCTAGTTCTAAACTAACTCTAGCCCTGTAGGTGCTTGATAGAAGGGTTAGATTGACATTAAATATACTAGTCCAATCATTTGGTGTGGGTGAAGAGAGAAAGAAAATGCACTTTTTAGTGACCTAACCTGAACTAACTCTAATTAGCACCTCTTGAGTGAGCTACTTTTTTTGGTGGGTTGGATGCAACTAACCCTAATCTAACCCTATTGTTTGATCCTTTAGGGCTAGTTGAGCTCCAACTAGCTCAAAATAACTGTAACATATGGATTAAAACAGGGCCATATTGTTGGTTTGATGGAAGAGAGAAAGGATGTTTGGTTCACGGCCAAAGTTTGCCAGGTGGTCCGGTGGGCCATGACGTCTTTGTGGCGGAGACGGAAGAAAGCTTTGCCATAGTTGCCAAAGCTTTGTCATGGAAAGCGACACGAAACAACAACAAAATGACACAAGAGAAAAGTTGTGGCAGGAGGAGAGGCTGAATGAAGACCAAACATCCATCTCAGGTGGTGTGGCCGACAACGGTTAAGCGTGGCGACCTGTGGTAGTAGACCAAACAACTTTATGAGAGAGTGTATTATCTCTTCTTCAAGAAAGAAAATGCGATGTGATCCATGCTTCATTGCACATGAGAGGTGTTAGATTGTTAAAAATCATATATGTAGGATTCACATGGTTTAAGCAATGTGCTTGAGATAAACCTCGAAGGAGTAATTTTTTTTTTTGTGCTAACCTTCAAGCTAACTATTAGTTGGTTTGGTCCACTGGTGTAATAGTTATCAATGGGTATTAGCTAACGATTAGCTAGATCTATTTAGAATAACTAGCTAAAAACTCATGTGTAACTATTAGCTTGTTTGGTCCAACCGGTGTACTAGAAATAAGTGAGTGTTATTAGCTAATGATCAACTGGATCTATTTTGATTAGCTAGCTAATTGCTAGCTGATTTGGTCTAACTGGTGTAATAGTATTAGCTAACAATTGGCTGTATGGATTCAAACAGCACTCCATTGAATCATTCCTATTTTTTTTACAAAGAACCATTCCTTTTTTTACCTCATTCCTCGGCGCTACAATGTGAGAACCTAGGCCGTATTTCACGTGCCGGCCCACGTGTGGACGAGCCCGACCAGGCAACGACTAGACCGATGTACGGGGGCGTCAGGTGGTCCAGCATGTCCGCTGAAGTTATACAGTACAATGTCGGCCTATAAAGGCGATTAGCAGAGCCGTACCGGCCCATTATGAACCGAGCCAGCATGTCGTGTATTTGGGCCTCCGTGGAGCTATTTGGGCCTGTACGTCATGTAGCTCTCGGAAGCACTGCTGCCGCCATGACGTGTGTGTACGTGAAGGTGAAAGCGCTGTCGAACGACTTCAGGAACAAGAAGTACTCAGTTGTAATTGTAGGTCTGACCATCGAAATCCATCGCTTCTGAAATGGATAGGATGAAATTTGCGTACCACTCGTAGTCTCGTAGCGTCGGTATACTCATCGGACATGAATCACGTGCAATCGCTCAACAAAGCAGTCGTCGGACGAGAGGCGAATCACCGTTCATTATTGCACAATCGCTGCAATAATGAATTGCAAGGGTCCACTTTCGAAAAAATTGCACATCCCTGCGGCGACCCTGCTTGTCTGGTACGGGTATTGCTGTTTCGTTCCCGTTAACAGGAGCCAGGAGCTCTGTTGCTCGTTCGCTGAGGCTTCCATTTTTTATATACGCCCGTCGTGACTTCTCTTTGCGCTCCCACAATGACACGGCGGAGCCCGCGCGATCCTGATCCGTCTACGCACACGCACCGACGACGAACCACCAAAAGGCGTGAAAACCATGCACCGAACCCAAACGGGCCTTGAAAAACTGGGCCTTCCCCCAACTTTCGTAAATTTTAGAAGGAAAAAGCCCGAATTTTCCTCCCCAACTATCACAAAAGTTCATTTTTTACTCCCTCAACGTCAAAACCGGACAAATTTGCCGACTTTTTTTCAAAAAATGCAAATTCGCCTCCCTAGTAAATCACAAGGCGGTTTTGAGGGTCGTATTTCTACTACGCTAACTCCTTGGTTTGCCTTTTTCTTTTTTAAAAAAAATCAGGTTGAATCTTTGAAAAATATATTAAAGTGTAAATCTCATTTTGTTAAATCTAAATCATAAAAAATCCAATTGAATATATCCACGAAAAATTTTGTTAGCAAAAACTTTATATTAAAATATAAATATTATATATTCATTGTGTACATCTAATCATGTATATTAAAGTAGATCATATTATATATTCATTGTGTACATCTAATCATGTGGAGTCAACAAAATTAGAAGGAAATTTTATATCACCGCTATATTTACTGTGATTTCTTCAAAGGGTTTCAACAAAAAAATTTTTTAAAAGGAAAAAGTCAAACTTTAAAGTATTGAAGTTGAAAAAAAACTCGAGGGAGAGTTTTTCCAAGAATACTAGGCACTTAAGTCGTATTTTTGATGGTCCACAAATTATAACCGGAAACGAGGCCCAATAACTAATCCTTTTTATTTTATTTATACCAGGGAGTGAATATGGAGCCCGTACTTTTAGGAAATGCTAGGCTACATTACTTAGAATCACTATGGTCCAGCAATAATTCGCTCGATACAAACTGTCCTTTCATGGCGCCAAGCCAGCATACTATTTAATCTAAGCTCCAGTTATTTCGCGCTTATAAGCACCAGAATTTCCCTCTCGTTCTTTATAGGAAACTATTTTCCAGGCTTTAGATCATTACCTTGAAGAATCCTCAATTATTTATGACAGGACATTGTCAATAGCTGCTTCTCGATCGCAAACTGTCCTTCTCATGGCGTCTCAAGCCAGCATACTATTTAATCTAAGGATCCAGTTGCTATGTTAAACACGCCACAACACCTCTTCTTGTTACACATTTTCCTTATTCCACACTTTAAATTATAAACCACTCCTCAATTATTTATGACAGGACATTGTCACATATGGAGGCTGCTTCTCACTCAATATTATTATCACCCTCCTATTCTTTTTCTTTCTTTTTTTTTTTTTTTTCATTCTTGTTTTTATTTTTTTACTTTAGAGGATAGAACCAATGTTATTGGGGCCACTGTAATTTTTCAAAATTACATGGAAAAACTTTGGAAAGATCTTGTTTTTGAATGATTTTATTTAAAATGAATTCAATAGTGTAAAGAAATCTTTAATTTATTTTTTCACCCTGAGTTTATTCATTTTTTCCTTTTTTTTCATTCTTGTTTTTTATTTTTTTACTTTACTATATAGACCAACTACAATTTTGATATCATGCTCTAGATGGGCCCTTGTTAATTTTATCAAAATATATGCATATGAGATCTTGTTTTGGAATGATTTATTAAAATGAATTATAGTGCGTAATTTAATTTAGTTTTTTGGTTTGTGAAGTTATAACATTTTAGTTAGTTCAACTAATCTAAGACTGGATGTCATAGTAACATCTAGTTGAGGTCATTTGGGAGAACTCCTAGTGGGGGTTCTATATATAGGTAACAATGACCCATAATTTTGTCTAGGCGTGCTCTAGATGAGCGACTTGTTGAACTTCTGAAAAGCTAGAATGCAATCAATGTGGAATCTTTTAAAAACTTCAAACATGATGCAAATCCTATATTTACGGAACTAATCTAAAACATACTAGAGCTAGCGATGAAATAACATTGAATCTAAACAAGTTGAGGTCATTTGGCACTTAACATAGGTTGTATACCCATTGTCTTAACAATGACCCATATAGTCTTTGTGTGGGTGCCCATGAGACCCCTCACTTGCAGAGAATTAATGGCCACAAAATGACATTTTTGCACCATTTAGGATCTATTTGAGCTCATGGAGCTAATAGAATTAACTACTAATAATTAGCTCCTTTGAATCTAAACAAGTTCAGCTTATTAGTTTGGCTAATTATTAGTTGAATATCCAGCTAACAATCATTTCACTAGTTGGACCAAACCAACTAACAACTAATAGTTAGCTAGCGAATATTAGTAATGGGATATTAGCTAGTTAACTATTAGTGACTAAGGTTATAGTCTCAAGCCCACAAGCGCTTTGTTCGTTGTTGTGTGTTCATAGCCCCCCCACACACACACACCACCCCACCACCACACGGACACCTTGCTGTGTGACGTCACAACCTCGAAGAGCCTTAGCCTTAGGCTATCCGCCTTCTTTGATGCTTTAACTCCATACTCAAAAGGAAATATTCTATCCTAATCATACTTTTTTTTCTACTTTATTTTGCTTGTCCATACTTTACAACATACTCTATCCCAACCATTATCGATGGGGCCCACTTGTAATGTTATTTAAATATATCATGTGACGTCATTTGTTTTGAAGGATTTATTGATACGAATTCAATGGTGTAATCAAAATTTAATTTGGCTTTTTAGTTTGCAAATTATAACATTTTTTAGTAGTTCAAATAGTAGGACCCACCGTTGGCACATCTCTATGCATGCACAGCATCTCTCCTCGCGTCTCCACTCTCTCACTCTCCACATGGTGGGCCCAATGCGAACTGTAGCGTTCCACCGTACGCGCGCTACTTCCAGTCTGACGCGCTCGAACGCTGCCGTCCAGATCCGGTTACAGTACCCGGTGCAGAGGTTTTTACGTTAAATCTGTACTCCAGTACGTGTGTTGCGTAGCCGGTGCAGACAGCCTTATTCGTTGATGTGTGCTCCCTCCATGCGTCGACACGTTAAAACAGGGAAGGGAAAATGTTGTTTGGTTGAGGGTCCACTAAGCAAATGCATAGTATTGGGGTGTAACTTCTATAAGTAATTTCTTTAGACTACAAAAACTACATGATGGTTTTGAGGTTGGCACTTGGGAGTGTCCTGATGAATCTATACAGGGCCACAGAAAACCGTGGGACTCGGCCTCTCTACTTCCAGTAACTATCGTGCTTCTTTCTCTCATAAAGTCATCTAGTTTTGTTTTGTTTTTTTAGCATAAAGTCATCTAGTTATTTGAAAAGTTCGTTGAAGAGGCCGTAAGCAACCCTAACCAGGTAAGCCTGCCTCACCTTCACCTCTTCTAGTAGCATTCTGCGTGACTATAACAAACAAACTGCCAATCGGTTTTACCGAGTTTCTGTCAAAGCCGCAATCAAAACAGACGCGATAACGAAAACTATCCGGGCAGCTCGCACTCACCCCGACGACGCTAGTCCACGCCAAGACTTCAGAAACCACGTCACTCACCCGCCGTGCGGCCCATCCGCAGCGAAGAAGCCCGGTCAAATCCGGCCCCGGTACGTGCACAAGGCACGCTTAGCCCAAGCGCAGCAGGATACGTCCCCGACTCTAGCCCCCAGCCGCGCATCCCCGGCGGCTCCAGGCTCCTACTGGTGAAGGCTTCTGCTGTACAACAACACACACGGATACACGGTCCGCCGCGCCCCTGCGGGCTGCGGCCCAACCGACCGCAGCGCTCCACGCCAACCAACCCTCGTCCCTATCCGCGGCTATCCCCTCGCCCTCCCCGCTGCTATAAATAGGCGCCGTCGCAACGGTCAGCTTCTTCCCCTCCTCTTGCTCGCCGCCCGCCTCGCGCTCGTGCCCCCTCCAACCCTTGCGCACGGCGCGCCGCGGCACGTCGCGTCGCATCCATCCCGTGCCCGCAGAAACCGGCGCCGGGCCTGCAGGTAGCGGCGGCCATGGCGGTGGACCGCGTGGACGGCGAGGAGGCGTTCGAGGAGGTGGATCCGACGGGGCGGTTCGGGCGGTACGCGGACGTGCTGGGGCTCGGGTCCGTCAAGAAGGTGTACCGCGGGTTCGACCAGGAGGAAGGGATCGAGGTGGCCTGGAACCGCGTCCGGCTGCGCGCGCTGGCGGACCGTGATCCCGGCATGGTGGACCGCCTCCACGCCGAGGTGCGCCTCCTCCGCTCCCTCAGCCACGACCACATCATCGGCTTCCACAAGGTGTGGCTGGACCGCGACGCCGGCGTGCTCAACTTCATCACCGAGGTCTGCACCTCCGGGAGCCTCCGCGAGTACCGCCAACGCCACCGCCACGTCTCCGTCAAGGCGCTCAAGAAGTGGGCGCGCCAGATCCTGGAGGGGCTCAACCACCTCCACACCCACGACCCCTGCATCATCCATCGCGACCTCAACTGCAGCAACGTCTTCATCAATGGCAACAACGGCCAGGTATACATACGATACGATCGCCTTGCCCCAATCCCAAATCCCCCTCCGCTTGTACATATTTTCATCGTGTTCGACGCTATCTGCGCGATCCTGTTCTATTCAATTTGTAGATCGCGATAAGGCCAGATTTTTAGGGATTTTTAATGGGAAAAATAGTATATAATTTGAATCGGGTCCGTCGTTTGGTGCTGTGGTTGTTGACGCTGCTGCTCCGCTCCGCGCATTAGGGCACTCGGGGATTGGTGGCGGGCCCTATTGGTTGCCCTTTCCACTTCTTTTCTGTGACGACCTGGACCTCTCTCCCTCCGCGTCCAGCGAGCGAGATAGAGAGATCTGAAAGCATCTCACGAGCTGGAGCCCAAAATACGGTGCTCCTGTGCTGGCTGCGCCTTTGGAATAAAGGAGAAGCCTCCCAAGGGACGCACGCTGTGAGAGGCGCGCTTTAATTTTGCTACGCTGGTTACATTGACAGGATCCATCGCTTTCTTGTTAATCCAGCTAAGCTGCCATAAGTAGCAGCACCAAGCAAGGAGCCGTCGGCGCGCGGGCGCCGCGCGAGATTCCGCACGAGCTGCTTGCTTTGCTAGCTAACCTGCCTGCCTTTTTTTTTTGGTTGAAGACGACGCGTCTGTTAGATGTTTCTTTCGATCAATACGAATGACGATGCGTGTTCGAAACCTCGATCAGGCTGGCTAAATCTAACGGCACTCACGCACGCGCATGCAGGTGAAGATCGGCGACCTCGGGCTGGCGGCGATCGTGGACAAGACGCACGTGGCGCACACCATCCTGGGCACGCCGGAGTTCATGGCGCCGGAGCTCTACACGGAGACGTACACGGAGTCGGTGGACATCTACTCGTACGGGATGTGCGTGCTGGAGATGGTGACGCGGGAGGTGCCCTACGCCGAGTGCGGCAGCGTCGTGCAGATCTTCCACAACGTCACCCGGGGCGTCCCGCCCGCGGCGCTCAAGCGGCTCAAGGACTCCGAGCTGCGGGGCTTCATCGAGCGCTGCATCGGACAGCCCCGGAACCGGCCCTCGGCCGCCGAGCTCCTCGAGGACCCGTTCTTCAACGGCATCCGCGGCGTGGACGACGACGACGCGCTTGCCGATGCCTGCAGCGTCGTCGCCGGCTTGCCCGTGCCGCGCCCCAGGAGCTACGTCGACGACCTCGCCGGGCTCCGGCTGGACTGACCGATCACCGACCGCTCCTCTCTCCCAGCATTATGCTTCTGTATCAGGCACGTGTTAACGTGTTTTAGAATTCAGGGATTGCTGGTCTTAGTGAATTCGTTCCTGGCCGGTGAGCAATTGCAAGTGTGTATAGATTATTTGTTTTGTTTTACGTCTCCCCGGCAATTGACTAGGTTAATTTCAATGTATCTGTACCAATAATTGTTAAGTTGTTGGCTTTGAGCGAGATGAAGCGCTGTATTTGACTCTGCGTGCTGATTCTTTCAAGCAGTGGTTGGTTGGCAAACTTATACAGTACTATTTCCCTGAGCTGGATACAGCCATGGACGACGGTATACTGAGGAGCTGATATGCCGGGGGCTGGGGGCATGGACGTATGGCCGCAAGCCAAGCGTCGCCTACCGACCGTCTTGAGCTTCTTGTCCCTTGACGCATCAGGAACACCATGAGCAGCTGTGAGTCTGTGACTGCAAGATACAGATAGACAGATAGTCAAGCAATCCTGCACGGGGAGATGCTGGATGTGACACTCGAAATACAGGTCTAATTCAGTTTACCACACGTTTCTGGAAATGGAGCCATCTACTTGTGGCCTTGTGGGCCATCGTCCTTACTGTTGTCCTTTCTTACTTTCCCTCCGTCCAAATAGATGTCATTCACCGATTAAAAGTCAGCGTTTCAATTCCAGGTAATTACTATATTAAAATATATAAATATTTATGTAAAGTAATTAGTATCATCGGAAAAGATCTTTAAGTCTAGTTTTTAATAAATTTATTTGGAGATATAAAATGTTGTGCGTATTTTTCTACCTTGGTCAAAAAGTTGAGAAAGTCGACCCAAGACGCACCTATAGTGACATCTAAAAAGGGAAGCGAGGGAGTATCTTCGTTCAGGCCACATCTGTCACCTGTGAAATCTGAAGCCTGAAGCCTGAATGGACCATCACGGCTTCCCTTGCCTTCTGCAGGTCAACTGCGAAGCTGATATGATAAATAAATAATAACTAAACAATTACATGATCTGGACGGTTTGGGCTGATCAGTTGGGTTGGGGTGTTTGACTAGCTAGCTTGAGGCAAATCCAAGAACAGCTCAGGTGGGCCGGTTGGAATGGCTTATAGTATATGTTTATGGGCTGAGTTCATGACTGGCCCGGATAGAATTCAGGACAACTGCCATCTGATCCATATTTCAAGGCCCTATTTAGTCCATAGCGCAAATAATTAGCTCTTTGATCCCAGTCAAAACCAAAACTGTAGCTATATTAGCTATGAGTTATTACCTATTCCATCCGTTCTAAATTATAAGCCTTTTTGGTATTTTCTAGATACATAGTTATTCCCTCTGTTTCAAATTGTAGACATTTTGGTTTTGTAGATTTTACCTCACAAGCATTTTATAAAAGTTGAACAGAAACACACACATTTATTGGTCATGCCTTTTTGTAAGCCACAATATTATCCTTACCACTCTAGCTATTTGACGTTTTCAAATGGTAATAATCTTAGGGTTTGCTTGGATCATATTTGAATTATTATAATCTAGATTATTAATGAGATTATAGGAATCAGATTGCAATAAGAGCAACTCAATAGTTTTGCAAACATGGTTTGCATTCTTCAAATTTGTCAAAAACTTGAAAAAAAGTAGTCTCCAACAGTTTTGCAATTTGGATTGACATTTTGGGCAACTTGGCATAAACCATCCTCTACTTGGCAAATATGCCAAGCTGGGAGGGACTTGGCAAATCCTCTCCTTGCTTGCATGTTGCGTATTGACATGAAAATAAAATCATATCCCTACTTGCATCTTTGCATACTGCATATTGCCTTTTTTTTTTTTTTTGCCAAACTAAATTTGCAAAACTATTGGAGAACCACAGTTTTTTCACTTTGCATATATTTTTGTGACTTAGCAAATCATAACTTTTGCGAAGTATATATTTTACAAAACTGTTGGAGATGCTCTAACTAGTAGACATGTTTGTGTATTGCAGTGAAAAGAAATAGCTATCAAATGCCAGGGAAATATGTACCAGGAATGCTATGTGTCAATTTATTTTTTTAATAATGATCATGACATCCATAGTTGGTGTTAATGTTGGAAGCCTACTAAGTCATTATCAGATTAAAATGCAACTTATAGAGTATTTTTTTTTTCAATTGCAAATCATTAATATGTTTCCTTATAAATATATCATAACTTTAATTTCAAGCTATCCATGTGTTGGTACAAATAAATATCAAGCTTTGTAAATTCCATTGGAGCCCGTAAAAAATATGTAATTCTAGTCTCTGATCAAATTAGCAAATAGTTATATATCGATGTGTCAAGAATTGTTCTTTCTCAAGATGGTTACGCACAAGTGTGCGTTCTATTAGAAAGGAAAAGAGTTTATATACAAGATGTCGTTGTCGGTTTGCCTCACATGGTGGCACATGCCCACATCCTAGAGGCAAATTTATTTGACCAAACACATTGACAAACTATGTTGGATCATTGGCTAAACCATATTAATATGAGAAGTTTTTTTATTTGAATTAGAATCACATCAATAACTTTAACTTGTGGTGGAAATCTTTATTTCTTGAAAGTCGTTGGAACGCGAAGGAAAAGAAAAAATATCAAGGTGTTAAAGTTTCATGGTAAATTCATTCTATTGTGGGTAGCCGCCTTTTCTGCCGTTTTAGGAAGGAAGTTGGAACGCAATGACTGCCCTTCTTTTTTGAACGCAATACGCCAATACTTGAAACCTTTCGTATATGGTAGACCCCGAAAGCACTTACTCAGATGTGAATCACATGCACGGGCGTCGCAGCCCTCTTGCGACCCGGCGTCTCGTCGTCGTCGGCCAGTCGTTTTCCACCGAAACGAAACAAAAACCAAAGCCGGGCTAAAGTTTCCCCGCCGCTCTCCATACCATACGCCATTGCCATGGCCCACGAGCGCCACGAGACCTCGAGAAATGTCGACACGAGCGGGGTGCGGGTGGCCACCCTCCCTCACCCACACACCACACCACGCGCGCGCGCGGTCAATCAGGCAGGCGCACGGGAGTTTGGCGGCTTCCCGATCGATGCCCACCCGGGTTTCCACGGCGGAAACAGTATTATATATACCATGGACGACGACCTCAAATTCCCCAACCCTTCCTGGCGAATTGTTCCCTCGGCGTCCGATGCACGTCAACCCAGTTGTTTATTACCGACATTCTCCTTTACCCATGGCGATCGCCGTGCCCTGAAGCGCCGCGCTGACCATGCCAAATGGCGACATCTCAGCTATAAACTATGCCGAAAACCAAACGCCCGGATCGCTGATGCATTCGCCTCCATTCAGAGGCAGGCAAGGTGTCAACCAGCCGGCCATGCCGTCATGCCATGCTAATTGCTATCATGAGTTTATACAGGACGATTTCACTCCAGTTCCACGTCCGGCTCAGGCCGGCCGAGGGAGTTTTACTGCCGTGCGCGCCTGGTGAACGAACGAACGAACCAACGATAGATGCAGAAAAGGCAGCAGCACACGTTGAACAGATCCGATGACAAGGACACGGTCGATCGAACGCCGCTCTCCTATCGCTCGTCAATGCGCACGCTCGCCGTTTAAAAGGCCGTATGGAAAGCGCAGCTGTCACTCAGGATTATGCCACCGGCCGGGGCTGGTACGGCTCCGTCCGTCCTCTGGGAGTTTCTACGGATGAGTTCGTCAGGTGATTGGAATAGCCTAGCCCCGGTGCCCAGTCCTGGGGCAGTTTTAAAAGTGACGAGGCTGTTTGTTCCCTCCAAGCAACTGCAACTCCCTCTCATCGCTTCTTCAGCTTGGATTGGACTTTCGTGGCATCTATTCGTCGTAGGAATATGATATGCGCTGCTGCTTGAGACGACCGTCTTTTCCACGGTTCAGAAAGCTTTTCTGGTACGACCGGAAGAGCATATATACATACATATCTCCTTGGGTTAATTTTCTATGTCTGGTTGAGAATATTGAACACCCTTCCTGGGTATGGATAATTCAGCATTGTACAGTCAAAAAGCAGCTCGCTGAGCATCAAAATCAGTAAATCACAGCGCAAGTTGGTGAACCATTTGAGTTGGATCCAAGGCAGCCAGCCCCGTGGTGGTTGCTGTTAAACTATTGTTGACCCCCTCGGATCCTTACAAGCCTGCCCCCGTCGCAGCGAGCACGGGCAAGCGAACCAACGCCGCTGCCAGGCGGAAGACCACCCTTCGCAGTCGCACAGCCCCGGCGTGGCACGCACGCGCACCCAGGGGCGTAAGGAAACTTGCACGAGGGGGCGATCCGATTTCCCAGCCTGAAAACTGGGGTTCAACTCCCATTCGTGCGCCCTCAGCCATTGTACCCTTTTGCACGCCTCCCTATGTTACTTCCTCCCACACTCCACGCGGGCAGCTCCTGCTTGTATAATACTCTGCCACCGCTGCGGCCTGGCTGCTGCTACGGTACGGTGCTGCTACCTAACCGCCGGTAGGGACGCTCGTCGCGATGAAGCTGGTGATGGGGGTGGATTTGGAGACGGAGGTGGTGCTGTCGCCGGCTGCCAAGTCGGAGGTGGCCGTGTTTAGCCCATACTCTAGCCCGAGCACCGCCTTATTGCTGCAGAGAGGGGTCGTGGCATGGTATGTATGGCTTCTTCAACTCGAGAGCTTCACCCGCATCGATTCATGGCAGACTCATCACAGCTCTGTTGACGATGCAGGTCAAAGGAGACCGGGTCTCCGGCGACGCTCCGCGTGCGCCTCGGTGACAGAAGCTTCGACCTGCACAAGGTAAGAAAGAGCTTGGTGGAAATTTGTCATCTTGTTCTGGTTTGATCGAGGGGCAGAGTAACAAGTTTGTGTCGCCCACGCAGGATCCTCTGGTGTCCAAGTGCAAGTATTTCAGCGAGGCGTTGGCGTCGCTCCAGTCCGGCGACGACGTCATCGTCGAGCTGGCGTCCAGCTTCCCGGGGGTCAGCGAGGCGTTCGAGGCGATCGCGCTCTTCTGCTACGGCGACGCCGTGGCGCTGGACCCCTTCAACGTGGCAGCGGTGCGGTGCGCGGCGGAATCGCTGGGCGTGGCCGGACTGGGCGCGCGCTGCGACCTGTACATCAACCAGGTGGTGCTGCAGAGCTGGGACGACGCGCTCATCGTCCTGCAGCGGTGCCAGCCCCTGCTCCCGTTCGCAGAGGAGCTCCTTATCGTCAGCCGCTGCGTCGAGTCGCTGGCGTTCATGGCGTGCATGGAGATCCTTGACCCGGAGCAGCTGCGGCGGGACCTGCAGCCCGGCGCCGGCGCTGGCGCCGCGACCCGCGCGCTGGTCGGGCGCCGCTGGGACGCCGAGCTCGTCAAGGAGCTCGCCGCGCGCGACCTCTGGATCAAGGACCTTGTCGCGCTCCCGTTCGACTTCTTCGAGCGGATCGTGCAGGCGCTGCGGCGGCAGGGCATGAAGGAGAAGTACGTCAGCCCCGTCGTGCTCTTCTACGCCAACAAGTGGGTGCTCTCAAGAAGACGCACAAGTTCTGGGCCACCACGGACGAGGCCGCCGTCGACGGCGAGACCGACGCCAACAGGAGGGCCGCTGCGATCCTCGAGGGCGTCATCGGGCTGCTCCCGGCCGAGTCGGCGTCAGTGGCTGTGGGCGGCGCTATCCCTGTGGCATTCTACTTTTGCTCTGCTGTCGCGATCGCTAACCCTGGAGCTGAGCGACAAAAGCCGGACGAAACTGCGAGAACAAGTTGCGTCGAATTTGCAATTCGCTCGTGTGGACGACTTGCCGCTGCCGGAGGAGGAAGACACCGACCGGTCCATCGCAGATAGCAGGGAGGTGAGGGCAATGGAGAGCATCGTGTCAAACTATGCCTCCTCCGTGCAAAGGAAAGGCACGGAGGCCGTCTCCGAGCTGTGGGATCGGTACCTCGTGCAGTTCGCTGGCGATCCAAAGCTCCGGCCAGAAAGGCTAGCGGAGCTGATCGGAGTCATTCCGGCCGGCGACCGGAAGACGCACAACCACCTGTACGAAGCAATCAACACATATTTAGTGGTAAGTATCACAGGTGTCCAGTGCTCGATCATGCTGCCCAACGACTGCGACATGTCTGAATTGCCGCTAACCAAGAAGAGAATGACGATTTTGTCATGCTGCAGGAGCATCGGGGTTTGTCCGGGGAGGAGAAGGCGACGCTGTGCGGCCACCTGGATTGCCGGAAGTTGTCTCACGAGGCGTGCATCGAGGCCGTGCAGAACGAGCGGATGCCGCTCCGGCTAATCGTGCAGGCGCTGTTCGTGCAGCAGCTGCACACGCACCGCGCCTTCACGGAGTGCTCTGACTCGTTCCGGTGCATGCACTCAGGGGAGCTCGTCCCCGGCGCCGGCGGGTACACGCCGAGCCCCGGGTGCCCCACAATCCCCACCAGCCAGCCCCTCAGCGGCAGCAGCCCGTACGATAGCCAGCGCGGCCCGCGCGACGCGAAGCTCCGCGCCCGGGACGACGCGTCGGACTACGAGACGGCCAGCTTCAGGATCCAGGCGCTGGAGCAGGAGATCATCTCGCTGAAGCAGACGCTGCAGCGGCAAAACACTCTCAAGGGCTCGGCCTCGGTCCGCAGGGAAAGCAAGAGCCGAGCTTCAGGGTTGCAGCGGACGCGAGCGCGCCGGCGATCCTGAAACGTCGAGCCACGGTCTCCGGCAGCTGCATCGGCTCCATGCGCTGGGGATCACAGCGCCGGTGCGCGAGCAGGATCCTGCGCGTCTTCGCGAGGCTAGCCGTGTTCGGGAGGGGTAGGTCAGGGGAAGCAGAGCAAGTGCAGCGCAGCAGCAGAGCAGCCGAATTGCACGTAGAACAGTACAAGTAGAAAGCACACGTGAGGAGAAAATCGAATCATTTGCTTGTGGAATAGAAAGTGCAGATGCTACGGTAGATTTGGTAAGCATGTATGTAAAGCAGTGGTTTTGTGTGTACATATTGCTAGCAATGTCAAAGAATCTCAAGAGGTAGTTATTGTCAGGTGGGCATTCGTGCTTCAATTAGAAACGCAAACGCTCGAAAGCTAAGTACTTTGTTTAGTCAAAAACAAAATGCAAATGGCTTTGTTAGGTTAGCAACTCTGGACATCTCAACTGTTTATGCGACGCGAAAATTTTAGGTCTTTGTTTGCATCATGGCTTGGGAAATGGTGTTTCTCATGCTCTTGCGAAAGGGTTTTTTTTCACCAAATGACAGGATGACTGCCATATTTATTGACAAGGGGTATCTAGATCCAGAGACTATTTAGGGATGACTGCCATATTTATTGACAAAGATAACTGGATTGATAACAAGAATTGTTGTGTTTTGTCATTTTCGGAAACAATACAACATCTCTTTTCTAATTGCTCTTACGCTAAATTCTTATACCGTGCTATACACATACTTTTGGCTTACCACCACCCTCAGATATGAGTGATTTTTTTCTTAAGGTGGATAAAAAGTATAATTCATTGTTGTTAACAACAACTGCTGCTCTTTGCTGGACAATTTGGTTAACTAGAAACGAAGTGGTTTTTGATAAATATAGACCAAAATCTTTCTTGCAAGTGCTTTTGAGGAATATATCTTGGCTGCCACAGTGGCCGGTCTCTGGCCGCCATGATGACCGTAGGGATGAACTGATCCATGTGGGGGCAGCACTTAGAGACATCGGTCTTGCAGTTATTTAGTTCCCATGGGTGGTTATCCTCAAGACATATTGGTCATGTTTAGCTTGAATATCATCTCGTTTCGTTTTTCTTGTGTTAGTTCAGGACTTTTTTTTTTCACCGTATGGCAAAAACTTGTAATAATTGACCTAATTCTGATAGATGAAGTCGGGTATTTTTAATATCCATTATCTAAAATAGAGGGACTATGTATGGGTGTCACATGGTGTCGAATACTTCAAATTACAGAACTCGCTAGTAAACCGTGAGATATGTTGTTATTCCAGGCCCTGATCACATAAAACACACAGAATGTTTGCTTGAACAAGGACTAGACCAATAATTTGTGCTTTCCTTCAGCATGCACCTTCGTAACATATTTTGCATTGAATATTGAAACAGACATAAGTTTAGTGTCTTGATAGCTATCTTTAGCGCATTGAAATTAAGGTTTGACGTTTTGCTAGGAATGTGAAACTAGGTTGTACTATTAGAATCTATATAAGAGATACTTGAATCATGAAAAGATTAGAGTAAGCATTTAGTTGCTAAAAAGTAGGTTAATATAGCACATGTAAGTGTTGCCGAATTAGAAGATGAGAGAGAGAGTAAAAAGAGTCGCAAGTAGGTCAGCCTACAAGGCCGGTCTCAATGGAAGGTTTCATTCCACTTTGTTTACGAGGACATGGCATCATTGTTAATTGTGAATGAACTCTTAGTGTAGGGTATCCGTTTGGCGATGAGATGGCCACAAACGTTGATGGTTCTAGAATCCGATTGCCAAACGATGGTTGCCAAGTTCCACACAAAGGGCCATGACCGTTTTGCGTTGTGGCAAGTTTTGGAGATGTACAATGCATGTAGCCAGTTGTGCAATTTGGAGATTGTGAATATTGATAGGGTCAAGAATAATGTGGCACATGAGTTAGTGCGTTTTTGTCGCTAGGTCTAGGGAGTTAGTGTTTTTAGCTTGTTTTTTCGGAATGGGCTGTGTCCCTCTCTTGTAAAGCGTTACTTAAATTTTAATAAAGTTTTTGTGTTTAAAAAAGTGGATGATAATTTCATTCACTATTTTCAAGGTCAGCTTCAACATTTAATTCTTATATTGTGCCGGTGAGGAAGCTAAAGATAGCGGTGGTACACACAAGGATGTCGTTTTGTATGTCGGTCGGATGCCCCCAATTAGCCCTTTCCCAATGGCGATGTGTGTCGCCCAAAACCCTTTAGGCGGTCTTGGATCCATGGACGCTACATCTTTGTCCCAAATACACGAGAGCACAAAGAAAAGAATGACATATGTAGGAAGGAATGGTGCGGTGCATGGGGGAGATGGTGATGGGGATGGGGTGGATTGGGGTGGGGTGAGGGAAGGACCGGTGTGCATATGGGACCGACGATGATGAAACTTTTCCCCTCAATGCTGGTTTCTCTATTACTCGCAAGTGAATTAGCCTTGGCACATCTTCCTCTGACGGTGAATTGGCATCGTTTGAACTAGTTTTTAGCTTATTTTTTTCTCATAGAACACCATTGAGTGAACCGAAATCATATTAGCGAGAGCATGACCGCACATGACTCGTCAAGTCTCATGACCATCATCGTAGGTTTGTTATACATGGTGGGGTGGCCACGACACATCATTACAACCATACTATCAACATCAAGAGAGTTTGATTGAAGATTCAACAACACATGAAGATGTGCTAGACACACGATCCTAGAAGCATGCGTGTGCTTATAGACACACAATGTACAAGATATCTTGTCTCAATAGGAACTATTTGTTCTTGCTTAAGTTGACACATTTTGATTGTAGACTAGAAAGCTCAATAATCTTCGATAGTGACCGAGTCGTGCTGAATTCACTCCCTCGCTAAATATTATTGTTAATTTAAACTATTGGGTCGCATTGTTAATTTTTTATTTTTATTTTTTCAATTATGAAACTTCTAGAGTACTATCTTATGTTGCAAGCAAGTATATTACCTAAAAAAATGACATATAATTTTTCTATAAAATTTATGCCACATTTATTAAACTTGAGTATGGTTTTGATTTTTTTACCGTAACCTTGAGCATATTTGATAATTATTAATAATAAGGGATCACCTATGTTTTTGACTATATAAGATAAGGAATCAATCGACGTTTCTTTTGTTTTTCTCCGCTAAGTTGCACTTTATACATAGTGTTGTGATGTGCGAAAAGTTTGACCCAAATTAAATTCTAAAGTTTCCTATACATCCCGGACTTGATTGCATAATCCCTTAATCCCAAATTATAAGTTAATTATAACTTTTTAAGAGAATCAAAGCACATCAAGTTTGATCTAAATTATAAAGACAATTTCAAAGTTTTTGACATCAGATGTGTATACTACAAAAATATAATTAATAAAAATTAATGATACTTATTTTTGTATCATAAATGTTATTCTTTTTGTTATATAAAAATTTGGTAAAGCTAAGTTAGAACGACTTACGGGAGGTTAATTATTTACAAATAGCAAGATATTTGTCGAGAAAAAAACCCCACTGATAATATAATAAATAAATATATAAAAAGTAAAGCAGAAAAAGGGAAATTCTTTACGTGCCTCCCACGTCTTCCACTGACCGCAGCACAGCAACTGACTGCCGAGTGGGCGCCGCACGCCTGCTGCACCTTTTCCGCGGTTCTGCCCTGCAACGCGAGGGATTGGATTGGCCGGGCCGCCCGCCCGCCCGCCCGCGCCCCACAGCGCGCCGCGGCGACACGGGAGCCCAACCCGTCCCACCCGCTTCGGTTGCCTGCCTCGTCGGCTCCACCTCACTCGCCCGTTCCGGCCTTGACGCACCGCACGCGCGCACGTAGCCACAGCCCAGCAGCTGCTCTGCCCTGCGTCGTCTCCTTCCCCGCGCACCACACACACACAGAGGCAGCTAGAAGGGAAGCCCATATCATCAAGCCTTCGCCTCCAGCGCGGCGCCGACCTGCCTCTCCATTATTTATGCATTCCGCGTCGCCTCAGCCTCCGCTTTCCCAATCAGCCGAGCACCTGTCGCGGGCACCGGGAGCGATTAAAAAAAGGCATCCCTCTCCCGCAAAGGTAAAACAAACAACCACCGCACCGCATCGCGGCAGGCCAAGGCATCCATCGCTCGCCAGCCACCGAGCGGAGAAAGCAAAAAGCTCGATAAAAAGGAGAGGAGGAGGAGACGGGCGCGTAAAAATCCGAGCCCAACAACTTCCTCCCCACCTCCTCCATGCCCGCATCGAGATCTTAGCGGGGGACAGCGAGGAAGGAGACGCGGGCGCCCCGATCTCCTCCTCGCCGCCCGTCGCCGCCGCAGCCGCCGCCGACGACCGACCGACCGACCGGTAAGCGTCCTCCCGATCCGACTGTCGCAATTCCGATCGGTGCCGGATCGCGCCGGGGGCGGCCGGATCTGGTACGGATCTACCGCGCGGCGGCCGCGCAATTCCGTCGCCTGCCTTGGGAGGGCGTTGGCGTTTTGCCCCCGTGCGGTGCGGGCGTGTGGCTCGTGGCCCCGATCCGCGGCGTTGCTTTCGGCTCGGATCATCTCATGTCCGCGTGCGTTTCTGTGGTGAACGCTGTGGATAAGTCCGGGTTTTTGTCCGCATTTGGCAGTGGCTGGCTGGTATGAAACTGGGCCTGCTTTTCTGGATTGCAGGGGAGGAGGAGGAGGGGGGAGGGAGCACGGACGCGATGGGAGGCCGACTCCGGGAAGCTCTTCGTCGGCGGCATCTCCTGGGAGACGGACGAGGACCGCCTCGCGACTACTTCGGTCGCTTCGGCGAGGTCACCGAGGCCGTTATCATGCGGGACCGCAACACAGGCCGCGCCCGCGGCTTCGGCTTCGTGGTCTTCACCGACTCCGGGATTGCCGAGCGCGTCACCATGGACAAGCACATGATCGACGGCCGCATGGTACTTCCTTCTCTGCTGTTGCATTGACGTACATTTTGCTCGGAATTCTGCTGAATTGTCTCCGTGATTTAGGTGGAAGCAAAGGCTGTTCCCAGGGACGACCAGGTATTGCAAGCAAGAACAATGGCAGCAGCATAGGGTCTGGGCCAGGACGTACTAGAAAGATCTTTACATTTGGAGTCTGCGCTCGGGAAATGTGACCGAGGTCGAATTCAGAAGGTACTTTGAGCAATTCGATTGTGATAACCGATGTGGTCGTGATGTATGACCACAACACGCAGAGGCCTAGGGCTTTGGTTTCATCACATATGACTCAGAAGACGCAGTGGATAAGGCACTGCACAAGAACTTCCATGAGCTGAATGGTAAAAATGGTTGAGGTCAAGAGGGGCTTTGTACCAAAGGAGCAGTCTCCTGGACCTATTGCACGATTCACCTGCGGGAGGGCAGAACATGCTATGAGCAGGGTTCATAACTTTCTAAATGGCTTCAACCAGGGTTACAGCCCGAACCCCCCTGGTGGTTACGGCATGCGGGTGGATGGAAGGTATGGTCTCCCTTACAGGTGCACGGAATGAAAACTCTCGATTCGGTCCAGGTTATGGAATGGGCATGAACGTTGAAGGTGGAATGGGTGGGGGTATTTTGGTGCAAGTTCTGGTTTCTGGGTCAATAGCTCCAATGCAATGGCAAATAGGTTCTTACTTCAATGGTAGTTCAAACAGATTAGGGGTAGTCCAATGGGGTATGTTGGCCTTAATGATGATTCAGGATCAATACTGAGTTCAATGTCTAGAAATGTCTGGGGTAATGGAAATCTGAACTACACAGGCAACCCTACAAACACGAACTCTTTGCTCCACCTGGAAGTGGTGGTGGTATTCCTGGTGATGAACTTAGTTGGGAAGCCTTACTTCTGCTCATGGGATGGGCAACATTTCAAGCCTTGATCGGGGAAACATTGGCCGTGGAACCCGAAGATAACAACTTTGGTTTGCCTTCTGGAAACTATGTGAGAGGGAGCAACTCAACTGGGTACAATTGGCGAGCCATTTTCTGCATCACAATGCATATGAATCGAACAATCCAGGTGCATATGGGGACAGCTCTATCTATGGTGACTCAACCTGGCGGTTCAACTCATCTGAGGTCGATATGCCTCCTTTTTGGTCAATGATGCTTGGAAATGTTGATCCAGATATCAAATCAGAAATATCCAGCAAGCTACATGGGCAACTATACTGTTAATAATAATCAGACAAGCAGAGGTCAGTTGCTATTTCAATATTATGCTATGATCTACACATGGTTTCCTCTTTCTTTTAAAAGGGGAAACAGGCTGCATAAGTTAGATGTTTGAAGGGCTGAAAACATATACAAAGTGCAGTCCTCATTTCCTCACTCTTGGAATGTGCTATTGATTCTGGAAAGAAAGTTTAATCTATTTTTCGATAAACAAGATGATGTAGTAGCATTAACCAAGACCATTCTTGTAGGCTTCAATGCACGGGACTTTACCCAATTCGTGTGCGCTAAATTAAAATCTTGTGTTTTATAACCCATTCTTCCAAGTGATGTGTACTTGACTAAACACTCTTGATTCTACATTTATTACCAAATATAAGATTGATCATGTGCTTGCATCCTATTTTTATGTTGGGACTTGCATTTGATAATGGATTGCTGATTCAGTTTGTTATTTGGTTGATGAATCTTATTTTTTCATGAAGTATAGCGTTAAGTTTACAGCTGTCCATACATCAAATATGTTAGTTCGATGTAGTCAGATGCATGCAGTTATTTTGATATACAACTATTACTGCAACAATAGAGAATGTGTGCCTAGAGCAGTGGTAGGGAAGCAAGTGCAACCTACAGGTCGGGATTCAACTCCCCGTTCTCTACAAAAGCCCCACTCCTTGTGCTATTTTCGCATACAACTGCTACTGCAACAATAGAGAACATGCGCCCAGCGCTGTGGTAGAAGCAGAAGTGCAGCCTATAGGTCCGGGTGTTCAACTCACCGTTCTCACAAAAGGTCACTCCTTGTTCTATTTTCATTGAAATACGTGGTCCACTTGATACGTGACGCAGGCACGCCTTGCCGTTAGTGGCACGTCCTCAATAGCTGGCATTTGTTGTCTTTTTTCTTGACCAGCGGAAGAGAAGATTCTACCTTTCCCTTTCCTTCTTTCCCTTTCCCCTTCCGTCAATGCCACGGGGGTAGGTCTTACCCTTTGCCGCTACTGCAACAACAGGATGAACAAGTCCAACAAGCTACAGCAAAGCCTTTTTAGTCCCAAACAAACTGGGGCAGCCTAGAGATGAAACCCATGAGCCAAGGGGAGAAAGTAGAACTTATAACAAATAAATACATCTTCAACGTAGGTAACATTATTAGGGGATCTAAAGCCTTATTCTCCTTACCATTTAAGCCTTCTAGTGTGTTGATAGATAAAATACAAATTCTTTTGATTTTCTCCTGCTTGATCAGTTAAGAACCTGAGATATAGACTATTGATAATATTAGGTACCATATCATGATTTTGTAATGGCACTGTGGGACTCACATGATTTTGTAATGGCACTGTGGGACTCACATGATCATTCAAATAATGTTTCTTTTTGGTGAAATGCAGTTTGGATGCGTTCAACTTAACCGTTTACCTTTTAATCTGGATTGTATGAGATGCATTTAGTTAGCATGTAGTCAAATACCAAGAGAAACGTGGCATCATCGTGCTAGTAGTTTTCTTGCACATACAAGACAATCATTATTAAATCAACAACTGGAACCAACTAGAGAACAGTCAAATTTTGGATCAATCAATAGCTGAGTTTTGTTTGACTTATAATGATCACATTACTTCCTACTAATTCACTGTCCAAGTCGAATATGTATATTGACAACTATCCTCCACCTATGGCTATTATTACAATAAGAAAGAGCAACTGACACACACCATTGGGCAATAAGGATGCCAACGCTTACACTTCTTGTTCTTCTAGATTTTTCCGACAGCATTTTCTCTTTGTTATTTTCACATCAATCACATGCTTTACAAAAACAAGGGAAACAAGCTAAGGTTTACTTGAGCATGCTTCAGTCCTCAGCAGCAAATGTTTTAAATATTTATAAGTTCTTTCCTTTCTAAAAATATAAAAAAGAGGGTAACTTAGTACCCTTACGTGGTTATGTGTTAATGTTAATCATAGTTAGGTTCACTAAACTAATGCTGGATGTTCACTAAACACAAGATAATGCTTTTTTACAGTTGCATACAAAACAGTGGTGCATTTAGTCTAGTTTCTGGCTGCTCAGCTGGCCCAATATTGGATATATACAGGGCCATCCTACATGTTCCTTTTGGACCTACTAAGATCTTCATGATCAGGATTTTTTGATTTGTACAGCCATGCACACTTCGCTTGAATCCATGTATAGATCATGTGAATCAATGTAAATCTCATTATGCTTTTAGCAGGAGTTCCTCGCATTTATGCTATACTACTTTTTAAAATTAAACTTTGCTGGTTAGTCAGTGATGCTTAAGACACTTGTATTAAATAGAAAAGTGGACGAGTGTAAGTTGTTTCTAATTAATCTGGAGATTGTTGCACTGGATAAGTTTGTTTTTGGCAATTCTATTTTTTCATCAACCAATCTATGCCTGAACTTCACTCTTTATGATATTCTCAAAGTATGTTTTAGGACAGCTTTAGAACTTAAACTTTGACTACAATTTGATGTATCCTTTTGCAGGTATCACTTCCTAAGTGTTATTATATTCATATATGACTTGGGATAGAGTGAAACACCCACTACTATATCAGGCTTTCAGGTGCATGACTGTGAATTGGTGATGTCAGATTAATATACAAGGTTAGTTGCTTGTTTCTAGGTAACCAGAGGTGTGGTTTACAACTTTTAAAAATGCTAGAGGAGCGGATACAAACATTTTGTGAAGCTTTCAGATTTAGTTTAATTTTCTACACTATTAGGCCTTTGTTTTTGAATGAGATGTGCAGTGTTGATTGCGGCACATACTTAGAAGTGTTCCAACATAGGCTGGAATTCTGTCATACGGAAGGATAAACTTGTATACCAAAGGAATGCTGTATTATCTTTGCCCATTTATGGCTACATTAGCTTGCTTGTTTCTATTCTCTTTAACCATTCCATTTGTATACTAGAGAATTGCTTGGCCTACTATTCAAACTATTGGGGTACAAAGCCATATTGAGACCCAGTAATAAAAGCCACCAAAAGTATATACATGTACTGTCTCTCCCTTTTGCCATGTGAATGCTTTTGCGGAGTTTTGTTATAGATCTACTGCCTTGATTTCATGCATATCTGCACAGCATTTGTTTCCATGTTCTTTTGTGAAGCGAAGTATCTAGCTGTGTCTTGCGAAGCAAAGCAGCTCGTAGATTTGCCTCTACATATCTTTTTGCATAGCTTCCTGAAATGGCTTTTCGTAAAAAGCTTATACACAGAACTACTTGACCCAAGTTCTTCTCATTTGTCTGAGTCGCTTTCTACATCCAAAGTGGGAAGGCTAATTTTAGCAGGGATGTTCTTGCAGGATTTATACTCCTTCCATTTCAATAAGTAATACTCTTTTTTTGATAACCAAGTAATACGCTCTTGGTTTAGCATGGCCCCCATTCTCCGCTGGCCCACACTTTTGACCGCTAATATGTCTTACTCTCCATATTATATCCTATAATACATAATAATAATATAAAGTTTCACGACTCCTGTATACACTTTAAATCCTCGTTAATATCTCTCTCTTTGTAATCCTCTGCCCTATAATGCAGTGCATTAAGTATATACTCCCTCCGGCTGGTATTAGAAGTCGTTTAGACAGCGACACGGTCTCCAAACACACCTTGACCTCTTGTTATTATAAAATATTTATAGAAATGTGATATATATATACTTTTATCAAAAGTATTTTAAGACAAATCTAGTTTTGTATACTTTCTATATATTTACAAACTCAACAACTTGCAAAAGTTATTAATGATTTATATTCCCAATGTTTGACCAAAAAACCCGTATCCAAAGCGACTTCTAATACCAGCCCGGAGGGAGTATATAAAAATTGTATTTAGCCAAATATAAGGTATTTTTAGGGGACTTAGGAGAGATACTTCCTTTACATCAATCAATCTGTATTAATCATGCTGATGATAGTGTCTAATTACAAAATGGGAGTAAGGGTATATGTTTCTTTTGTATTCACCCCTTTCATTGCTCATCATAACAAAAATTGGCAATATAGTACTTTGACATATGAATCTAATCCGTGATAGTCAAATTTGTCCCCTTTTTAGCCAATCAAATTTGTCCATTCGAGATAGATTAGTTTTTGCAGTACAACCAAGAATCACTCAATTTGGTAATATAAAAAAAAAAAAATACATAGCTTGTGGTCTTGTGTTCCTTCCTGGGCATATGAACCGGACAAATATTGTGAAACGGAGGGAGGACATATTTTTGGCGAAGTTGGGCCAAAAAATCATGAAGTTTGAATCATAAACAGCGCGGGCGCTTTGATAAAAAGGAAATGAAGGTTGTTTCCGGAAAAAGAAACGGAGAGTGTACTTTCTGGCAAAAAAAAAAATTGATTAAGCAATCATTTCCCCCAAAAGTTTCTTGGTCTAGTGATTAATGAACCTTCCTTTTACACCGCAGTAGTTAATAAAAGCGTCGTTTTTGCTCCCATCTTCGGATCTTCCTAAATGTTAAAACGATGTCATCAATACGTGCCCTCGCTCAAAGGCAGTGGAATGATCGATGCCGTAGAAACCACAATTTATATGAGCACAGATCCCTTGAAAAGCCCAGTCATTTGAAATTGGTTTGTGTGCCATAGCTTTTGGGTACGAGTACAGATCTTGATCGCCATTCTTGTAGCAACCGGCGTGACGTAAAACACATGAACAAAATCCTGGCAGTTTGTTGGCTAAAAACATGATTAAGGGGCTGTTTGGTTTTTATAAAGTCATGAGACTTTATTAAGTTCATAGGGCAAAAAAGTGTGCATAATGCTAGTTGTGAGCTGAAATGCACAGAAATCGGCAGGTCATTCAAAAAAAGGTGAAATAAGTGACTTATTTTGTCAAACTGTAGGGACTTATTAAGTCATGGGACTTATGTCACTTTTTGCAACCATTTTTCTTATTTTTCTCGACTTATAAGTCACCTATTTTTCTTTTAAATCCCTTACTTATAAGTTTTGCAACCAAAACAAACATGACTTATAAGTCACTTAATTTTAGTCATCCGACTTAATAAGTCGCGTGAAAACCAAACAGAGCCTAACTTACGGCTAGCAAAACCTGCCAAAACCCCTAGAAATCTGCAAGATCGAGTACGTGGGTTTGGGGTCTTGGACGTTGTTGGGCCGGATTGGTTTTCTCGGAGAAATACACTGGAGGCAAAGAGATCTCGGCGCTAACTTTAGGTCCGACTAGCCCAACAGGGATCCATTACGGGCCTATTTACAAACCTTACCTGGTACATTTGTTCGGTTGGAACTAGCCAACCTCCCTCACAATGAAGTTTTTTTGTACCATTAAAACTTGTTGTAAGCAACGCGTTTCATTGAGTACGTAATTTTCGGCATACCGATCAAGTATGACTTCGCTTAAAAGAAGGTTTGATTTGGATCATCCACGCAACAAATGACGGGACATGTGGGACGGGAAGCAGAATGCGGCGTATTGCTTTCACTACTACTACATCCATATTGGTACTGTGTCGTTTGAACAATATTTTGACCTCCCGCTGAACAATATTTTGACCTCAAAAGACGCCGTTAAATTTGTGTTAACTTTTTATATATATCTTAATACAAAGGCCAGCGTAACTTTTTGCTTGTCGAAAACAAAATACATTGATATTTGTGGCTGATCTGCACTCTGCACTATCAAACAAAGAGAACAAGGTAAAGAAAGGCCAAATCTCGCGATAATCCTTTCCCATTTGGAAGGAAATGTCGATGGCAAAAGCGAATCTCACGACAATCCTTTCCCGTTTAGGAAGGAGATATTTGGTGCTTGTCTAAGCGGCGTTTATAAATATATGTGTGGCCACATTATACTTGATGTAAAAAACCCGTCCTATGGCGGAGGTAAGGGGCGAGGTACCAGAGGCCCACATGTGCAAACGATTTTTTTTTTTTTACTAATCACAGTTAAGAGGAAGAATATAATAAAATTATTATTTATATGTACCTTTCAATCTCTTCTAGATAATTAAACCATGCCAAACAATTAGACAATATTAGGGGCTCTTAGCGTTCTTACCATGTTTGAAGCTCGAATTTTTTTGTTTTACCCGTTTTGTTCGCGTTCTTGATTTTCTGCTTTGTTTTGTGAAAACGAGAAACTTCACTTTTGCCTAAGTTGGTTTAAGCGAAGACGACAACTTTGCCGCTTACGTAAATACTCTTACTTTTGTGAGTGCATTATGAGTTTAAGCCCCATTTTTAATTGGCCATTGTGTCACTGATGCTCTTGCATGAAATATAGCACACCAAGTCACCAATGTATGCACTCCTTCCCTACATTGCGCTATTACTGAAATATATATGGGGAACCACGCACTAATTGTGGCCTTCATCGCACCCTCATTACTTTGTATAGAGAACTCGACACACAGCCAAAGCATCTCATCTTCTGTTCCTCCTCCCTTTACTTTTGCGCCATTGTCCGGGCTTTCATCATTTCCCCACGCGCAACACCGGCACACGCGCACGGCGCACACCGGAGTCCTGACCGCCTTTGTTGCCGGCCGGCCCCCCCTCTTTTGTTTGATGGACGCGCGACCGACGCCAACGCCGACGCCGCGTGAAATCCCCTTTGAGGAAACGCGCGCGGACACGGCGTGCAAAGCGTCCACCGCACCACCACCACCCCGGCGCCACGCCTGCAAAATCTGCCAAATGCCCCGGCACGCCGGCGCCCCGTGTTGCCTGGCGGAAGAGAAACAGGTGCGGATCTCCTGCCGTGGCCGTGGCCCGTGCGCACGGACATCAATCAACTGTCGTTTCGTCTGTTTCCCCCACCAAACCAAACAACGGGCTCCGGCTCCGGAGCCACAGCTCACGAGCCACGACAGACGAACGCTACCGCCAGCGCGCACGGTGGCAGCCTGGCAGGATCGTCGGATTGTTGTTTAGCCTGGCGCGGGGCGAACTCCGGCCGGCTCCCGGCTCTGGAACTGAGGCCCGGAACCGGAACCGGAACACGGAACAGAACGGAAGCGATTCTGCTTGCTCCGCCCCGTTCGGTTCCGTCGCCCCGCACAAAGCCAGGTCCCCACCAGCGCAAAGCTAGGCGGTGAACTCGGCTAATTCAAGCCCAACTCACTGACAGCTCCGCCCACATCTTTACCGGCCCCACGTGTCATCGGGATAGGCTCGCACACCTAGAGGTCGCCGGCTAGCAGCCGGCATGGCAGCAGCGCGGCAGACAGACACCTGTCCGGCCATCAACCTACCCTCACGGGGCAAAGCGGCTCGGCTGCAAAGATCCCACGCCGGCTGCTGATTTGTTGCAGCTGGCTGTGCACGGCAGACTACACACAAACAGCATCGGCGGCGACGTATACGTATATACCAGTACAGCGTCAACCACCTCCCCCCTTCCCTCCCCCCATCATCATCACCACTCGCCGCCCGCCCTCCCGCCTGCTCGCCCGCCATGGTCTCGCTCGCTGGCTCCCAGATCCCCTCGCCTTCGCCGGGGCAGAGCCCCTGCGCGGCATCATGACCCAGCGTCGCCAGGGCCACTTCCATGCGCACCATCCGCTCCGCGCTGCTGCAGCCGGACTCTCCCCGGGGTCCTCGCGCGCGACGATGGCGGCGCCGACGCAGGCGACTCGGACGTGGGAACCTCACCGACTCCGTCATCGACTTCCCACCTCCGCGAGCTCGCCGCCACCCGCGGGGCCAGCGCACCGGCGGCCGTCGCCAAGTCGTCCTCCGCCATCAACGCCGCCGCCACGGGCTGCTCGACCTGTCGCGGGACTTCTCCGACTACTCAGCTTCAACTCCGACATCTCCGGGGGCTCGAGCGCTCGCCGCTGCTGCTGGGGCGTCGGCGCCATCCGACGCGCCGGTCGCGCCAGCGCCGCCGTGAATCTGAAAAGACGACCTCGAGTCCATGGATCTGTCGGCGGACGCGGCGCCACTGGAGCGCGATGGAGCCGTTCCCTAGATGCTGGCGTGCGTGCCAGGCGCGCTGGGCCCCGACGCCGGGCCGGACGCGCGCCGCGCCGCCGCGGCAGGATACGCCTCCTGGCCAAGCACCGGTCCGACATCCGCGAGGCTGATCGGCGTGTCCGGGCGCCATCCCTGCGCTCGTGCGCTGCTGCGGAGCACCGACCCCGTGGCGCAGGAGGCGCGGTCACCCGCTGCTCGGCGCCTCTCGCTCGAGGAGCGCAACCGCTCCGCCATCACGGCGGCCGGGCGCCATCAAGCCGCTCGTCTACGCGCGCTGCGCGCACCGGCACGGGCGCCGGCCAAGCAGAACGCCGCGTGCGCGCTGCTCAGCCTCTCGGGCATCGAGGAGCAAACCGCGCCACCATCGGGGCCTGCGGCGCTATCCCGCCGCTCGTCGCGCTGTCCGCGGGCTCCACGCGGGGCAGAAGGACGCGCTCACCACGCTCTACCGCCTCTGCTCCGCGCGTAGGAACAAAGAGCGCGCCGTCAGCGCTGGCGCCGTCGTGCCACTCGTACCTCATCGGCGAGCGCGGCAGCGGCACGTGCGAGAAGGCAATGGTGGTTCTGGGGAGCCTCGCGGGCATCGCCGAGGGCCGCGAAGCCGTGGTGGAGGCTGGCGGGATCCCAGCGCTGGTCGAGGCCATCGAGGACGGCCCCTGCCAAGGAGAAGCTGAGTTCGTGGTGGCGCTGCTGCAGATGTGCTCGATTCCCCGCATAACCGTGCGCTTCTTGTACGCGAGGGCGCCATCCCGCCACTTGTCGCGCTATCGCAGTCAGCTCGGCCCGTGCAAGCACAAGGTACGCAGCACAAACCCCACCTTTCTCTTTGACAAATTTCCAGTGCTGCTAGGTCTTTATGTGTCTATAGCTATATCCTACCATGGCCTAACCGGATAGATTTGAATAGTAATATGGCAATTTTTGATCGGTACAACAATGTTGAAGTCGTTTTGAGCGTTTGCTGATGCTACTGAAGTCACTTTTGCCAGTCATTGTAGAACTGATTGTAGTAAAACAGTATGCAGCGAAGTTATCAGTTTGAGTTCGATTGGAGTCCCGATTGACACCAAGTACTGAAAAGTACACTAAACCTAGAGAAGGGAAAGGGATTTGTACATGTACGTTTAGGTAGATTTCGCCTGATCCTAAGAAGTGCTCTGGTGTTAATATCTATTTAAAAAACTTAAAAAGGCCTTCGTGCGTGCTAGGTAGCATGCATATCAAGAATCAAGTGTTGACCTCTGGATTCCATTCAAAACTGTGGAGACACTTGTTTTATTTTTACAATTGTCAAGTACAGTCAGAGGATCTGTTAAATCTTCCAAGGACTACAGGAGGATTGCTTGCTGTCATATTTCTGCACTGCAAGTCAACAACACTATAGTGCTTTTGCTACTAGCTTGGTCCTTTCGAGGAAACAACGTACAATGTTAAATTAAGAAAACTCCTAATTCTCTTTAAAGAGAGAAGGCGAATACTCTACTTGGAAGTTGGAACAATGCCCCCCTCATTTGTCTGGCTTACATGTTACAACGCATGTGCTAATCAGTTTCAGTGAATCTGAAAAGTGCTTCCCAAATTGTGAAGCTATGAAGTCACTTCGGGCGGGTTTTGCTGCGTATACACTTGCGGTAAGGCTGAGACTTTGCTTGGCTACCTGCGGGAGCAGCGGCATGGGGGTTGGTTGTAGAGCTGGAGCAGCTGCAGGTAAGTACTAGCTTGGCTAGGTAAAGCACGGATTGATGGTCAAAATCTGCTCCATTCCTTTCTGGGAGTTTTGAGAGCAGCATTTTTAGAGCTACCCAGGGGTGCGATGTTCGTGATCATCTGTAAATAACAGCTGGTTCTGGTTGGTTTGGCTATGTGAATACACATGTGGTTTTGCGAGTGAGGATGCTTGGTTGGTTACTAACGTAACGTCAGTTAAGGAGGATTGGGGCCTAAGAGGGAGGATTCGGTATGTAGTGGTGCGCAGATTTACTTGGGTGGTATTGACGATGATGCTGGTTTGTAGTAGCTGTGCGCAGGATGCTAGGGTATGCTTTGATTTGTCTTGTCAGGTTATAGGGAATGTTGGATCGCCAACCATGTGTTTTTTGCTTGAGGTTCCGAGTCCAAATTCCTGTGTTCCTTTTTATCTACTCAATTTGTCACATATTTTGCGAACATCTGGTGATTCTATTGTTGCTTCAGACCTTCAGTTGTTTCGTTGATACTGAAATCGTGTATGGTCTGGGGATCAGCTTATACTGCTGCCATGGATGACGGAGCTGATTTTTCCTGCCCGTGGTAGTACCATACCGTAATAAGAACTCTAATGTGCAATCAAAAGATCGAGCTAGCACCCTGTAGACATACATAGATTGACATTGACGGGTATATGAGTGCCATCGATTGAAGTTCTGAACTCCACGACATCAGCCAACCATTGGCTTGGCTAGCTGTCACGAACAGCGGCGGCTCCTTTTATTGGATGCTCTAGATCAATCATCTAAGTATCTTGTCAGTTCTTATCACTATCAGAAACACAGCATACGAACCCAAAATGTGCAAAAGCCCTCACTCTCAAAAATACAGAAAACGATAATCAATCCTGGATCTTCCAGCTGGACATAATTGCGATCTTCGTGAGACAAGATCGGCACCACCCAAATCCCCAATGGTCATTTGCATTACACAGGCTTATAACCTCAGGTCAGGTCACTGTCCTGGCTAGCTGGCTGGAGACAGGCGCCATTGGCCCGTGTCCCGGTGCCTGTTCCGCTGCCAGATGATTGGGCTGTTTAGGAGAGAAAATTTCGCTCCATCTTGCTGTTTATAGCAGCATCAATATGACCTGTCTGACGGGCTGGAAACGGATTAATTCGAGACTGACTGCGGACGCGATCCAGTTAGGCGCTGCCGGCAGCCCCCCGAGTCTCTACCCAACTCACCTGGGTGCTTCAGTTCCGATGAATGATGCATGCGCCAGGGATGCGACGACGACGTTGATTCGATCGGGTCGTTGCTCGCTTTCGTCGCCATTTTGCAGAGCTTGACCAGCCGGACTGAAATGGTGACAAAGGGGGGAGACGTTAGCGAAAGCTGAACCGATAGGCCAGACGCCAAAAATTTTTCTCTGATATGGTGAACAGCTTTGCAGCAACTGGGCTGTGCAGATATTCAGTGGAATGTATAGTTTTTTTTTTGAAGTGTAGTGGTATGTATAGTAACGTATACGTATAAAAATAATAATATGTTATTATGGAAAGTGGAATCGTGCATCACTTGGGCTAGTAGAATACAAACAAGGCGTGGACAAGCTCCCGTGAGAATCAAGCAACCATTTTCAAAGCTTGCTACTCAACACCCAAATTGGATGGTCAATGATCTAGAAAATTGATGGACGGTCAGTGTGTGTTGCATATCTTTCATCATATTGCACGGTGGAGAGGAGAGCTGTCCTACGGCCGACCGGCACGGCACCACGACCACCCCAGTACCCAACAGAGGTCATACTCCACGCAAGGAGCCACATTTGGAGACCAGGGTTCAGCCTATTAATTTGCAGCTGATTTGGCCTTTGTCTCTGTATCCGAAACGTTAACGGCTTCTTGCAACAGCAAGTCTTTCAGATATTCAGCAATATCTAAGTGTAAACGTCGTGTTTCGTGTGCCACTCGTGCGGATAAAAAACAAAGAGGCACGAGAGCGAGCTCCTCCCGTCTGAACGCTAAAGCCGCTGCAAAGGTTGCCGCCGCGTCGGTATCCGTCGTATGGTTGATCAGCCGGTCAGCGTATAGAAAGCTCAAAGAAAAACGTCACCAGGTTCCAAGTTGGCGACCTATATGTCCTACCGCCGCCGACGGCCGCCATACCACGCGGCGCAGGCATGCGGGAGCGGGGCCGCGCGGCAATGGCGGCGCGGCGGCGCGAAAACTATTCAGCTGCGGTCGGCAGGCGGTACTGTTTCCGCCACGCCGCCGCTGCAGTGGCGTTTAAGACCGTACTTCAAAATACGTTACGGGCGTACACAGAGTGCAACAACATTGCAGCACGAAACCTGTAAAAAGGGAAAAAGAGCTCTAAACTATCTTGCGCCCTGAAAGGAACGGCTCTAGAAATCTTGGCGGCCGTCGCCGTCGATTCGATCAACCAACCAGGAGGCTCCGCTGTGGTGTGCTGTCTTGTGCATGCGCGGTTCCGTGCGGCGAGGCGCAGCACAGAGAGCCGAAAGCGGCCGCCTCGGCTGACGAGGAGTTGGCGTCCGTAACGGCACGGCCATGTGCGCCGGCCGGCCTCGAGGACAGTCACAGATGCGGCCGTGCCGCTGTACTGTACCATCACCGCACACAGGCATCTCAGGAATCAGGACGAGGGTCGTGTAGGCATGTCGATGGACCCCCAACGTGTACCGTCCGACGTCCGTTCAACCAACCAAGAGATGGATGGCGCGCAGCGTGTCGACCAATCCTACTATCTACCCCATGGACCATGGTGGTTGCATAGTGCCATATACTCACTGAGGTACAAGTAGAATCCTCTAGTGTTTCAGAGCGACAAACTTACTTGCAGAGTAGTGAAGTTGATGAGTAGAGTAGTAGACGGTGACACACAGGAGAGACTAAAAAGACGTAGCTGTGCGTTCCATTTCCACGATGTGCAGCCCCAATCAATCAGACTCACCAGGACAAAAACGAGGCTACAATCCAAACAGGCCTCCTTCAACACCGTCAGCATTTGTTTCTTCCCCACAACGTCAAACGTTCAATCACGACGGCTCGAACCGTCGGTCGATCGGCCATGACGGACCACTAGCATGCTACGCATAACGCATTCAATAATTCAGATAGCCCAATCTTCTTCAGAACAGCGTCCCTTTTAATTATTATGCATGTATCAAGCATCGTACGGCCACACAGCATTACAGATACACAACCATTTCTTCATAATAACAGGATAAGAGCTGTGCTACATCTGACTTCACCTCACCCCAAGGCAGATCGATTTGCAGTCAAATTTGCTGTAGCAGAACAGCGGCAGCTGGGGCAGCGGTATCTGCCGTCTGAACTCTGAAGAGGCGTACTATAATGGCGACAGTTCACATGAAAGCTATGTGAACTTCTTGTCCCTTTAATTATGATCTCAGCACAAACTTAGGCCTTTGCTTTTAGATGGCTACAAAGTTTAGCGGCTACCTTTCTACCAGTCACATCGCATTACATCAGCAAAGAAAAGGCGATATTGTTTGGAGTAGTTATAAATGTAGGTAAAAATAACCAATGCTACGCGGTTTACATGTCATTTCGAGGCGATATCTTTTGGGCTAGTCATCTCGTGATAGGATGATATTTCTGCTAACAAAGCGAAAGCGTCTGCGATAATGACGATGTGAGTGACATGTCAGTTCCGAAATTTTACCATATCCAAAAGCAGAGCGCCTTAATTGAGGGCCGGACGGATTGGAACTCTTCCAAGTTGAGATTTTGGGTGCCGGATTTCGTACTTGGACATTATGTATCAGTGGATGTTAGTATTGGGCCGACCGGCGCCCAAATGAGTTGCTTAGATGCCACTGCTTTG